>CM037852.1:217118527-217590093 GCA_021234595.1 Delia radicum
TTCGCACTACACTTTAGACAGGCGTTTTATCCGTCTGAGCTAAAGTCAGGTCGATTTTTGCTGTGGCTTAAAACCAGTTTCAATTATACGGGTCGATTTTTACATTTAATTCTATTATTGTTATTTTGAGTATTTACACGCAAAGAAAAAACATGGTTGAGGGAACCATATTCGAAGAGCATCATACATTTTTGGATTTATAATTGCGACAACCATGTTACTATGGTTGTGACAACCATACTCTTATCTGCTTCTGTATATGATAATTAGATTACCATATTATGGTAACCTGTCTCTGTGCCGGTCGTTGAGGGCGTAACGGTTGGCTTCTCTAGCAGTGTTAAGTATCTTGGAGTGACTCTTGATAGCTCCCTCACCTGGAACGAACATCTTGACCACGTCTCCAAGAAGGCCACCAGGGCATATTATGCCTGCCACAGACTTTTCGTGAGAAAATGGGGCCTAAGGCCACAAATGGTCTACTGGTCGTTCAATACTATTGTTAAACCGATGATCACCTATGCTGCCCTTGCATGGTGGCCAAAAGTTGAACAGAGTAAGGCAAGGGATGCTCTTAAGAGAATCTACCGTCTTGCGTGTGTTGGCATTACAAGACAAATTGTTTAATATTATTTAATTTGTTGTGGCTGACTGTTTCTCACAACTTCTTTTCACAAAATCTCAAACAAGAATGAAACTAAAAGAGCGAGGATGCTGATAAAAATAATATGGCGTTAGTTACATAGAGGAATATGAAATTTTTACTAGAACATGATGAAAGCAACCCTATTATTGGTAAAATATGAATGATAAAAAAAATAATTGAATTGAAAGTACATAGAAACATAGTTTCGTGGCCGCCACCATAGTGCAACCATATTTTTTCTCTGCGTGTAGGGTTCAATATAATACACACAAATTAAAAAATAAATACAAAGTGTATTTCCCAAGTCTGGTAGCGACCAACAATTTTTTTCGAATGTTTCAAAGAGGTTAGAGCATTTTTTTTATAAAAAAAAATTTCATAACTTATTATATAAAGAAGCGATTTAGTGAAGATTCTTAAAAAAATCATTAGTGGTTTTAGTTCGGTCCTCATTCGGTTCATCGTTCAGTGCTTTACGAATGTTTCTAACATATCTGCATAAAATATTCAAAATCTCATTAAAAAAACCATAATAATTATTATTATATTTGTTTTAAAATATATTTTTATTAAAATTTAATCAAATGAAATCATGGTAGACAGCGTTATCAATAAATCCATTAAAAAAGCGTTAACAAACTCATATTCCCTTAGCCTTATTTTTTAGCTTTAAGCTCTGTTGGCCTGGTTAGCCTTTTTAGCCTGTTTAGCCTTTTTAGCCTGTCTGGCTTTCTTTGCTCGTTGAGCTTTCCTCTGAGCCCGAGTCTTACGTCTGTTACCGTTTAGACCATTATTACCTAGACCATTATTACCATTGACACCTGGCAAAAGACCGTTTCCAAAGCCGTTTCCAAAGCCGTTTCCAAAGCCGTTTCCAAAGCCGTTAGGTCTGCCAAGACCGTTTCCATTGCCGAATCCAACGCCGTTTCCAAAGCCGTTAGGTACGCCAAGACCAAAACAAGCACTAGTTTCAGCACACAAAGCGATGAAGGTACCGAATAATGCCAAAGAAGTTAATAATTTCATGTTTTTAAATGTTTTTCTTTTCAAGATGATTTAAAATTGAATTTTACTTCTTTATTCAAGAACTAAATGTGTCTGTTTGATTGAAACAAAGTTGCTTCTTTTTATACAATATCGATGGATGATCTACACTAAAAATTCTATAATTGTCACTTGCGCTAAATGTCGGTATGCTTTAATTAATTGATTCCCAGTAGTCTGAAAATTCAGTAAGAGTCTTGTTTTGGAAAAAACTTAAACAGGTAGGTGACACTTATAAAACTTTTAGCGTCATTAGATTTTATATCTGTTTAATTTTCTTGTTTTTTTTATTTATTTAAACTCATCTTCAGTAGACCGCTTCGAGTTCTGTATCTGGTAGAATGTGGTATCTTGACAATTAGCATTGTTAGGTTTCAGTACGTATAACAAAATATTTCTTCAGTTACTCTCGTATGTATATTCACCATTGTACATACTGCAGTTCCTGATAGAGCACTAAAAATTAAAGGACAAGCAATTAAGGTTTCCCCTGAAATAAAAAGTGAAGATAGCTTGTCTTTTCAGGTTTTTTTCCAAAGCACCACCATATGTCTGTCCGTCAGTCTCTTGTCAGTCTGCTGATTTTCACCTAGGTTTATGAATTTTTTCGCGGAAAGTTTGGTATTAAAAGTGAACGAAGTCGGTAAAGCGGTCCAAAAGTTGATAATGTACAGGTAACTCTAAATTTAAAATTTCAATTTCATTGAAGCTTCTGGTGTATAAAGTCATATTTTTCCACCAAGAGCTAAAAAATGTTATTTCATCACCAAAAATATTTGTTTGCATCCAAAAAAGTTTTTCACCTCTGTAATTTATTTTCATTATATTTTTTGTTTGTTTTATTTGTGACATATACACGGTGGAGTGTATATAAAAAAAAAGATTGTTAAACCCAATTTTAATTTTAATGCATGCACTTCTTTTTTACATGGTATTTGGCTGCTGTCGTCATAAAATAAACCACTCGCAATTTTTATAGTTTGAGTCGGTCTAATGTATATTTACTAAAATAAAAGTTAGTTTGTTTAATGAATAAATACATTTGTCCTTGTATAAAAATAATGAAATGGGAAATTTTTATATTGAAATTTAAGAATGGTTCAAAATGTTCGGTGTTTTCTTTTTACCCCCAAAAAATGCAATTCAATAAAATGGACCTCTGTGCAGATTGTTCTATAAATTGGTGAAAAATTAAGGTATTCAGTCGTACACTCATAAACCTGTAAAATAGCAAAAAAAAAGTTATTCAAAATTAATTAAAAATTACCTTGCAGAAAAAAAATAAATATTAGTAATTTAAGAATAGCAAGAATTAATCTGTTGAATTTACAAATATTTAGTTAAATTTTAGTTAAAAAAAACACTTAAACAAAAAAATCATTAAAAATGTGAAATTTTTAAAGTTTTTTTCAGTGTTTTTTTTTAATGCGAAAAGATTATAAAATCAGCAATCCAAAATTTTTTAACAAAATTTTCTGTTGATTTTAGCAAAATAAACTGTTATTTGGATTCTATTAAATATGAGGTAAATATAGCAAAAATTTTGTTAATATTACAGTTTTTGTTTGCTATTCTGAGCCTACAAATATTTAGTACAATTTTTTGCTAATTTTAAATAGTAAAATGCTATTTTCAATTAACTAAACTTCATATCGAATATAACTAAAATTTTGTAAAGATAACAGATTTATTTTTGCTGTTCTTATTTTATTAATATTTAGCAAAAGCTCTGCTAAATTAAGCAGTTTTTACTGCAAGGTAATTTTTAACCAACTTTTAGTAGTCTTTTCTGCTATTTTCACAGAATTATTTCTTTGAGTGTAAAAAATTTAATTTTGCGTTATGATAAAATCGGGCATATTGTCTATGTGGGTAGTAGTTTCAAAGGCGGACCGATAACATTTTTAACCCTCTAACCCGCAAACTTTTAAAAGCTATTAAAAAATTGTCGAATAATTTTTTTTAGGGTAATTATGACCCAATAAACTCAAAATAACATCAGAAAGTCATTTCGAAATTAAGTTTCGGAGCCAGGTCCAAAAAGGTGAAGAGTGCCTCAGGGCACTGTTGCCGGTTTAGGTGTAAAAAAACAATGGATATAAATTTTTAATTATGATACGGTTTTATTGAAAAACGAATAAAAAGGATACAAAAAATAAAAAAATATGTTTTACTTTCTGTGATGATACTCATAAAAATAATTTTTGGCATTAGAGCAGCATAAATGAAGATTGCATTTTGAGCAAAGACACTGTGTTTGCGACTTTTTGCATAGTTTGCACCATTTTTTCCCACCTTCTTTACCTAACCAGATTGTAAAGTGGTCAATATTGTCATAACGGATGTCATCAACTGGATGTTTCACTCTTTTACCAAGTTTTGAACTTCCTGGTTGTGGATCATGTGTTGGAGTTTCTGGACGCGGTGTTCTTGGTGTTCTTGGCCCACTACCTGGAAGACCAGCTGCACGTTTTTTTTGTGTATGACACAAGACCAGCAGCAATTTCTTCTCGAAATTGAGGCAATTGAAGCAAAAGCTTATCATCAGCCGAAACATTGCTGGAGTCGTTACATTTTTCAGAATGAATCCGTCGATACAAAATGTAAGCGTTCGTGGTAGCCATGTCGATAAAATGATAAAAAAGTCGGACCATCGCATCGCGAGTCTTTGCTCGAACATGGTAACGACCCATAAGTCCATCCATCAAGTCTACGCCTCCCATATGGCTGTTATATTCTCGTATAATTTGTGGGCAATCGACTTCCACATATTTCTTTGCTTTTCGGTCGTAACGAGGTACCTTTGCTTCTTATAGTTCGGGATTTGTTCTTGCAAATGGCTCAGTGCCAACATATGTTGAAGCCAATCGCACAAACTTGTTGTCTTTCCACAAAACAGGGCTTATATCAACACCAAAGGCAGAGCCCACAAATTCAGCCGAGAAACCTCTTGGTTCGTTTTTGACGGCGTTATCCGTTGGAAGCTTGCAGTTTTGAATACGATTGACTCGAATCGTGCCCAAACCGTATATTCCCTTTGCTCTCAAATAAACCAACAATGGAAGCGACATATAGAAATTATCGAAATAAACAATGTGGTGCACAAAGTTGGTAACTGTTTGTGTCAAGCGCACAACAACATTTGAAGTTGCACCAAGATCGGGGTCTCCGGGTAACACTACGTTATCTCCTGCACCGTTGTAGACTTCAAAGTGATAAGCAAAGCCGAAAGAATCGCATAAAACGAATAATTTTATTCCCCATTTGTGTGGCTTGTTTGGCATGTATTGCCGAAGATGATGTTTCATTTTGGTGCTGCACATTTGCTCGTCAACACAAAGTCTAGCATGTTTTGGCACTGAATCAAAACGTTTGTTGAGTTCGTTGGCCAAAGTTCGGATTCGAAACAATGAGTCGTAACCAGGTTCCCCTTTCTTGACACGCTCGCTTTCATCTCGAAAAGATAAATACTTTTTTATTGCCTCAAATCGTTTGCGACTCATTGTATTTTGAATGGGGGCGAACGCATTTTTACCCCAGTAACTCTCTAAATTTGGATAACGGTAAACCGACATCTACAACAAAATTCCAATGTAATGGTAAAGTTCATCAACGTCCACATTGAAATTGGTATTGATATTTTCGGAGACAGCTGCTCGATTTGTTTCAGGTGCAATTATTTCCATTATTTCGTTTGTGAAGAAATAACAAAATATGTCCATTGGGGTTTGTAGTTCTTTGATTTTTGTTGTCAGCGTTGAATCTCCTCGAAAAGCTACTTCATTTACATGTAGTTTCATTGATCGTTGCCTCCAAGTTATTTGCGAAAATTCTTTCGCGTCCTTTTTTATTGATTCGATTCCTGTAAAACAATATATCACATATTTGAAACCAACTGGTAACTCTCAATTCTTACCTGCACCAATGAAACCACCATTAGAGGGTACATTTGCTGGACCAGTACGTTCCATTAATGGTAAAGGAGAACGGGGTCTTTTCGCTGGTTTTGTTGCAGCTGTTGATGTTGCTGCCTCTTCGAATGTGGAACGTGGTGCTGTTATTGTAACTATTGATTCAACATTTTCGACAAAATGTTCGTTTGCCGTTATTGGATTCAATGATGATGATCCCGAAGGTACGTCAAATGCACTTATATTCATAGACATGTTTAGTGCCTCGTTAAAAACAATGTACTATTTTGCATTTCACTAATATATTGTGAAATGCATCGTTCATCTTCTTGACAAATTTCATCCGGCGCGTAATCTGGGTCATTTTCTTCATCATCGCTATTGAAATCGTCTTCTTCATCTGTTTCTATAGCATCCATAAACTCTACCAACTGATCATCGGTCAAGGCGGATAATTTAATCCGTCTGCGGTCTCTATCTGCCATTTCTATAATTTGATAAATTAATTTTTTGATAAAAAATCATAAAATAATATAACCATAATATAAAAAAACATTGAAACAGATTGCGCAGATAAATTTAGCTGCAACCCGCAACAGTGCAATGAGGCACCCCTCAGTTTTTGCGTTCTAAAGACACTTTTTTTTATTTTTTTAACATTTACAAACACACAATATGAAAGAAGAATATCATACCTTTTAAAAAAAAATTGTTTGGAATAGATCGGACGATTAAAAGTTAGTATAACCTTGACTTGAAAAAATATAAATCACACACAAAATTTCACGTGCTAATATTATGACTTATCTCACAAAACAGCTGACAGAACAAAAACCAAAAGTCAGAATGCATTGCCACCTTTAAGAGAAATGTCAACAGATGTGTTACTAAAGTCACCGTTAACAATTTAAAAAAAAAAAGAATAATTACTTTTTGAGTTAATTGGTGTTTTGTAATAAGAGCCTTGAGGCACTCTTGCGGGTTAGAGGGTTAAGTTGTGTAGTTATTTTTACCGATATTATTTGCCAAATATGAGACGAATACTTATAATTTGGTTAACTATGCACTAAAGGGGAGCATGAATGTCTTGCAAGACATTCGCAAGACATTTTTTTATTTTTTAACAGCAATTATTATTTTTTTCTCTAATAATATTAACTCTAAAAAAATATAAAATCATGGAGAAAATTAAAGTATCCCATAAAAAAAAAAAAAATTAGACTTGGTAGTCTATTTTTTTGCATCAAAGCACGCAAGAGAATATTTTGCAAAATATTCATGTATAAAAGATGTCCATTAAAAGGGTTAATGACCTGATATACCCAAAAAATCTTTAGTAAATAGTTAAAATTCACACAGAGAAAACAGATTCATTGTGACAACCAAATTTCGGTACCGTGAAATAACTCCCAAATGAAATAACTCCCAAAAAAAAATTAAATAACTCCCAAAAATTTTCCATATAAATTGGGATTTATTTCATTATGAAATAACTCCCAAATGAAATAATTCCCAACCAGGTTTTGTTGGGAGCTATTTCAATCCTTTTTGGCATTGGGAGTTATTTCTTCTTTGTTGGAACTGATTTCATTTTCCTTTTTAAATGTGATTTTATCGTTGGGAGTTATTTCATTTTTGTTGGGAGTTATTTCATTTCTATTAAAATTACATTTTGGTAAATTTTATGCATTTGTAACGGTTCTTAAAATTGTCGTAAAGTAAATAATAGCAATACAATTAGTTCTTTTACCAGAAGGTATGCAGTTCTTGCTATGGACATTATACTCCAGTGTGGAAACAGATCAGTAATTTTGAAGTTTCTTTTGTGTCGCACGCGGAAAAAACTTTATTTCTCAAAGCCGCCTGCCGCGTTCTACGGAAGAAAAAAACCGCTAAGAGCGGCCGAAGGCCGCCTCGCCCAGATGAACTTGTTTTCAAATCAGATGTCGAATCCGTTGAAATCGGCCGCTCTTAGCGGTTTTTTCCTCCGTAGAACGCGGCAGGCGGCTTCGCGAAATAAAGTTTTTTCTGCGTGCGATTATAAACGCTCCGCCTCCCCCCCTATGCCCTGTTTCACTACTCCATGCTATGTAAACTAATTTATTTTAACTTTAAAAAAAAGATTATTCCAGGTTTTTCTATAAATATATTTTTAATATGTATTTTTCTATTAATTTTGTTGATTTTTTTGTATATTTATGTATACATTAAATTCTATCTTTATAATATGTTTAATACAAGGTGGCGCAAAAGTAATCCTCCTATCAGAAAATGCTATAAATTTTGCGGTTGGCCCCTAATGTCAGTTCTGTTTTGACATTTGTGTAGTAAACACATGCGAAATACACGTTAATAAACAATGTTACGCTACACTGCTCCAGAACGCGGAATATTGGTGACTATTTATTTGACCAATAATCGGTCGGTGACTTTTCTGGCCGTGCAACACCTACTGGTGAAACACTGCGACGTTTAGCCGCTCGCCTCGAAGAGACTGGCACGAGATGCTGCCAGGCGTGGCAGACCCCGGAGTAGCCGTTCTACAGAGAATACTGCTGCTGTAGCCGAGGATGTCATGGATGCGCCGTCGACATCGACCAGACGACGTGCCACGCAAATGGGTATCAGTCGACGGCCTTTACAGCGAATTTTGGTACAAGATTTGAAGATGTTTCCGTACAAAGTCCAGACGGTGCATCAGCTGTTAGCTGCTGACCGCCAATCGCGTGTAACATACGCTCAAGCCATCCTTAATCACCACCAAGAGGAAGATGATTTTTCATCAAAACTAATCATGAGTGATGAGGCCCATTTTCATCTTAGCGGGTACGTAAATAAGCAAAATTTACGCTTCTGGGGCACTGAAAATCCGCGTGTAACCCACGAAGAGCCATTACACCCGCTCAAAGTCACTGTATGGTGTGCTGTTTTCGCTGGAGGAGTCATCGGACCTTTTTTCTTCGAAGACGTCGCGGGCCAAACGGTTACTGTGAATGGTGAGCGCTACAGAGCAATGATCAACGAGTTCTTTTTGCCGCAACTTGATGAATTGGGGTTGGAAAACATGTGGTTCCAACAGGACGGTGCAACGGCACACACTGCACGTGCCACAACCGATATGCTGAAGGATGCATTTCCCTGGCGCCTAATCTCCCGTTTTGGCGATTTGCACTGGCCAGCAAGATCGCCTGATTTGACCGCTCCAGACTTCTTTTTGTGGGGCTTTTTGAAGTCGCGGGTTTATGTCAACAAGCCTCAGATTCTTGCAGCTCTTAAAGACAATATCCGTCAAGAATGTGAGGACCTATCGCCGGAAGTTTTTGCCAAATGATGGAAAATGCCATAAAAAGGGCTCAAATGACAATCAACTGTGGCGGCGGCCATTTACATGACATCATATTTTCGACTTGATGTAAAAAAAAATAAAAAACCAAATAAAAATAATCCACAAGAAAAATCAAAGTCTTTCATTTTTTTTAAATTACAGCCAAAAAACATCGGAAGGTTATTTTTGCGCCACCTTGTATTATGTACATTTTTACATTTTTTAATGAAATAAATAGAATTCTATGTTTTTGAATTGGGAATTATTTCATTTTTTTTGGGACTTTTTTCATTGGGAGTTGTTTCATTCTTTGTTGGGAGTTATTTTATTACTATGAAATAACTCCCAAATGTTGGGGCTTATTTAATTTTTTCTTTGGAGGTTATTTCATTTATTAAAATTGGGACTCATTTCATTTTTTTTGGGACTTATTTCATTGGGAGTTATTTCATTGGGACTTATTTCATTTGGGAGTTATTTCACGGTACCCCAAATTTCTTGCCAACCGAATGATTTGGCTGCAGAAACCGAATTATTTGGTTGTCGCAATCAAATGTATTCCTTGGTTAATTGCAAGTTTATGCTTCAACCGAAGTTTTGTTGTTAATCCGAATATCGAATATCGATGGTTGCAACCGAACCATGCGGTTGGCGAAAAATTTGGTAGTCACTACGAATCTATTTTCTGTGTGCAGGATGTGTATAGAATGATGAGTATGGACTTTAAATACGCAAATTTTTATAATGAGACTTTTTCAAAGCTATCTTATCTTCGAAATGTTAAAAAGTTGTTTAAGCCTAAGCTTATTCTCATACTGGGTATTTTAAATTAACCCATAAGTGCGCCAAATTTGTGTTTCATAATAACAGTTCGACTGAAAACTAAACTTATAAAATATTTGTGTGCACGGTTTGAAAGCGAGAAAACGTTAAAATTTCGTAAAATTTAAAAAATAAATATTTTGAAATAAACCCAATAATATTGAAAACATATCGCTCATTTACTTCAAGAACGTCATAACTCAAAAACCTTGATTTTTGAGTTAATGACTCAGAATTATTCGTTATATCACGTATCATATTGTGTAAAAAAATCGTATTGAGAGACAGCACGTCAGTATTTTTTTCTTCAAGGTGGGAATAAATTGAAAACTTTAAACTCGTTTTCTACAAAATCAAAATTTTTGAGTTATGACGTTATTGAAATAAATGAGCGATATGTATGTTGAATATAAACCGTTGATGCTGAACACATAGAAAGATTGAAGCTTAAACTTATAAAAAAAAGGATATAATTTTGGTCCAAGGACATACAGGTTTTCAAAAGGATACCTCTGACTTACAAACGTATGGATTTTTATGAAATTTGGCACAAAGATTATATGAAGTAGTATTAGCAAAGCCTTCAAGTTTATTCAATATTTGTGCGTTTTCGCTCCATTTCGCGTTTTTCGAAAAGCCAAAATCGCCATATCTTTCTAAGTAATAGCTCAAAAAATTTCATTTGTGGACTGTTTCTGTATATCTTGGTAAGCGAAATAATTTATGCCTAAACTTATTAATTATTATGGATTAGTTTTTGAGATTCGCTGTAAACCCATTTTGGTCCATTTTTCATAAAATGAGCAAAGAAATTTTTTTGATAACTTTGATCTTGCCCTTTTGAGCTTAAGATGGTTTGAGGGTTAATTGACGGTTTAAATTGCATTGCTTGATGTCAAGGGTAATTAAATGTTTTGTCATTACAATGGATTAAAATAATGAAAATTAAATTTTGTTTTAATTGGCATTGATTAATGCCAATGCCTTTAACAGACAATTGTAATTGATTACACTATGGAAATAATGAAGGTCATGGTTTGGATGGGGTGGATGATTATTATACCGAACGAATATCTTAGGTTAGTATAGTAAAACCCCCAAAGCTTTTCAGTGATTTAACATCACCGGATGACATTTTCGTCTATGAAAATTGCAGATATAGGGTTAAAATATTCTATGAACAACTGCCTCTTAAAATTCTGTTGGGGATATCCGAACTCAGAATTTAGATCAAACGAACTATTACACTACTTTTTTAGTCTTATTCAATATAGTATTGGCAAAAAAAAATGAACACTTTAAACGGCCATAAAATTTGACTTTACCCACACAGGACCAAACCCTTGGGCGGTTGTACTATACTAACCTATAAGGCATTCATCTGGCATATGAATTATCCACCCCCAAAAAATGTGTTGTACAGTGTTATTATAATTGTTTGTTACAATTGTCTGCAAACAAATTTATTTCTTAATTTAGAAAAAATCCTTTATTTGCGTATTAATTTCATAAATATTCGGTATTTTATCAAGTTATATATTATTGAATGCTGATGTATCACGACCAGGGCAACCAGTAATATGCACCTAAATATTGATTTAATTGAATTAAAAAACGGAAACTATGCTATGAAAATTTAAAAAATATACCCTTAACCCTAGATGGCACATCTTATTTTGCATACACTAACACTGTCTTCATCGTATCGACGAAGTCTGTCTTCATCGTATGGCATCCACCATTAAATTTGTTAATTTTGATAAAACTTATACATAAATTATTTGAAAAATCAACTTCAAGTTTTATTTTGGCTTTTTTAAAATGTTCTCCAAAAATCACAAAAAACAGCAACTTTAGGGTACATAATAATTTATGTATTTGATTAAATAAGATAAGCGAATTTTCTAAAATATTATGGGTTTCCAACCCCATGTTTCTTTTTGTAAAAAATCTGATATTCGATATCAAACGTGGGCTTTAAAGGATTAATAATTAAATTTTTTAAAACAGAATATTTTAGTAAATTCTTTTATCTTTGACGAACAGGACAAATCTTAAAAATTAAATCTGTAGTTTTTAAAACAAAGACTTTTAAAGGGGCTATAAGCTATAAAATACGATATGCTCTTTTAAAAAAAATCATTAAAAATAGTTAAACCCCGGACCACAAAACAAAAATTACATATTTTGCAAATATGAATAGTTTTTTTTTAAATCGAGGGTGGCCAATTTTCGAAAAATGCATTTTAAAAATAAATTGCATAATAAATAAAAAAAATTTAATTGGCTTCAAAAATGTATAGGTGTGTACCAATCCAATGTATTTTAAATGATATTGATCTGATATATATTAAAGAAACTACAAAAGTTCCAACTTACACTCTTTTTGCATATTTTGTATATTTTGTAAAAACAACATCGCAAATAAAACCATGGTTTTTCGAATTTCAAGAAAATTAAAACAGCAACCTTTAAGTGACTCCATATAGTTTGTGCGTGCAAAATGTAATTTAAATCGGAAGACCCAATGTCAGACTTTGGCCGATCTAACGTGGAATGGCCGATATACATAAATATGTCATCTCGTTTTGAATTCTCACTTCTCAAATAGTCCTTAGTTACCGAAATCCACATTACCTACTCCACATTATCCGCACTTACTCTATAGTTAGATATGTTACAACATAACTCACATATACTAATATATAGCTATACATGACGGCATATATAATCGTATTTTAAGATGAAGAAACTTAAGACAATCGCCCATGTCCCTACTTTAAAACGTTTTGCAATTAGAACGAATTTGTGAAATCAAACGAAATTGAAATTTGGTGTTCTCAAATCCTGAAAGCTTTCAAAAACTCGAATTTTTTTACGAAATTATTATCGAAGTGCCAAAAACATATGGTTTTCTTGTCAAAAACATTGTTTATTAAAAAACAAAAATTACAATAATTTAAAATGTCGTCTGCTTTTATATTAAGTTTTATAGGACTGAAAAGAAGAATAATCCACAATGAAAATATAAGAAAACGCAGTTTAGAGATGCTTCGGACCCTTTGTCCATCACAGACTCTGCGTAAGTGTTATTTTCTTTTTGTAAACAGTAATAAAAGTCACGTTTTTTTTTACAGGTTCATAGGGTTTTATCGTGTCAACAAAACAGCCTTTGTCATGCTTTTGGAAAAAATTTCTCCACAAATGGGTAATACTTAAATACCGGACGTAATACAATTGCTTCGCATTTCTATGTTTGCCCCTGCAAATGTACTATTAAACAATAAATACATATGTAACACATTGTTAAAAATATGTAACTTACATTTTTTTGTAAAGGGTCCGCCAAATAACTTTTTTTTTTTTGAACTCCTGAACCAATTGGACTTTGTATGGCGTCATACCAAGGTCTTTATGCAAAATTCGTCTCAATGATGTCTCCGAAATGTTCAATTGTTGAGAACGACGGTGAATTGATGTTGATGGCGCTTCACGCACACTTTCTGCCACAGCAGCAATATTCTCGGGTGTACGCACTGTTTTTGGCTTTTCACGCTTTGGTTTATCGATGAGGATGCCAGTTTCTTTCACTTTTTTCACAAGATAACGAACATACGGACCATAATCGTTCAGCGGAAGGATAAAACTAATTATCTGTCAAATCAGACATGAGCTAAGTGTTACCATTCACGAAATAAGCATTAGTTGAAAAAAAAACGTTAGATGGCGGACCCTTTATATTTAGGCAACAATTATTAAACTTGAAAAAAATGTTCTTTTCTTTATGAGCGCGTTTTTATTAACATATGATTGAACACATGTTTTTTTTTTTTTTTCTTTTTTTATTTATTTCAAATTTAAGAACCAAGCCTTTAAGGCCAAATACGGTTCAAATACTACTCCATTATCAAAAATTACAAATTAAGAGAAAAAAAAGTATTTAAAAAACAATTTCTTAAAACTAAGAAGTTATATAATTAACCTAAATACTAAAAGGGCCTAACTAGCTTATAACAGAAATTTATATATAAAAAAAATTATAGTCGGTGATGGAAACAACCATCGTAAAAGGGTAAATTAATCAATTAAAGAGCATCAAAATGCTGTTTAAGTTTACGCTTAAAGGTGGTATCTGTGAATGCAAATAATTTTAAATCTATGGAAAGGATATTCCACACCCTAGATATACGTACATGAAAAGATCTTTCATATATAGATGAGGATATACGGTAACATATTATCTGAGGGTTTGTTTTGATGTCATATGTTCTAGAAGAGAGATGCCATATGAATGTTACCCAAATAAACAATGTTTTCTTAATATTTATTGTTACTAAATTCTTGTAAAACAGAATTACATTACTTTTAAACTTAAAAAAAAGATTTTAGTTATTCATTTACTTGGTTCAGCTTTTAATTATAAACCAATTAAGTTTGGTATATGTAGATTGAATTACGATCGTATCACTGTTTTCATACACATTTATTTTTATTGGCAACGCTGCTTTTTCGAACATAAATAAAATAAATTCTGATTTCGTAAAATTTTGTACTTTTTAAGGAATATTTTTTTAAAAAGCTAATTTTAGAATAAGTATTGCTAAATTTGTCTAATTTAACCTTTTAACATATAAAATACATTTCATATTAAGGATTCCTAATGTTTTTTTTTCGGCTGAAAGTAAAATGCTTTTAAGAAATGCTTCTAACATTGTTGTCAATTTGTTTTGAGTCTTTTCTAGAATATCAAAACAAAAAAATTATATTTTTTAAAACAGTTTTTTAGAGTATAAACAATACAACCAAAAATACAATAGAATCAGAAATAAGTAAAAAAAAGTTCTAAATTTTTAATATTAAGCACCATTTTTGACCCTAAGTTCTAATTTATTTGAAAAATGGAATTAGTTAATTACACTGTGCTACACAGAAAAATCGCTCTACAAATGACCTAGTGTAGGTTGTAAGTCTAGCTGAGTGTATTACAAAACCAATTGATGCGAACATTCATGGTCGTGAACAACACTGGCGGATACAGCTGCGATATTTTTGTTTGTCCGCACTCTACGTGTTAGTGGTTAATGTCCGATTAGCCGCCTCAGAAGGTCACCCAAACTGACCTCGAATTTGGAAGAGGTGCACGATGCACTTTCTTAACCGAGCATAAATTTTGATAATGCAATTCAATAATCCGCAAGCGTTTTGCGTTTGTAAGTCGATTTGTGGTTAAATTATAGACCAAACTGAACATGTTAAATAGTGACATGTTACACGAAAACAGCTAAGCTGCAAAAAACAGTGTTGCCAAAAAGAAAGTTGCTACAAAATTACCCTTTACAAAACAAATTAAAAAATAAATTGTATTGATTTTTTGTTAGTTTTTTAAATAAACTGTTAAGTGTATTTTCCAAGTCTGGTAGCGACAAATAGTTTTTTTTCGAATGTTTCAAAGAGGTTAGAGAATTTTTTTTATAAAAAAAATTTCATAACTTATTATATAAAGAAGCGATTTAGTAAAGATGCTTAAAAAAAAATCATTAGTGGTTTTAGTTCGGCCCTCATTCGGCCCGCATTCGGTTCAACGTTCAGTGCTTTACGAATGTTTCTAACATATCTGCTTAAAATATTCAAAATCTCATTAAAAAAAATCGCAATTATATTTGTTTTAATATATATTTTTATTAAAATTTAATCAAATAAAATCATGGTAGACAGCGTTATCAATAAATCCATTAAAAAGCATTAACAAACTCATATTCCCTTATTTTTGAGCTTTAAGCTCTGTTAGCCTGGTTAGCCTTTTTAGCCTGTTTGGCTTTCTTTGCTCGTTGAGCTTTCCTCTGAGCCTGAGTCCTACGTCTGTTACCGTTTAGACCATTATTACCATTTTGATTATTACCATTTGGATTATTACCATTGACACCTGGGAAAAGGCCGTTTCCATTGCCGTTTCCAAAGCCGCTTCCAATGCCGTTTCCATTGCCGAATCCAACGCCGTTTCCTAAGCCGTTAGGTCCGCCAAGACCGTTTCCATTGCCGAATCCAACGCCGTTTCCAAAGCCGTTAGGTCCGCCAGGACCGCCAGGACCGCCAGGACCACCAGGACCGCCAGGACCCCCAGGAACAATACAAGCCCTAGTTTCAGCACACAAAGCGATGAAGGTACCGAATAATGCCAAAGAAGTTAATAATTTCATGTTTTTAAATGTTTTTCTTTTTAAGATGATTTAAAATTGAATTTTATTTCTTTATTCAAGAACTAAATGTGTCTGTTTGATTGAAACAAATTTGCTTCTTTTTATACAAAATCGATGGATGATCTACACTAAAAGTTCTATAATTGTCACCTGCTTTAAATGTCGGTAGTCTGAAAATTCTATAAGAGTCTTGTTTTTGAAAAAACTTAAACATGACACTTATAAAACTTTTAGTGTTTATTTTATATCTGTTTTATTTTCTTGTTTTTTTTTATTTATTTAAAGTCATCTTCATTAGACCGCTTCGAGTTCCGTATCTGGTAGAATGTGGTATCTTGAGAATTAACATTGTTAGGTTTCAGTACGTATAACTAAATATTTCTTCAGTGACTCTCATTTGTATATTCATCATTGTACATGCTGGAGTTAGCTTTCCTGTTAGAGCGGGAAAAACTAAAGGACAATCAATTAAGGTTTCTAATGAAATAAAAAAGTAAAGATATCTTGTCTTTTCAGGTTTTTAAATATTTTCTAAAGCACCTATAGGTGAATTGGGTGTTAAATATATGGCGACTATCTCAAGAACAGACATTATGTGTTTGAAGTGTCAATATAACTTTTAATTTATTATACCCTCCACCATATGTCTGTCCGTCAGTCTCTTGAAATGCCGATTGCGACGCGAAAACTCACTGGAGACTGCTGATTTTCACCTAGGTTTATGAATTTTTTCGCGGAAAGTTTGATATTGAAAGTGAACGAAGTCGGTAAAGCGGTTCAAAAGTTCTGATTGATAATGTGCAGGTAACTCTAAATTTACGCTGTATATTATTTCAATTTCATAGAAGCTTCTGGTGTATAAAGTCATATTTTTCCACCAAGAGCTAAGAAATGTTATTTCATTACCAAAAATATTTGTTTGCATCCACAAAAGTTTTTCACCTCTGTAATTTTTTTTCGTTATATTATTTGTTTGTTTTATTTGTGACATATACACGGCGGAGTGTATATAAAAAAAGATTGTTAAACCCAATTTTAATTTTAATGCATGCACTTCTTTTTTACATGATATTTGGCTGCTGTCATGATAAAATAAAACACTCGCAATTTTTATAGTTTGAGTCGGTCTAATGTATAGTTGCTAAAATAAAAGTTAGTTTGTTTAGTGAATAAATACATTTCTCCTTGTATAAAAATAATGAACTGGGAAATTTTTATATTGAAATTTAAGAATGGTTCAAAATGTTCGGTTTTTTTCTTTTTTACCCCCAAAAAAATTTTTTTTACTACATATTAGTAATATGAGAATAGCAAGAATTAATCTGTTGAATTTACAAATGTTTAGTTAAATTTTAGTTAATTGAAAGTAGGAAAATAATCTGCTAAAATCAGCAAAACAATTTACTAAATATTAGTAGACAAAAAAAATCATTAAAAAATTTTAAATTTTTAAAGTCAGCATTCTACTAAATTTGAGGTAAATATAGTAACAATTTTGTTAATATTACAGTTTTTGTTTGCTATTTGAAGTCCACAAATATTTAGTAAAAGTTTTTGCTAATTTTACAGAGTAAAATGCTATGCTATACATTGAATATAACTAAAATTTTGTAAAGTTAACAGATTTATTTTTGCTGTTCTTATTTTATTAACATTTAGCAAAACCTCTGCTAAATTAAGCAGTTTTTTCTGCAAGGGCATTTTTAACTAATTTTTAGTAGTTTTTTCTGCTATTTTCACAGAATTATTTCTTTGAGTGTAAAAAATTTAATTTTGCGTTATGAGAAAATCGGGCATATTGTCTATGATGACACTAGTTTCAAAGACGGACCGATAACATTTTTAAGCTGTGTGGTTATTTTTACCGATATTATTTGCCAAATATGAGACGAATACTTATGATTTGGTTTACTATACACTAAAGGGGAACATTAATGTCTTGCAAGACATTCGCAAGACATTTTTTTTTTTTAACAGCAATTATTATTTTTTTCTCTAATAATATTAAATATTAAAAAATTATAAAAACATGGACGAAATAAAAGTATCCCATAAAAACCAACACTTTTTTAGTCGAAGTAAATTGTAAACGGTCCTTCAATTGTCAATAATCTTGAACACACATGTATGCTGACTATAAACCGTTGATACTAAGCATATAGTAGGATTAAACTTAAAAAAAATGCTATAATTTTGGTCAATATACATACAGGATTCCAACAGCATACCTATAAATAACATCGCACAGTGGTTTCAAACTCTTAAAACATGGTAATAAGTATGGATCTTCTAAACTACTGGTCCATTCGGAAAAAAGTATTCACATAAATTGAAAAGCGGGTGCTAGCCTTTAAGAAAACTGTTTCTGTGGTCACCCTGCGCTACAGGGTGTCAACGTTGGAAATCTCGGGTAAATCAAAGTTTTAAAGAGGTATACCTTTTACAAATGTGAACCGATTTCACTGATTTTAGACTTTTTGTAATCTAGGTTACGAGACAAAGCTGCTTTACGAGCCCTTGTAGCTCTTATACTTTAAAAAATATTTGACTTTGAATTTCAAAATCTTCATTTTTTCCTTGACTTTTTTTTATTTTTGCCAATAAGTTATTCATTGTTATAAGAAAATGCTTAAAATTTTTTTGTGTGATTCTCATGGTTTTTCTTAAACTGATTATCACTTGAGATAATTTTTTAAATTATCTCAAGTGATAATTTTTTAAACTTAATAACATTTTTAAACCGCTCAAAAACGTAGACAACTGAGCAAAATTTTGTGTGAAAAGGTTCTTTTTTCCAATCGCCTTTTTTTATTATTAAAAAAAACTGTACTCATATTATCAGTTTCAGCAAAATTTTATATTTTTTTTTCAATGAAAAGTAAATAATTGTCCTACCCTCCAAAAATCTTTTCGATATTGTTTATGGTTATTTTTATATGAATCCTCAAATTTATTTATTATTTATTTATTTTATTAACATTATAATTACAAATTATAAGCTAATTATTGATGAGCAATGGCAACGCAGGCCTATAGCTCGATATTTCTTAAAATTAATGATAAGTTACTATGTTAAGGATATATATTAGGGCGGGTCAAATTGTATGGAACGATTTTTTTGGATGAAGCGTATAGCAAAAATGTAATCTATAGGTGATTCTGAGAAATTTTGCTCAAGAATAATTTAATTAAATTCGTCATACAATCGGATAGAATTATAGTAGATTTCTCAATCTGGGCTTGTTTGAAAGGTATTTTTAGCACCTTTCAGAATCTGTATTGATACCTGTAGAATAAGTCGTCAATGGCAGCATTGTTCAATTGAACAACTTTGTAACACTGAATAATGACGTTACAAAATAATGACGTTTACCAACACTAAACGTTGCCAAGCTTGCTTTTCCTTCTTCCTTAGTCGTTCATCGTACAATGCGCACGCAGTTTGCCAAAATACTTAAATAAAAACTCGGTTATCACAATACCAATATTTTTTTTTATTTTTAAATTTAGTGTGACACAATCAAAGAGTGCAGTGATAATATCAAAGTTATTATGGATAATCAAGAACTATCAACATCGTCTGCGTTGTCTTCGCAAATGGAAGCAACAACATCAACAAATTTTGACTCTAGATCAGTGGTGGCCAAAGAGTGGAATTTCATATTGTTTATCAACCACGCGTGATAGGAAATTCCTATCTCTGGCCACAACTGCTCTAGATTGACTAACATGCCTCAGCAAGATATTGTTGTTTTTGGTTTATCAAGTGATTTAAATGATCTTAGTTTGCCTACTAAATGTGACATTTTAAAATATTATTTTTTTTTAAGTGATCGTGCTAAATTTGAAAACAAAATGTTCTCGTATAAAACTTTTACTCCTAACGTAACAGATAAATTGATCCAAATTTGGTGTAAATTAAATATTGAAATCATTAATAGAAAGAGTGTTTTGAAAAAATTAACTGGTTTGCTTGATAAATACCAGAAACATGTACAACATAGAAACAAAATAGATGAATTTAAAGCATTTGTTGATTCAATAAACGAATTATTTTATATTGGCAAATGTAATTGCAAATTAAAAACAACAGAATGCTCGTGTGGATTGATTCCAGAACATCTAAAAGAATTTATGATGGACCAGCATAATGATAGAAAATTCACAATACCTGAATATACGGAAGACGTTGAAGAAGTAGCTACAACAATACCAACACTTACAACTGGTATCGATGATCCAACATACGAACCACCTGAATTACACATGGATGAAGATGAAAATGAAGCAACAACAGAAGTTCCAGAAGCAACTGTTCAAATGAGACGAGGTCATTATACTCAAAGATACGTTGCCTTAAATTTTGCAATGATGTGTGATAGATTCGGTGTTTCAGATAGAGTCGCTTCATGTTTAGCAACAGCTTTATTCGATGATATACAGTGCCGGACCAAAGGATTCACACAGCAACAAACTTTATTATAAATCTTTTATATTTTTAAAATGAAAGCTATTAGCCGTATAAGCTATTCAGCAAAATTCTTTATTAACTTATTTATAATTTAAATACAACAAAAAACTAACACTAAGCATGTTGTATTTAAAAAAAAATTAAAAATTTAATTCAAAGTACGGTTTTAAGCGGACAAAAGTATTCACACAGTTACAATTTGGAGTTTTAAAAATACATATATATAAACATATATGTTTGATATGGCAATACTTTATGTTAAGGAATGTGGAAAACAACCATTACAAATATTTTATTTTGTTTTAAGTTAGTAAAGTGTTGCTTAAGAGCTTAGTTTAGTACAATGGGTCGAAAACAAAAGGAAACCACAGAATCGGGAAGGAAAATTATTTTAGAGCTTCACAAAAAAAGTAAGTCATATGCAGAAATTGCCGAAATAGTAAAAAGAAGCCGATTTACTGTAGCCAGCATTGTTAGAAGATATAAGGAGTCTTCAGATTTTACAAGTTTCCCCCGTTCTGGTCGGCCGCGCAAGGTGACCGCAAGAGAAGAAACCCATGTTATAAGAAAAATAAAAACGAATCCAAAAACTACCTCTACCGAATTGGCTGCAGAATATTTAGAGGAGTTGGGCAAAGAAATCCACCCAAAAACTGTGCGTACAACTTTGCAACGTGCCGGTTACAGCTCTCGAGTTGCCAGAAAAAAACCTTTAATAAGCAAGGTTAATAAAACAAAGCGTTTAAACTTCGCAAAAGAATACAAAAATAAAACTGAAGACTTCTGTTGCGGCGTATTGTTCTCCGATGAAAGCAAATTAATATTTTTCAATCGGACGGAAGAATAAGAGTTTGGAGGAAGCAGAATACCGAATTTGAAAAAAACAATGTAGTAAGTACAGTCAAGCATGGTGGTGGAGGGGTTATGGTGTGGGGTTGTATGGCTGCATCAGGCGTAGGTAATTAAGTTTTTATCGATGGTACAATGGATAAAACGGTACACTTAAATATTTTAAAGGAAAACCTACTGCAAAGCGCCGAGAAGCTAGGTCTTGGGGACAGCTTCCACTTTCAACAGGACAACGACCCCAAACACACTGCTAATATCGTCCGAATGTAGATTATTCATCATGTTCCCCACATTCTCCCAACTCCACCTCAATCTCCTGACATGAACCCTATCGAACATCTTTGGGATGAATTGGGCAGACGAGTACAAAAGCGCGATATCACAAGTAAGGCTCAACTGAAGGAAGTTCTGTTGCAAGAATGGCAAAATATTGGAGCTGATGTTACGAAGAAATTGGTCCATTCTATGCCAAGAAGATTAAAAGAAGTCATAGCAAAGAAAGGCTACTCCACAAAGTATTAAATCATGTGAAATTTTATTTTTTGTATAAACATTTGAAGCTGTGTGAATACTTTTGTCCGCCTAAAATAATACTTTGAATCACATATTTAGTTTTTTCTTATAATATAACATACTAAGAATAAGTTTTTTGTTGTATTTTAATAATTTATAAGTTAATAAACAATTTTGTTGAATACAATATCCGGCTAGTGGGTTTCATTTTAAAAATATAAAAGATTAAAAATAAAGTTTGGTGCTGTGTGAATACTTTTGTCCGCCACTGTAAATTTTAGAGATGTTCATGGTAATCTTGTTATTATGGATAAATCAAAAGTGGCTAGAGAAAAAGTTAAATCTAGAGATGCAGTGCTTCGTACACGACATACAAATTCTTCCATAACTGCATTCTCTTTCGATGGTAGAAAAGATGACTCATTAACTACAGAGAAAATTCATACCACTATGGTAAAAGAACCGCATTTAGTTGTTCTGAAAGAGCCCTATAATGAGTTACTTGGATATGTAAATTTGGGTAGTCAAGAAGATGCAAAAACCAAACACAGAAAACTGAATGAATTTTTCAACAATAAAACATTAACAGTTGATCAATTAATTGGCATATGCAGTGATGGTGAGCCAGCAAATACTGGAACAGAAAATGGTGTTTTACGATTATTTGAAAAACAGTTAAATAGACCAATTCACTGGTTTATATGTCTGCTTCATTTCAATGAACTGCCATTTCGGACCACGAGCAGCAAGTCGAAAGTTATTCAAAGCTATTCAAGAATGTGCGAAATTGCAGGTATGTAACACTTGATTTTATTTAATATCATCATTTATTATCATTATTTATTGTCATTATTTTAGTTTTTCGATTGGAATAAAGTTAAAATAAAATAATTGCATTTTAATTGATCTAAACATTTCATTTTTCAGGTAGTAGCTGATTTTGATCCAATACCACTGGAGAATATGCCTGCAATGATGGATCATGAACATGAGCTCGAACTATCAACAGATGTTAAATATTTATATCAAATAGCTAAAGCAATTACGAATGGTATTGTTCCAGTTGATTTAGCTACCATTAAACCAGGACCAATTGCACATTCTCGTTGGTTAACCAAAGCAAGTAGATTACTACGATTATATGTAACAACTAATACACCATCGACCAATTTAAAAACTTTGGCAGTTTATATTATTACAGTTTATGTGCCAATGTACTTCAATGTGAAGTTTTATAACTCTGTTGTGTACGGCAGTGCACTTTTATACGTTGGACACAATACTTACAACCAAACTTACGTAATACTGTAAATGGTCCGCCATTTAACGTTTTTTTTTCAACTAGTGCTTATTTCGTGAATGGTAACACTTAGCTCATGTCTGATTTGACAGATAACACACTGCTACAAAAAAAAACTTTTTGTCAGAACTTGAAAACCGACCTAGTGGGGGTTGTAGGCCTAGGTGAGGACATACAAAAACCGTTTTCAAAAATTTTGAAACACCCTCAAAATTTTGAGTTATTTTCAAAAAACTGTTTTAGGGTAGGTCGTAGCACTTTAGTACCTCTAACTCACACATTTTTTGACCGATTTCAAAATTTTAAACAGTTTTGGAAAGACAAGAATTAGGCAAGAGTTATTTTAATTTTTTTTTTATGAAAACCTATCTTTTTTTGCACTGTATTTTAAAGACAATTTTATATAGAAAAAACGAGATATTATTTGTTAAAATCGGTTTCTATTTGCAAAAGTTACTAAACTTTTTCTAAAGTAAAATGTTAAGATTGCAGACTTTTCTTCTGGTAAACCACTTGACTTACAAAACGCTTGTTTATTTTTTTTTTTTTTTATTCATATGGTTTGCGCTGGGGGAGAAAATGCTAAAAACAGGTGTTAATGAAAAGTTGAATAACTTTTACAATTTTCATCCGATTTGAAAAATTAACACCATGTTTTGTTAAGAACTAAATTTTCTTTATACGTTGGTATAAATTTTTATAAGCTTTCATATTAAAATAAGCAATGAAAAGCTACTAAAATCAAAAAAGTTTATAATTTTCGTTTTTTTTTTGTAGATATTCTTAACAAAAACAATACTTATAACTTACAAATGTATAAGAAATGCACGTCATTTTAAAGCCTAATCAGTTTTCTTTCCAAACCCGTGAAAAAAATGTAAATCGGACAAAAACTGACTGAGTAACAGGTCGATAAGTTGACGAACATCACTTGAAACGGTTTTTTTAGAATAACTTCTGAATTTGAGGGTGTTTCTGAAATTTTTTGACACAATTTGTAATGTACTCAACAAGACCTATAACCCACGCTAGGTCGTTTTCCAAGTTTTTTTTTCATTGTAGCACCGTGTAATTAGTTTTATCCTTCCGCTGAACGAATATGGTTGTGTATACGCTTGAACAACGCTGGGAAATATTGCGACATTACTTTGAAAATCATGGTAATGTTACAGAATGTGTGCCGATACACTAAAAATTGGACCGATCGTGTAGGCTACTGCATGGCCAGCCGAGGCAGCCATTTGAATGAAATTATTTTCCATTATTAACCGGAAGGATTGTACTTTCAAATAAAAAAAGAAATTTGAGCAAATATTCAGTAGTTTTTATTATAGCATTTTCAAAAAAAAAAGTTATTTGGCGGACCCTTTAGATGGTGTAATTCAAAACAACTCATATTATGCACATCCAGAAAATATCTTATTAACAATGTTATTTGATGATCGAAAAGCAATACGGGATAGAGCTATCAAAAAGATTTTACACTATCGTACAATTTTTCTCGATCCAACTAAACTCAGAGTTTACAAAAAATATATATTAAATTTCGATGCTACCGATTATGTTGATATGAATAACGATGATATATTATTTGAACCAGCATTTACTCGACAGATTCCATATGATCACTTGGTAGAATACTTAGATTTCGATGAACCACCTCTGGCTGATCCACAAATTCCAATGCACATACAAGGAACAGAAAGACATGTACAATTATTAACGAGTGTTTCAAAACGAGTTATAGAAAAGAATCGTGAAAGAGTTATGGCAGTGACATTAGAAAGTCGTAATAAAACTCCTCGAATTGAAAGTAAAAAGGACCTTAAAAAATAATATTACCACGTTAAAAATTTAATTGTAGGTCGAGAATAATATTTAAAAATAAATTGAATTAAAAATGTAAAAATAGTGTTTTTTTGTTGAAACCTTGAAAATGTTGATTTTTTCAGATCGATTTTCCTACAAAAAGGAGTTCGAAAACAAAAAAATTTATCGCAATAAAAGTTGTTGGAAATTATCTGAACTTTCATAATCTGCCATAAAAAAAAAACTCGAAAAAAATCGAAGAAAATTCAGAACTTATTAGTTAAAAGTTCATTTGAGGCTATTTTTCGACAAAAAATTCCTAATATCTCTACTAAAAATAAAAAAAAATATTGGTATCAATACAGAAAGGTGATCAAAATACCTTTCAAACAAGCCCAGATTGAGAAATCTACTATAATTCTATCCGATTTTATGACGAATTTAATGAAATTATTTTATGTATATATGGAAAAATATCTATTCCGACTCCGACTTAGAGCTATGGTCTCTTGAGCAAAATTTCTCAGAATCACCTATAGATTACGTTTTTACTATACGCTTCATCAAAAAAAAATTAACCCGCCCTAATATAAATATATCGGAACCTTTTTTTTAACGGGAAGTCAATAATCAAACAAACAGATTATTTCAAGTTAAATTGACAAACTTCTGCAGTTATTGCGTAATGAAACACAGCTGTTGAAATATTTAATATTAGAATTTACTCGATTTCTAAAATATTTTTAAATTTAAAATTAAATTTATATTTTGTTTGCTTAGCCACACACGTTATCTGTTTCTTTTAACATGTACAAATATTATATAATATAAAAAATACGACTTTCATACGCACTAAAATATCTCTTTAAATAAAATGAAATAACCTTGATTTGAAACACATTTTTTTAATATACCTACACTGAAAAAATCCATACGTAATATATACGGACCCTTTCATACATTGTACGAAATATTTCGCACCAATATATGATAATCGCTTATTTATGAAAAATCTTCAAATATTTGTTTTAGATTTCTTGGCAAATTTACATAAATAATGTACTATTTACCAAACTAAACATAAATCATTTGAGAGGTGACAAAATGGTCGTCAGGTAAAAAAGTGTTGCCAACTTAAAGTTCTACACCTGTATAAAAACACCCTTTATTAAGTTCATAAATTCATTTATTGTTAAGTTTTTCGTATACTTACTTACCCGATGAAAAATAATGAAAATAAAAATGATTCAAGTTCGAGGCCATACTCTATATTTCTTATTAGGATATTGTCCTAACAAATAATTTATAGAGTTTTTGTTTTCAAATTTATTAATTGACCACTTTCAGGAATGTGTTGATGTATTTTGGGAATTTTCTAGGTTCGCATCATCAGAACACGTTTTGAAAGACGTGACAATCCCATGCAAAACATCAAACATACATATAACCTAGTTTTCTCACTAAATGAGAATTAATATATGAGTTCGAAGTTAAAGATTATCATAATTTTTATTTTTTTTCCGAAATAATTAATAAAAATTATATCAAACGTTTACATATCTTCTTCTATATTATATATATAAAATTGAATGTGTGTTTGTTTATTTGTTTGTTTGTACCTTATAGGAGACCAAACCTCTGGACCAATATTCCTGAAATTTTCACAGCATGTAACTGGGACTCTGGCATGATTAATAGGCCCACTTTTTTAAAATTATGTAATTGCTCCCATATAGTTTTTAACAGATTTACTTCAAATTGTATACACATTATACTCCAGGCGAGGTAAAAATAAACATTTCTTACGCCACGCCCCCTTTCACGCCCCTTTTCACGCCAAATTTTGTTTGAAAGTTTTAAACTTTTTGTTCTCTGTACAAATTTGTTCCTTCCAACGGATTTTTTTTTTATTTGGTAGTATATTGCTCTTAATACTGTTCACGTCGCCATATAACTATGAACCACGCTCACTTCACCGCCCCCCTTTTTTTAATTCAGATACTTACTTATACCACTAACAATTTTTGCTATACAAAATACTTTATTTGTAATATGTATTTACCTAAAGTTTTATACACTTTTTATCTACAGGTAAGGTAGCCATACATTTTTTTATTACCAAATCCCCCTTTTTCGCCCTATTTTACCTTAAATTATAATTAATCTGCTTTCAATACATATATAAAATGGAATGTTTGTTTGTTTATTTGTTTGTACCTTATAGGAGACCAGACCTCTGGACCGATCTTCCTAAAATTTTTACAGCATTTAACTTATATACTCCAGCAAGGTAGATATAAATGTTTCATACTCCACGCCTCCTTTCACGCCCCATTTTGTTTAAAAGTTTTAATCTTTTTGTCCTCTGTATATTTATAGAAAAGTTATTAGCCTTAAAAAAAATGTTAGGCAGGACAACGTCTGCCGGGTCACCTAATTAATACAAATAAAATTTTAAGGCAAAACAACGTTTGCCGGGTCAGCTAGTAATTATATACAACTTGAAATCGTCATATATGTTGGGCAATATATTACGATTTAGTTAGTTTATTAACATTTTTTTATATGATATAATATATCAGCATATATCATTGTATCGTATGTTATATATTAGCATATTTTTTATATCAGATCATATGAAATAAATATAGATTTATATATGACCATATATGATCATATGTAAAATCTTGTAAATACATTTTTGTTGTTGTTACCTGGAGAACAATGTTAACAAAATATCATTGCGAATCAACGAATTTGCAACGAAATGGCATCGATTTGTTAATGCATACTTCTGCATATTTTGCTATATATGCATATTTTTGCATATATTGATATAAATGCATATCTTAATGGATATTTTGGCATTGTTTGTTGCATATTTTGCTATAAATGCATATATTCCATTAAAGTGCATTTTTTTAAGACAACTTTTTGATGTTTTTCTATAAATAAATTTTACACAATTAATAATTTTATAACTACAATATTTTTCAAATTTATACATATAATTTTTTTTTATCATGCAATAGAGAAATTAGAGACAAATGCATTAACTTAAGGTGTTCAAATTTGCAACAAAATTACATTGATTTGTTAATGCATATTGCATATTTTTGCATATACTGATATGTATGTAATTCATTAAAAAAAAATGCATTAACTGACGTTCTGACGATGTTTGTTCGTTTGTTTTCCATTTTTTAATCACTTTTTAAAACAAAATTTACTAAAATTGTAAAAAAACTGAATTTTTATTGTTGATCTATATAAATTGTATGTGAGTTGTTGGTTAGTTCGGTTCAAGATCATGAACAATTTTTCATATTAACAGAAAAATTATAATTTTATTTGTGATAATTTACTTTAATTAACAGAAAAAACAATTAGAAAAAAGTTATTTGACACCTGCATGAATGGAGTTAACTTTCTAGCCCGCAACGGCCTTCATCAACATTCTTCGTGCCTTAAAGTGTTAAATTGTAAACATCATCTATTTAACTCAACTAGTTAGGTTAAAAATGTGCCGTAACTTAGTTTTTGAGTATGACGAAATTTACTGCGAACTTATTTTCTATAAAGCTATGTTTAGTTGTTAATTATTACCACAGTTGCCAGTTCAACTAATTAAGTTGAAATTTGACTGGCAGTTATTTTCAAATGTCATCATATTCTATCCTTTACATTGTAAGTGAAGGAATATCAAACATTGAAGATTTTATTCGTTTTTCAACATATGTCTAGCATATATATTAAGCGAATTTTTGCACTGTACCTTGTGAGTGGTTAATAGTGAATTTTTTATTGTTGATCTATATAAATTGTATGTGAGTTGTTGGTTAGTTCGGTTCAAGATCATGAAAAGCTTTATAGAAAATAAGTTCTCAGTAAATTTCGTCATACTCAAAAACTAAGTTACGGCACATTTTTAACCTAACTAGTTGAGTTAAATAGATGATGTTTACAATTTAACACTTTAAGGCACGAAGAATGTTGATGAAGGCCGTTGCGGGCTAGAAAGTTAACTCCATTCATGCAGGTGTCAAATAACTTTTTTCTAATTGTTTTTTCTGTTAATTAAAGTAAATTATCACAAATAAAATTATAATTTTTCTGTTAATATGAAAAATTTTTCATGATCTTGAACCGAACTAACCAACAACTCACATATTGTAAAAATACTATTAAAAACATTGAAAAAATTAATAATAAATGCATAGTTATAAATTTTAAGTACATATTTCACGATTTTAAATGCATATTTTATGTACATAAAACGCATTAACTTCCGAGCCTTAATAATTATATATGGCAAAACATTATTATATATAAATATATATGTATAATAAAATTTAATGAAAAAAATTCTATTACTTTTATATACTTCAGGTGGTAATGGAATATCGTCGGCTGTAACGACTATTAGGCTCCATGAAATAACCCCCCAGGAAATAACTCCCCAAAACAGAAATTAAATAAATCTCCACAAATGTATATAGAAGACAACAGCAACGACATTTTGGGGTGTTATTTCCAATTATGGGGATTTATTTCCTTCTTTTATTTGGGGATTTATTTCGTAATAAAATAAGTCCCCAAAATTTCGTACTGAAATAAGTCCCCAAAATTTCAAAATGAAATAATTCCCCAGTAATTATTTTTGGGGAGTTATTTCGTTATTGATGTGGAAAAAAAATTGGCTCTATGAAACAAGACCCCAATGAAATAAGTTCTCAAACCAAAAATGAAATAACTCCCCATTTTTTGGGGCTTTATTTCATTATGAAACAATGCCCCAAAAAAAAATGAAAAAAATCCCCAACAAAATGAAACAAAACCCCAAATTAAAATGAAATAACGCCGCAATTTTTGGGGCTTTATTTCATAATGAAGTAAAGCCTCATTTCGAAAATGAAATAAGGCCCCAATTAAAAAAAAAACTTAATTATATATTACATTAAAATATTTTTTTATTCCTAATTAATACATAGTTTTTGTGTATATACCTGCAAAGAGTCCTCAGCTGTTTGACAACAAGAACATAAGAAAAATTAGTAAATAAAACCTGTAAATATGAACATTAAAAATATTTCACTAAAAAACAATTTTAAACAATATTCACTGGAAGATTATTCTTGTACCATAAAAAAAAATATAGCAAAGGAATTGATAGTTTGTTTTTTGTGTCGCACGCAGAAAAACCTTTATTTCTCGTAGCCGCCTGTCGCGTTCTACGGAGGAAAAAAACCCCAAGAGTTTTTACAAATCCAATGTCGAATCCGTTGAAATCTTATTTTTCAGACAATAAGTAATATAATTTGACCAGTCATAGCTTTGTTATTTTAAACAGTTAATTTTTAATAAAATAGACTTTTATAAAAATAATCATTAAAAAACAATGAATCTTGGTGTGGGTTGCTATTTGTGGACATAAAAAGTTATGACAAGTCAAATAAATGTTACTTGTGTCTTAAAAATATAAGATTTCAACGGATTTGACATCTGATTTGAAAAACAAGTTCTTCTGGGTGGCGGCCTTCGGCCACTCTTAGGGGTTTTTTTCATCCGTAGAACGCGGCAGGCGGCTTCGCGAAATAAAGTTTTTTTGCGTGCTTTGTATGAGATTGGCTGCTTATATCCCTTAAAAATTTTGATTTTTAATAAAATGAAATAACACCCCAAAAATATTATTTGGGGACTTATTTCATTTCTTATATTGAGGCCTTATTTCATTATGAAATAAAGTCTCAAAAAAAAAAAGAGATAAAGCCCCAAAAATGAATAAGACCCCAATTTTTTTTATTAGAAATTTTTGGGGCCTTATTTCATTTTGGCTTGGGGACTTATTTCATTGGGGTTTTGTTTCATAGAGCCAACAAATTTTCTCTATATAGATTGTTGGAGTAAAAAATTAATTGTGAAATTAATGTTTTGGTTGTGTAATAAAAAAAAATTCGAATCCCTATATTTTTAGATTTTATTTCTGCCAGGCTGCAAGGCTGCAAGGCGAAATGCCTGTAAGCCCTGGTGGCATGTCATAACTTCCAATGACATAATGTCCTAGACTTTATGTCACTGGAAAAGTGTCATAATGTCCATGGACTTTATGACAATTTGGGAAATGTCGTAATGTCCATGGACATTTGGATATTATGTCACTTTTAAATGTGGCATAGCGTCCAGACTTTTTAAAATAAAAAGATTAATAATATTTAGTATATCAATACAATTTTTTTAAATATTCTTTAGTAGTATATCACAAAATAAAACTAAATTTATAAATCGTATAATCGCACGCAGAAAAAACTTATTTAGCGAAGCCGACTGCCTCGTTCTACGGAGGACAAAAACCCCTAAGAGCTGCCGAAGGCCGCCACACAGAAAAACTTGTTTTTACAAATTACTTGATGTCTTAAAAAATATAAGATTTCAACGGATTTGACATCTGATTTGAAAAAAATTACTGATCTGTTTCCACACTGAAGTATAATGTTTATGGACATTATGTCACCCAAAAAGTGGCATAATGTCCATGGACTTTATGTCATTCCATTTGTGGACATAATGTCACATTGCAGAGTGTCATAAAGTCCATGGATATTTTGACACTTTTCGAGTGACATAACGTCCATGGACATTATGTCATTGGACGTTATGTCATGCCACCGTAAGCCCTTATTGTCGCAATACAGTTGAAGACTATATTCAGGTTTATATTTAAAAATATCTATTTTGAAAGTACAAAATTAGGAGTATTCAAAATATATGAACTTATATCTATATGTACAATTTTGAGTTTAAAAATGGGGACTTATTTCGTTTCAAATTGGGGATTTATTTCATTATGAAATAAATCCCCAAAAAATGGGGGTTTTTCATTCCCGTTTGGGGATTTATTTCATTTCGTTGGGGTTTTATTTCATTTTTAAAATTGGGGTATTATTTCAAAAGGAAATAAATCCCCATTTTTGGGGAGTTTTCATTTTTGTTTTGGGGGGTTTTTCCTGGGGGATTATTTCATAGAGCCGACTATTAAGTATGCATTTTTATTTAAATAAGTTTATTTTGAAATATGAATTCTGACACTTGTCATATCTTTTTGTTTAATATTGTAACAGTTCATGCAAAAAACCGAAAAAAGACTTTACATAATAAAAATATTGTGTTAATTTCTTGTTTTTCTATGTATTATAATAAATTCAATGCTAAGTTTTTCTGTTGTTTTCAATTATATTATGCTTGTGTTAACATAACACAACATATTTTTAAAGTTTTTTCAACTATGGATCTTTTTGACACCAAGAGCATCTAAGGGTTAATTTAGTCCAACACATATGTTAAATGATTAAAGTACTGGTTTTAGCCAGGTTTGTAAAAAAAAAGAATTTAAATACTTTTTGTTTAAATATATATAAATTCTCGCAGTAACTTCTTTGACCTTAATGCGGTTCGGCAAGGGTAAACGTTGTTTAATATGTCCAAAACTTTTGGCACAGAATCTTCAAATATTGTGTTTTTATATTTGCCTTCACGTTTATTAAAATTCAAAAGTAGTAAGAAAATCTTCAATGTTTTTTGTATATCGAAATATATAAGTGTGGGGTCTCTTGGGGCATCTGGTACACATGGGCTAATGATGTCCAAAATTTATTGTTTGCAACCTTAAGTCATGATGATAAAAAAACAACAAACGGTACAAAAGTAGCTAATTTTCGATTTTAAATATTTTATGACAGCAAATAAGCCAAAAATTACAAAAAAAAAACACAATTTCCCTCGAAATTTGCAAAAATTAAATCGTTGCCCTACCCAAGTGTGCCAGGGGATATTTTAAACATTTTTTATTTTCGATCTCTAACATGTTTTAAACAAGTCACTGGAGTCCGAATCTCAATTTTTGCGATTTTGTTGAAGAAATTTTATTAAAATTTGAAATTGGAGATTTGAAAAACACCCCAAAAATGTTGTCCGTTTTTGACATCACATTAGGACAGGTTAACGCCATCCAAAAAAAAAAAACATCTTCCACATCTCACAAATTTGAGTCTTTTAAGTAAAAAAAAAAAATATATTTCAGTAATCAATTTCAAAAATTTTTAAAATCTGTGCTCGAATTTTTCGGTCAAGTATTAATTGCCACTTAGTGGTCTGGGGCATTATTTATTACTCAGCTAGTTTTTAATCGATTTTGTGTTTTTGTACCTTTTTGCAAACTTAATTGTATCTTCATTTCGATTAATTTACCTTCTTGAGTAAAAACTTTTACGACATTTAAAAAATTTGACAAAAACTAAAAAAAGTGACTTTTTCGCCTTCTATTCCGTTTTCTGCACTTTAGGGCTGTTTCGGGTCGGGAAGGCATAGTCCGATTGAGCTAAAACTTTTAAAAAGGCATTTTTACACTAAATGACACAATCCTAGACCTGAGCACCTTCAAATTTAAAAAAAAAAAAAAAAATTGCCCATATACACTAAAACCACTCTAATGGTCGCCTTGCATTCTACAGGGTGAATTAGGAGATGATAAAGTTGACTACATTTTTAGTGCTAAATCTTTCAGAATTTCTTACTTTTAAAACTGCGGAAAAATGTATTTTTGTAAAATACGTAATTAAAAAGAGAAATAACGTGAATACAGTGTTTGATTCGCTTTTTTGATTGTCATTATATTTAATTGTCTGTGACTCACCCTATGTAAAGCAGAGCAAGGTTGTATTTTACACGTTTTATGCCAAACTTTTTTCGATGCGGAAGTTACTGAAACGAGGTGCTGTATGGCTTTGAATCATACTCCAGGATGGACTTTTTTGTTGTACTTCCGCGGCATAATGTCCAAATAAATAAATAATTTACAATTTACATTTCCATACAAATAACATGAAGAAGCATTAAAATTGCTTAAATTATATCCCAATTTATCCCACCCATACGCTCTCATTCACCTCATTACAACCAAAGTCACAAAAACTGCCATCATTTTTGCAATGTTTGAATATTTGCGAAATACGTCATTCGTAATATACATAGCGTAACAATAATTTTGATCTTCATCTGATTACCAATGTGAAAAAATATAATTTTTTTTTTTACAAAAAAGTAATAAAAAGATACGCCTCCTAAAATATGGATTGCTCAAAGTAATAATATTTCATTAAGGAACAAGACACAATATTTAGAAATTCTGAAAATGCATTAGGAAGGGAAAAATGCAAAGTCCCAAATTACCCCACCTTCCCCTACATAATATGATAATTTTTTTTCTACTTTCGATTTTTATCAATTATTGTTGCCACTATTGTAGAACTAGGTCTAAACGCTAACTGGAGCGAATGTGAGGAAAATCGATAAGGTTAAATCCATGGCGCCCTGCAAAAAAATTTTTTGATTTTTGAAAATTATTCTTAAATTGCTTTAATAAAATATGTCTTAATTTTGACATGCTATACACGAAGATATTGCAATTTGATTTTCACTAAAAATGACGCACCACATAACTTTTAGACCTAGTTCTCTAACAGTCTGAAATTGTTAAAAACAAACCAAAAAACTAAAAATTAAAAAAAAACGCCAAAATAGAAAAAAAAATAAACGCTAGAATTAAAAACAAATAGCTAAAATTGCAATAAAATCACCGAAAATCAAAAACAAATCGCAAAAAATGGAAAAAAAATCAACAAAAATTTAAAAGAAGTGCTAAAATTAAAAATAGTTGTCCGTGTCCATTCATCTCTGTTAGTTTTCGAAACACGAGCGATGTTCCAAATACATACTCATTTTGCTCTGCGAAGCTTAGTTTTCGAGAACAATGTGATCTAAGAATCTAGCCAATCAAGTCGAAATTTAATAATTGGCTTCAGTTTTGAACAATGGTAGAAACATTTTTACTCTAGCTCTTTCGAGTTATGGACTTCTAAATTTTTATTTATGAGATTTTTGAAGAAAAAAATTTTACAAATTCCAAAAAAGGTTGCCTATGTACCCTCTTAGTTTTTGAAACACATGCGATGTTTTAAAACAGTTTTCGAGAAAAACGCGATCTAAAAATCTAGTCGAAATTTAGGTCCCGTATTGCGGTAATGGTGTTGAGTATTGAACACCGATGCAAACATTTTTCTTCTACACTCAGAATAGTATGTAGTTTAGTGTTTGTAGTTTAATAAAAACGTTTTCAGTTGAGTTCAAAATAAAGGAACACGCATTTATTTTTCAAATAAATATTTTTTTAAACTTTTTAATACATTTGTTCAAAATTATTTACAACCATTTACCGATTTTTTTTAGTTTAATTTATTATTTTCATTTATTTAAAGTTTCATAAGAATTTAACCACAAAAACGGAATATTGTAGTTTATTTGATTCCGTTATAGTTGTTATAAATTTAAATAATTTTTTTTTCAAAAACATATTCAAAAAATTCGAGATTGTTTTTTTATTAAAATGGTTTGGTTTTTTTATTAAAATTATTTTAATTCTACTTACAAGAGAAATTGATAAAGTTTACACAAATGCGTGTGTGTCCTGTATACATTTTGTAGAACACAAAACAAAAAAAGTGAAATAATTTCAAATAACTGAATATAACTTTTATTTTTACTGATCTGTAGTTAGAATTTGAACATTTATTTTTAACTTACTATTCATTTGTTCTTACGGATTTGTTTGTTATTTAAACGATATTTAAAAATAAATAACAAGAAACATTTATTTGATTTAAGTGAAAACTAAATAGACCGGATTTTAAGTGATTTATCATTTATGTTAAAACTAACAGTGATAAATGTACATGGACAAGTTTTTGTCAATATGTGAAATTTCTTTCTTAAAAAAATCGCCTATTTTCGCAATTTTTAAATTTTTGGCGATTTTTTATTCAATTATGGTGATTTTTTCAATATTATCAACTTTTCATGTTGGCGTTTTTTTAATCTTGATGGGGTTTTCAACCTTATTCTAATTTTTGGAGATTTTTTTTAAATTATTGCGATTTTTCTTCATTTAAGTCTTTTTTAATTTTGACGATTTTTTTAAATTTTATTGAAGTTCTTTTTTATTCTATGATTTTTTTCAATTTCTAAGATTTTTCATTTTGGCTTTTTTTTGCAATATTGATATTTTCCATTTTAGCGATTGGAGTATTTTTTTTTAATTTTGGAGATTTTTTCAGTTTCAACGATTTCGGCAATTCCCAAATTGTAAATAGATTGAGCAAAAAAAAAATCGATTAAATTCCTAATGATTTAATTTCCAATTTATTGAATTTCCAATAATTGATTGATAAAATCAAATGAGCTAAATTGATTGAATGACCTACTAGTGCATTCCAAAGAACGAATTCTCGCGATTGTTTAAGAAAAAATTTATTGGATATAAAAAATTCAGATTTGATTTTTAACCCAGTAAAAAATAGTGCTTACCCAGAAGCGCTTCCGGAAGGCATTACTTAATTACGAAGAGCTTGTAAAGCAAATAAAAAAAATCACGATTTTTGTTCGCGGTGTCCCACTTGGTATGTCTCTTTTAAGCGCTTCTTTCATGTAATCTTAGAAGCAATAAATTCATGCCTTCTTAGGCAATAAGAAGCGCTTTTATTGTATGTTGACAACATTAATGCTTCATGGTATACATTCTTTATTGCTTCATTGAAAGCATTATTCACTGCTTAAATGAAGACATTCTGGGAAGCACTACAGAATGCCTTCCCTAATTGCTTCATAGTATGCAAGGCGGTGAAGCGCTATTTTGGAAGCATACAAATGTAGTTACTGCTTACCAAATCCAGGTTATTTTTTGCTGGGAAGGAATTCAATCAAAGTAGAATTCAATATTCTTAGCTCTGTATATGTAGCAACCACTTAAATAAATATTGATTGTTAAGTTTTTATTATATAACACATTAATAACACTAATTCTAAAAATAAAATTTTTGTTTTATTTAAAATATTTTTTGGGCTGTTTTTCTGTCTTACCGCAAGTTAAATATACGCATTTTTTTTGGCAGTTTTTACGCATATAAAAATGTATTTTTACGCATTTTATTCGTATATTTACACGTAAAACAAGTTTCTTTACACGAAAATTCGATAAAATTACTCATTTATTTGTAAACTAAATTACATTTTTTACGCACTTGCGTAGTTAATTTACACACTTTTTGTTCACTAACTTACACTTAATGTGTGTATTATTTCCATTTACAAACATAGAGTAAATTTATCCAACTTATAGTAGGAGTACTGTTTCCTATTATAAAATGGGTAAATTTAAACAGAAATTAATTAGAGTGTAGTTCTACAATAATCTGAACAATAACAAAACTCATTACACGATATCTTTTTCGCCAAAAAGAAAAACAAAGCGCTACTATACGATCAATTATCAGTGCCCTGCTACTCAAAGCATGATTTGATATATCTGACTTTTGACTTCAAACAAGAGAACCATAATGAGATAATAACTTACTTTGAATTTAAACACATGGATGGATTACAATGTAATGTCAGTTGAGATTCAGAATGTGGATTAGGACTTAATATATTATATGCCCTGTGTTAAAACACAATTAAACTTTTTTGAGAATCATTTGACCAACATCGTTAACAAGTCAGTTCCCGTAAAAACCATTACTCAGAACTTTAAGAAATAAACCATGGTTCAATGCTCAAGTAAATATCCTAATTGGCCGCCGAGATTTCACATATAAACGTTGGAAACGTTTTAAGACAAATGAATTTTATCAAGAATATTGTAGTACGAGAAGAGAAGTAAAGTTAAAAATATGTAGTTGTTTGGGTTGTAATATAGTTTATTTATTTTTAATATAAATGTCAGTCATTTGTAGAACAAATGTAATTTTTTTACTGACCTTGTAGTTCATTTAAAAAAACAAACCACATCAAATGACTGTTTTATGATTTAACATTAACTGTTTGTTTATTTTTTACTAACACGTGGCTCATATTTACTACAATTGTTAGTCATTTTTTGAACATTAAAAAATAAATGACAATGTTAGTTGAATTTAATGAAATGTAAGTCGTCATTTCTTTAAATGAAATTTCATTTGTTTTTAACTGCATTTGCAGTGGGGTTTAGCTACATAGTATTCTAAGTGTATTCAACAAAAACTTAAAAAATTATACGTAAGTCAGGCGATACTTCTGAAATTAATGTACATATGCTACATGATTTCTCTGTTAGCCTTCCAAACGTATCGGAAGCTGATAATTTCTATGACCTATTACAATACCCCAATATTCCGGAAAATGTTTTCTTCTTTGAATGCGTAAGCCCTGTTAGTGTGCTTTCTTGTCGTTTTTGGCTATAAAATCAAATGCTGTTGGTTTTACCAATATACACCAAATATTTTTAAAAGCCACTATTCCATTTCTTATACCTTACGTAACATATATTTATTTATAACACAATAATAACTAAAAGTGATTTCCCCAACACACGGAAGTATGCAAAAGTTATACCAACACTCAAAACAAATATCGAAAGTATTTGAAAAATTACTACACCAACAAATACACATATGTTAATGAAAATGGCATGTTGACTGAGAAACAGTCAGCATGTCGTCCTACACGTAATCGATGAACGAGGGCGGCTCAATAAGTCCGTGACAATTTGAATGAAACACAGTTTTTTTTGCAAAAAAAAATTAATTTTTCAACATAATCTCTTTTTAACTCAATGCACTTAGTCCAACGTTTTTGCAATTGTTGTATCCCTTCCAAAAAATAGGATTTTTAGAGGTCCATAAAATAGGCATTTATTTGCTCAATAATTTCATCGTTGGAGCTAAATCTCTTTCCACCGAGCCATTTCTTTAGGTTTGGAAATAGGAAATATTCACTGGGGGCTAAATCCGGAGAATAAGGCGGATGAGGGTACCAATTCGAAGCCTAATTCATGGAATTTTGCCATTGCGACTGCACACGTGTGCACCCGTGCATTATCTGGATGAAAAACAACTTTTTTCTTGGCCATATATGGTCGTTTTTTTTTTTTTTAATCCTTGTTAAATCGGTCCAATAAGTTGTCATAATATTCGTCGTTTATTGTTTTTCAATATTGTTTTTACCTTCACATTTTCAATCAGAACTTTTGAACCGCTGGTCTGATTTCGCTCATTTTCAAAACCAAACGTTTTTATTGAGTTTTCGCGTCGTGATCGCCATTACACAGACAGACACATGGTGAAGGGTATAATAAATTAAAAGTTATATCAACACTTCAAACACATAATGTCTGTTCTTGAGATAGTCGCCATATATTTAACACCCAATTCATCTACATATGCTTTGGAAAATATTTAAAAACCTGAAAAAACAAGCTATCTTCACTTTTTTATTTCAGGGAAAACCTTAATTGCTGGTCCTTTAGTTTTTCCTTCTCTATAAGGAAAGCTAACTCCAGCATGTACAATGATGAATATACAAATGAGAGTCACTGAAGAAATATTTAGTTATACGTACTGAAACCTAACAATGCTAATTGTCAAGATACCACATTCTACCAGATAGGGAACTCGAAGCGGTCTAATGAAGATGACTTTAACTAAATAAAAAAAAAAACAAGAAAATAAAACAGATATAAAATAAACACTAAAAGTTTTATAAGTGTCATGTTTAAGTTTTTTCAAAAACAAGACTCTTATAGAATTTTCAGACTACTGGGAATCAATTAATTAAAGCATACCGACATTTAAAGCAGGTGACAATTATAGAACTTTTAGTGTAGATCATCCATCGATTTTGTATAAAAAGAAGCAAATTTGTTTCAATCAAACAGACACATTTAGTTCTTGAATAAAGAAATAAAATTCAATTTTAAATCATCTTAAAAGAAAAACATTTAAAAACATGAAATTATTAACTTCTTTGGCATTATTCGGTACCTTCATCGCTTTGTGTGCTGAAACTAGGGCTTGTATTGTTCCTGGCGGTCCTGGCGGTCCTGGTGGTCCTGGCGGTCCTGGCGGTCCTGGCGGTCCTGGCGGTCCTGGCGGACCTGGCGGACCTAACGGCTTTGGAAACGGCGTTGGATTCGGCAATGGAAACGGTCTTGGCGGACCTAACGGCTTAGGAAACGGCGTTGGATTCGGCAATGGAAACGGCATTGGAAGCGGCTTTGGAAACGGCAATGGAAACGGCCTTTTCCCAGGTGTCAATGGTAATAATCAAAATGGTAATAATCCAAATGGTAATAATGGTCTAAACGGTAACAGACGTAGGACTCAGGCTCAGAGAAAAGCTCAACGAGCAAAGAAAGCCAAACAGGCTAAAAAGGCTAACCAGGCTAACAGAGCTTAAAGCTCAAAAATAAGGGAATATGAGTTTGTTAATGCTTTTTAATGGATTTATTGATAACGCTGTCTACCATGATTTTATTTGATTAAATTTTAATAAAAATATATATTAAAAAAAATATAATTGTAATTTTTTTTAATGAGATTTTGAAAATTTTAAGCAGATATGTTAGAAACATTCGTAAAGCACTGAATGTTGAACCGAATGAGGGCCAAAATAAAACCACTAATGATTTTTTTTTTAAGAATCTGTACTAAATCGCTTCTTTATATAATAAGTTATGAATTTTTTTTTATAAAAAGAATTCTATAACCTCTTTGAAACATTCGAAAAAAAATATTTTTCGCTACCAGACTTTTAAAATACACTTAACAGTTTATTTAAAAAACTAACAAAAAATCAATACAATTTATTTTTTAATTTGTTTTGTAAAGGTTAATTTTTTAGCAACTTTCTTTTTGGCAACACTGTTTTTTGCAGCTCAGCTGTTTTCGTGTAACATGTCACTATTTAACATGTTCAGTTTGGTCTATAATTTAACCACAAATCGACTTACAAACGCAAAACGCTTGCGGATTATTGAATTGCATTATCAAAATTTATGCTCGGTTAAGAAAGTGCATCGTGCACCTCTTCCAAATTCAAGGTCAGTTTGGGTGACCTTCTGAGGCGGCTAATCGGACATTAACCACTAACACGTAGAGTGCGGACAGACAAAAATATTGCAGCTGTATCCGCCAGTGTTGTTCACGACCGTGAATGTTCGCATCAATTGGTTTTGTAATACACTCAGCTAGACTTACAACCTACACTAGGTCATTTGTAGAGTGATTTTTCTGTGTAGCACAGTGTAATTAACTAATTTGATCCACACATACGCTATTTATAGTTTCTATATGTATAATGACAACAAAGAAAACAATTATTCAAAATTTAAAAAAATCAATAAAATTTAAAAAAAAATCTTGCAAATTAAAAAATTCCCTAAATCGCGAAATTAAATATGTCGCTAAAATTGCAAAAAAAAAAAAAAATAACAAAATTTAAAAAAAAAAACATCGATTTTTTTAATTTTGGCGACTTTTTTTTTCAATTTTCGGGCTTGTTTCAAATTACGTTTTTTTTAATTCTGGCAATTTTTGAAATTCTTTCAAATTTGGCGTTTCTTTTTTCAAATTTTAGCAAATTTTTTTAAATTTTAACTTTTTTTTTAATATATTAAATATATATTTTCCAACTTTATACGAGTTTTTATTTTTTCTTAATTTTGATGATTTTTTTAAATTTTGGCGTGTTTGTAATTTTGAGGGCTTTTTAAGTTTTGGCGGGTTTTTTTTTACAATTTTGGTAATTTTTTAAAATTTTGTAATTTTGGTTAACTTTTTCCGATTTAGCGATTTTTCCCAAATTTTTTGCATTTTCTTTTGTTTCAAATTTTAATTAAAGTTATAATAATATCTATTAAAAATTTGTTTGAAATTAAAAACAATATTCAATTAAATTTTTAATAGATATGATCAAAATAGTTACAAATTATTTTAATTCATACTACAATTTAATTAAAAGGCCGATTTAAAATAAAAGTTTAATTGCAATTGAAACGCGATTTTAGGGTTTTCTGTGATGTAAAAACAATTTCGCTCATAGAGGATAACCAAACACCTTTTTCATAAAATTGTTTTATATTAATAACATTTTTGACGAAATAAATACAATAAAACTAAATCTTTTTTAACTTTGTTTTTTTCAATTGAGTCATTTTGACCTAAATAGGACAGAAGAGTTAAAAAAAAGTCCATGAATTTGCGGTTAAGTTTCAAAAAATTTTGCAAAACATACAAAAAAAAAAGTGTTAAATGATGTAAATATGAAAACCGAGATATTTAAAAATATCCAGATGAGAAAAAAAAATTTATAGATTTAGATTCAGCTTACCTAAGTCTCCCGAGTAAAAAAATGTATATATTCACCCCTGTTACGGGTTTGAAATCAGAGCGAAAGTGAAAATTTTTGAATTTTTCGGTGTTCTTCGATTAAATCTGAACGTTTTTTCCCTATTTTTTATTCGTTTTAATTCGTGTAAAAAAGCCTGGGCGAAAGTAAACCGAATGCCTTTTTTTAAATAAATTACAATTTAGGGTCAAAAATGGTGCTTAATAGTAAAAATTTAGAACATTTTTTACTTATTTCTGATTATATTGTATTTTTGGTTGTATTGTTTATACTCTAAAAAACTGTTTTAAAAAATATAATTTTTTTGTTTTGATATTCTAGAAAACACTGAAAACAAATTGACAACAATGTTAGAAGCATTTCTTAAAAGCATTTTACTTTCAGCCGAAAAAAAAACATTAGGAATCCTTAATATGAAATGTATTTTATATGTTAAAAGGTTAAATTAGACAAATTTAGCAATAATTTTTTTTTTTTTTTTTTAACGAGAGGCGACACTGTTGCTTTCTTTGGAAAGGGATAGTAGAGAGCTGAAAGGTGGGGAAAGATGAAGGGCTTCAGACATGGCAACACTGCAATTGCGCGAGATGATAGGTATTAGAACAGTTGTTGCTCGCTACTTGATGTAGAGTTGGCGAACTTATTGAAGCTTTTTGGTTCCTAGCCCTGATTCATTATTTTACTTCGGTGGGGTTAATTGCTGTGGGAACACCGAAGGCGGACGTTGGGACACATATGAGGGATAGAAAAAACTCATACATATTTATTTGATGTTGCCGGCACCGGAGATCGAACCCGGGACCTTCCGTGTAATAGTCCAACGCGCTAACCACTACACCACAACGCCCACAAAAAAAATTAGATTTTTAAAAAAGTATTCTTTAAAAAGTACAAAATTTTACGAAATCAGAATTTATTTTATTTATGTTCGAAAAAGCAGCGTTGCCAATAAAAATTAATGTGTATGAAAACATCGTAATTCAATCTACATATACCAAACTTAATTGGTTTATAATTAAAAGCTGAACCAAGTAAATGAATAACTAAAATCTTTTTTTTAAGTTTAAAAGTAATGTAATTCTGTTTTACAAAATTTTAGTAACAATAAATTTTAAGAACACATTGTTTATTTGGGAAACATTCATATGGCATCTCTCTTCTAGAACATATGACATCAAAACAAAACCTCAGATAATGGGTCTCATGCATAAAACGTGAGCTCGGACTCGATTTTTTGAGTAAAAGGTACTTGTCGTATGCATAATAAAATTTGATTCATTTGCTTTTACTCACTGCTCACGTTTGATCTCGTCTTGCTCAGTTTGAACTAAGTTCGATGAGCTTGTGCTCATTTTCATATGCATAAAAACAAGCTTTTGCTTTCTTTCGTGAGCTCTTGCTCGAATTTTGTTGAGCATGCCTTATAGTTGACTCGCGTACACTAAAAAGGAATCATGGCTGAATATTTTGTGCCACAAAGAAATACAAAATCTTATCAACAGCGTAAAACAAATTTAGCAATAAATAAAATTTTATTTATTTTATTTATTTTATTACAAAAAAGCATACCATTGCAACAAGAACAAGTCTTTTTAACAGCACATGGAAAAATAATGTTACAAAAAAATTGTGTTTTTTTAAAAAAGTATTTAAAATTAAACTTAAACAATTATAGTATTATCATAAAAAAATTAAAATAAAAGTTGTGAAAAAAAAAATTTTTTGACTAGTTAAATGCATATTGTTACAAAAATAAATAACTTTCATATTACATAAAAAATTAATTTTAGAAAGAAAAAAAAAATATATATATGTATTAAAGTTTTGAATAATTTAATTTTAATTTAAAGCTTTTGTCAGCTAAAATGTTTAAAAATTTCACGTTTAAAATGCTTTGCATTGCTTGTAGTTTGAATATTATGAGGTAGGTGGTTCCAAATATGGATAGTGTTTATAAAAAAGTGTCTTTTTTATATTTGAGAATGATGAATGATTGTTCTAATTTTATTCCCCCTGTTTGATTGGAAAAAATTCAGTCGTTGGTAGAGGTAGTCTGGTTTTTTAGTGTATATTAGCTTATGTAAAAAAATCAAAGAACGACATTTTAGGAGATTATCGAACGATATGTTGTAAATTTGTTTTGAGTACCGAGATATTCTTGCAAAACGTTTAAGTCCGAAAATATATTTGTATTCTTAATTATTATTTTTTTTTTTTAAATAATTAATAATAAAATGATAAATACATAGGTTTGATTATAGTAGCATCTGCTGGTTGGCTAATTATTTTTTTGAGGAGTCAGAAGAAACACGTGGTGGTGCCCTCAGCTACATTGATAAAATTCGACTCTATTTAAGATTTTGTGCAGATCATGGATTCCAAAATGGTATAGCCACAGATATTGGAGTCCATCAATCAACTGTGTCGCGAACTATTGCGGAAGTTGCGAAACTTATATCTGCCAAAGCAAGCGAGTGGATAAAATTCCCGAAAGATGCAGATGAAATGAAAGATGCTCAAATGAAATGGCAATCAAATTATTGCTTTCTATTTGCAATTGGAGTGATTGATTGTACTCATATAAAAATTAAAAAACCCACAAATCAAAGCGATGAGTATATTTGTAGAAAAGGCTTCCACTCTATAAATGTGCAGGCAACTTGTGATGGAAAAGAACTTTTTACAAGCGTTCACATATCCTGGCCTGGTTCAGTTCATGACTCACGCATCTTACGAAACAGCGAGGTATGTAGAACACTTGACGACATGTTTGCAATTAGACGTTTGATCTCCATTTGCTCAAGTAATTGCAATTGGTTTGAACTCATTTTTATGCATACGAAATTGAGTAAAAGCTGTTGCTGTTTGCTCGAACTCGACTTACGAGCAATTGCTCACCTGACTCAACTCAGCGATTTTACTCGGTTTTATGCATGAGACCCAATATGTCACCGTATATCCTCATCTACATATGAAAGATATTTTCATGTACGTATAACTAGGGTGTGGAATATCCTTCCCATAGATATAAAATTATTTGCATTCACAGATACCACCTTTAAGCGTAAACTTAAACAGCATTTTGATGCTCTTTAATTGATTAATTTACCCTTTTACGATGGTTGTTTCCATCACCGACTATAATTTTTTTTATATATAAATTTCTGTTATAAGCTAGTTAGGGCCTTTTAGTATTTAGGTTAATTATATAACTTCTTAGTTTTAAGAAATTGTTTTTTAAATACTTTTTTTCTCTTAATTTGTAATTTTTGATAATGGAGTAGTATTTGAACCGTATTTGGCCTTAAAGGCTTGGTTCTTAAATTTGAAATAAATAAAAAAAGAAAAAAAAAAACATGTGTTCAATCATATGTTAATAAAAGCGCGCTCATAAAGAAAAGAACATTTTTTTCAAGTTTAATAATTGTTGCCTAAATATAAAGGGTCCGTAATCTAACGTTTTTTTTTTTCAACTAGTGCTTATTTCGTGAATGGTAACACTTAGCTCATGTCTGATTTGACAGATAATTAGTTTTATCCTTCCGCTGAACGAATATGGTCGTCCGTATGTTCGTTATCTTGTGAAAAAAGTGACAGAAACTGGCATCCTCATCGATAAACCAAAGCGTGAAAAGCCAAAAACAGTGCGTACACCCGAGAATATTGCTGCTGTGGCAGAAAGTGTACGTGAAGCTCCATCAACATCAATTCACCGTCGTTCTCAACAATTGAACATTTCGGAGACATCATTGAGACGAATTTTGCATAAAGACCTTGGTATGACGCCATACAAAGTCCAATTGGTTCAGGAGTAAAAAAAAAAAAAGTTATTTGGCGGACCCTTTACAAAAAAAGTAAGTTACATATTTTGACAATGTGTTACATATGTATATTATTGTTTAATATTACATTTGCAGGGGCAAACATAGAAATGCGAAGCAATTGTATTACGTCCGGTATTGAAGTATTACCCATTTGTGGAGAACTTTTTTCCAAAAGCATGACAAAGGCTGTTTTGTTGACATGATAAAACCCTATGAACCTTTAAAAAAAATCGTGACTTTTATTACTGTTTACAAAAAGAAAATAACACTTACGCAGAGTCTGTGATGGACAAAGGGTCCGAAGCATCTCTAAACTGCGTTTTCTTATATTTTCATTGTGGATTATTCTTCTTTTCAGTCCTATAAAACTTAATATAAAAGCAGACGACATTTTAAATTATTGTAATTTTTGTTTTTTAATAAACAATGTTTTTGACAAGAAAACCATATGTTTTTGGCACTTCGATAATAATTTCGTAAAAAAATTCGAGTTTTTGAAAGCTTTCAGGATTTGAGAACACCAAATTTCAATTTCGTTTGATTTCACAAATTCGTTCTAATTGCAAAACGTTTTTAAAGTACGGACATGGGCGATTGTCTTAAGTTTCTTCATCTTAAAATACGATTATATATGCCGTCATGTATAGCTATATATTAGTATATGTGGGTTATGTTGTAACATATCTAACTATAGAATAAGTGCGGGTAATGTGGAGTAGGTAATGTGGATTTCGGAAACTAAGGACTATTTGAGAAGTGAGAATTAGAAACGAAATGACATATTTAATGTACATCGGCCATTCCACGTTAGATCGGCCAAAGTCTGACATTGGGTCTTCCGATTTAAATTACATTTTGCACGCACAAACTATATGGAGCCACTTAAAGATTGCTGTTTTAATTTTCTTGAAATTCGAAAAACCATGGTTTTATTTGCGATGTTGTTTTTACAAAATATACAAAATATGCAAAAAGAGTGTAAGTTGGAACTTTTGTAGTTTCTTTAATATATATCAGATCAATATCATTTAAAATGCATTGGAATGGTACACACCTATACTTTTTTGCAGCGAATTAAAATTATTTTTATTTATTATGCAATTTATTTTTAAAATGCATTTTTCGAAAATTGGCCACACTTGATTTAAAAAAAGAACTATTCATATTTGCAAAATATGTAATTTTTGTTTTGTGGTCCGGGGTTTAACTATTTTTAATGATTTTTTTTAAAAGAGCATATCGTATTTTATAGCTTATAGCCCCTTTAAAAGTCTTTGTTTTAAAAACTACAGATTTAATTTTTAAGATTTGTCCTGTTCGTCAAGTCAAAAGAATTTACTAAAATATTCTGTTTTAAAAAATTTAATTATTAATCCTTTAAAGCCCACGTTTGATATCAAATATCAGATTTTTTACAAAAAGAAACATGGGGTTGGAAACCCATAATATTTTAGAAAATTCGTTTATCTTATTTAATCAAATACATAAATTATTATGTACCCTAAAGTTGCTGTTTTTTGTGATTTTTGGAGAACATTTAAAAAAAGCCAAAATTAAACTTGAAGTTGATTTTTCAAATAATTTATGTATAAGTTTTATAAAAATTAACAAATTTAATGGTGGATGCGAAAAAAACTAAATTATTTTTTCAATCAATTGACTTGGACCGCATTAACACTGGACTTCGTCGATACGATGAAGACAGTGTTAGTGTATGCAAAATAAGATGCGCCATCTAGGGTTAAGGGTATATTTTTTAAATTTTCATAGCATAGTTTCCGTTTTTTAATTCAATTAAATCAATATTTAGGTGCATATTACTGGTTGCCCTGGTCGTGATACATCAGCATTCAATAATATATAACTTGATAAAATACCGAATATTTATGAATTTAATACGTAAATAAACGATTTTTTCTAAATTAAGAAATAAATTTGTTTGCAGACAATTGTAACAAACAATTATAATAACACAGTACAATACATTTTTTGGGGGTGGATAATTCATATGCCAGATGAATGCCTTATAGGTTAGTATAGTACAACCGCCCAAGGGTTTGGTCCTGTGTGGGTAAAGTCAAATTTTATGGCCGTTTAAAGTGTTCATTTTTTTTTGCCAATACTATATTGAATAAGACTAAAAAAGTAGTGTAATAGTTCGTTTGATCTAAATTCTGAGTTCGGATATCCCCAACAGAATTTTAAGAGGCAGTTGTTCATAGAATATTTTAACCCTATATCTGCAATTTTCATAGACGAAAATGTCATCCGGTGATGCTGCGAACGGCACCGAATCGATTATTCACGGTCATCAGCAACACTGGCGAATAGCCGCCTCAGAAGGTCGCCCAAGCTAGCCATAAATTGGAAGAAGTGCACGATGCACTTTCTTAACCGAGCAAGAATTTTGATATTAAAATCCAATAATCTGCAAGCGTTGTTCGATTCATGATTAAATTATAGACCAAACTGAACATGTTTAACTGTAACATGTTACAAGTAAACAGAGGCATCCTTTTGGAATCTTGTATGTCCTTTGACCAAAATTATAGTTTTTTTTTTAAAAGTTTCAGCTTTAATCCTACTATGGATTTAGTATCAACGGTTTATAGTCAGCATACACATGTTTTCAAGATTATTGATAATTGAAGGACCGTCTACAATTGTCTTTTTGATTATTTTAATGGACATCTAAATCTGCTTTTAATCAAATAAAAATATAAAAAAATATCTTGCGAATGTCTTGCAAGACATTCATGCTCCCCTTTAGTTTATAGTTAACAAAATTATAAGTATTGGTCTCATACTTGGCAAATAATATCGGTAAAAATAACTACACAGCTTAAAAATAGTATCGGTTCGTCTTTGGAAATAGTGCCCACATGGATAATATGACCGACTTTCTCATAACGCAAAATCTAATTTGTTACGCTCATAGAAATAATCTTGTAATAATAGCAGAAAAAGCTACTAAAAATTAGTTAAAAATGATTTACTAGAAAAAATAAAATAAATCTGATAACTTTACAAAATTTTAGTTATATTCGATGAGAAATTTAGTTTATTGAAAATAGCATTTTATTCTGTAAAATTAGCAAAAACTTTTACTAAATATTTGTAGACTTCAAATAGCAAACAAAAACTGTAATACTAACAAAATTTTTGCTATATTTACCTAAAATTTATTAGAATGCAAATAACAATTTATTTTGCAAAAATCAAGAAATTTTTGTTAAAAAATTGTGGATTGCTGATTTCATAAGGGCAGACTTTTTTTCGCAATAAAAACAAATTAAAAAAACTTTAAGAATTTCCCATTTTTAATGATTTTTGTGTCTACTAATCTTTAGTAAATGGTTTTTTGCTGATTTTAGCAGTAAAATTTATAATTTTACTAAATATTTGTAAATTCAACCGATTAATTCTTGCTATTCTTATATTACTAATATTTAGTAAACAAATTCACTTATTTTAGCAGTTTTTTCTGCAAGATAATTTTTAGGAGCATCTATTTTGTCATTTTTACAGGTTTATTTTCATGAGTGTACTAATCCCTTAATTGTTCACGAATTTATAGAACAATTTGCACACAGGTCCATTTTATTGAATTGCATTTTTTTGGGGGTAAAAGAAAAAAAACCGAACATTTTGAACCATTCTTAAATTTCAATATAAAAATTTCCAAGTTCATTATTTTTTTTTACAACGAGAAATGTATTTATTCATTAAACAAAATAACTTTTATTTTAGTAAATATACATCATTAGACCGACTCAAACCATAAAAATTGCGAGTGGTTTAGTTTATCACGACAGCAGCCAAATATCATGTAAAAAAGAAGTATATGCATTAAAATTAAAATTGGGTTTAACAATCTTTCTTTTATTTACACTCAACCGTGTATATGTCACAAATAAAACAAACAAAAAATATAATGAAAAAAAATGACAGAGGTGAACAACTTTTTTGGATGCAATCAATCAGAACTTTTGAACCGCTGCACCGACTTTGCTCACTTTCAATACCAAACTTTCCGCGAAAAAATCCATAAATCTAGGTGAAAATCAGCAGTCTCTAGTGAGTTTTCGTGTCGTAATCGACATTTCAACAGAGTGACGGACAGACATATGGTGGAGGGTATAATAAATTAAAAGTTATTTTGACACTTCAAACACATAATGTCTGTTCTTGAGATAGTCGCCATATATTTAACACCCAATTCACATATAGGGGCTTTAGAAAATATTTAAAAACCTGAAAAGACAAGCTATCTTTACTTTTTTATTTCAGGAGAAACCTTAATTGATTGTCCTTTTGTTTTTCCTGCTCTAGCAGGAAAGCTAACTCCAGCATGCACCTAAAAATGAGAGTCACTGAAGAAATATTTTGTTACACGTACTGAAACCTAATTGTCAAGATACCACATTCTACCAGATAGGGAACTCGAAGCGGTCTAATGAAGATGACTTTAACTAAATAAAAAAAACAAGAAAATAAAACAGATATAAAATAAACACTAAAAGTTTTATAAGTGTCACCTACCTGTTTAAGTTTTTTCCAAAACAAGACTCTTACTGAATTTTCAGACTACTGGGAATCAATTAATTAAAGCATACCGACATTTAAAGCAGGTGACAATTATAGAACTTTTAGTGTAGATCATCCATCGATTTTGTATAAAAAGAAGCAAATTTGTTTCAATCAAACAGACACATTTAGTTCTTGAATAAAGAAATAAAATTCAATTTTAAATCATCTTAACAAGAAAAACATTTAAAAACATGAAATTATTAACTTCTTTGGCATTATTCGGTACTTTCATCGCTTTGTGTGCTGAAACTCGTGCTTGTGTTTGTCCTGGCGGTCCTGGTGGTCCTGGCGGTCCTGGCGGGCCTGGCGGACCTGGCGGACCTAACGGCTTTGGAAACGGCGTTGGATTTGGCAATGGAAACGGTGTTGGCGGACCTAACGGCATTGGAAACGGCGTTGGATTCGGCAATGGAAACGGCATTGGAAGCGGCTTTGGAAACGGCGTTGGAAGCGGCTTTGGAAACGGCAATGGAAACGGCCTTTTCCCAGGTGTCAATGGTAATAATCAAAATGGTAATAATCAAAATGGTCTAAACGGTAACAGACGTAAGACTCAGGCTCAGAGGAGAGCTCAACGAGCGAAGAAAGCCAAACAGGCTAAAAAGGCTAAACAGGCTAAAAAGGCTAACCAGGCTAACAAAGCTTAAAGTGGAAAAATAAGGCTAAGGGCATATGAGTTTGTTAATGATTTTTTAATGGATTTATTGATAACGCTGTCTACGATGATTTCATTTGATTAAATTTTAATAAAAATATATATTAAAACAAATATAATTGTGATTTCTTTTAATGAGACTTTGAGTATTTTAAGCAAATCTGTTGGAAACATTCGTAAAGCTCGGAACGTCTTAGCAATTAAAAGAAAAACTTAACCGAACTTAAAATACAAATGATTTTTTTAAGAATCTTTACTAAAGCTCTTCTTTATAAAACGAGTTATGAAATTCTGGCCAGGGTTAGGCTAAAATTTGTAAAAAAATTCTTTAAGTTCAGACTCGGAAAATACACTAAAAAATAGTTAATTTAAAAGCCTAACAAAAATCAATACCATTTATTTTTTAATTTATTTGTAAAGGGTGTTTCTTATAGAGGAATAGAACTTTGAAATGGAATAAAACAAAAATTAATTTTTAAATTGACATGAAATTTAAATATGACTTCTGGCATAACGTTTACTTCAATTTTTTAAATTTTGAGGATTTTTATAAGTTTTAAACATTCTATAATATTTTTTTACATATTGTTAAAGATGACTTATTTATTAATTCAACTATGCATAAAACCTTTGTATAGTGAATTCCATCAATTCAAACAAACCCACTTAAATCAGACGTCTCAGGTTCAATTTGAAATATTTAACAATTTTTTATGTTCAGGTATACGGAGCGTATACTTTATTTTACAAAATGCGCTATATAATGCAGCATTTGCATATTTGTGATTTTTCATGCAAACGACAGTTATATAATAATATTAATTATTTTAAAGAAAATATAATGCGGGTTTTTGTTCTAAAGATATGGTATTATTAGGTTTAACAGGTACAATAATTGTGCTAAAAAATATATAAATATATTGCTAATGACTAAAAATGTTCTACAAAAAAGTCTGAAGGATCAAAAGTTATAAGATCTTATATATCCTTAGATTCAGGACCTTCCTTTTCAATATCTATGCTTATTTTTGGTAATCATTTTGTTCTTATGGAGTAAAGTACTGGATCCGATGATATTAATAAGAATTCCATTAAATCGAAAATTTGAGCTATTCTGGAGCACAGCCTAAAGTGTTTGACATTCCTATTTACTGGCTTCTTCTGCCAGTTTTTCTAAAGGCAACATACTATTTTCTGATATTTCTTTAGCATGAGCCAATGCTTTATGTACTGTTGGTGGGTATTGGCCTCCAGTGGTACAAGCTGATGTAATGTATTTTGTTTCATGGGCATTTCATGAGCGGAATAAGTATAAGGTGGCGCATTTTAGTTTAAAACATAATTTTAGCAAAAAATTTGCTGAAAAATAGTATACCTGATTTACAACATGGTTTACTAACTTTTCTACTAACATATTTTTTTGAATGTACTATGGGTTTAGTATCAGCAGACATATGTTTTCAAGATTATTGATAATTGAAGACCGTCTACAATTGTCTTTTTGATTATTTTAATGGACATCTAAGTCTGCGTTTAATCAAATAAGATTGTGAGTGTATAGTATAGGGGTGCATGAATGTTTTGTAATACTCTTGCGAGCTTTGATAAAAGTTTTGAGGTTTTCTACACTTAAACAGCACAAAAAGAGATTACTTCGACTAAAAAAGTGCGTTTTTTTATGGGCTACTTTAATTTTGTCCATGTTTCTATAATTTTTTAATATTTAATATAATTAGAGAAAAAATAATAATTGCTGTTGTATAAAAAAATGTCTTGCGAATGTCTTGCAAGACATTCATGTTCCCCTTTAGTGTATAGTTAACCAAATCATAAGTATTCGTCTCATATTTCGCATATAATATCGGTAAAAATAACTACACAACTTAAAAATGTTATCGGTCCGTCTTTGAAACTAGTGCCCACATAGACAATATGCCCGATTTTCTCATAACGCAAAATTAAATTTTTTACACTCAAAGAAGTAATTCTGTGAAAATAGCAGAAAAAACTACTAAAAATTAGTTAAAAATGCCCTTGCAGAAAAACTGCTTAATTTAGCAGAGGTTTTGCTAAATATTAATAAAATAAGAACAGCAAAAATAAATCTGTTAACTTTACAAAATTTTAGTTATATTCAATGTATAGCATAGCATTTTACTCTGTAAAATTATCAAAAACTTTTACTAAATATGTGTGGACTTCAAATAGCAAACAAAAACTGTAATATTAACAAAATTTTTGCTATATTTACCTCAAATTTAGTAGAATGCAGACTTTTATTCGCATTAAAAAAAAAAATGAAAAAAAAAACTTTAAAAATTTCAAATTTTTTAATGATTTTTTTTTGTCTACTAATATTTAGTAAATGATTTTGCTGATTTTAGCAGATTATTTTGCTACTTTCAATTAACTAAAATTTAACTAAACATTTGTAAATTCAACAGATTAATTCTTGCTATTCTCATATTACTAAAATGTAGTAAAAAATTTTTTTTGGGGGTAAAAAGAAAAAAACCGAACATTTTGAACCATTCTTAAATTTCAATATAAAAATTTCCCAGTTCATTATTTTTTATACAAGGAGAAATGTATTTATTCACTAAACAAACTAACTTTTATTTTAGTAAATATACATTAGACCGACTCAAACCATAAAAATTGTGAGTGGTTTATTTTATGACGACAGCAGCCTAATATCATGTAAAAAAGAAGTATATGCATTAAAATTAAAATTATATATACCCTCCACCGTGTATATGTCACAAATAAAACAAACAAAAAATATAATGAAATAAAAATTACATAGGTGAAAAACTTTTTTGGATGCAAACAAATATTTTTGGTAGTGAAATAACATTTGTTAGCGCTTGGTGGAAAAATATGACTTTATACACCAGAAGCTTGTGTGAAATTGAAATAATATACAGTGTAAATTTAGAGGTACCTGCACATTATCAATCAGGACTTTTGAACCGCTGGACCGAATTCGCTCACTTTCAATACCAAACTTTATGCGAAAAAATCCATAAATTTTGGTGAAAATCAGCAGTCTCTAGAGAGTTTTCGCGTCTTAATCGCCATTCCAACAGACTGACGGACAGACATATGGTGGAGGGTATAATAAATTAAAAGTTATATTGACACTTCAACCACATAATGTCTGTTTTTGAAATAGTCGCCATATATTTAATAACCAATTCACCTATAGGTGCTTTGGAAAATATATAAAAACCTGAAAAAAACAAGCTATCTTCAATTTTTTATTTCAGAGGAAACCTTAATTGCTGGTCCTTTAGTTTTTCCTTCTCTATCAGGAAAGCTAACTCCAGCATGTACAATGATTAATATACAAATTCGAGCCACTGAAGAAATATTTAGTTATACGTACTGAAACCTAACAATGCTAATTGTCAAGATACCACATTCTACCAGATAGGGAACTCGAAGCGGTCTAATGAAGATGACTTTAAATAAATAAAAAAAAAAAACAAAGAAAATAAAACAGATATAAAATAAACACTAAAAGTTTTATAACGTTTGGTGAATGAAATCCGAACAACCATAAAAATACATGTGTTTATAAAGTTTTTTTGTTTTAATTTTTATTTATTTTATATCTACAGGTAATAAAGAAATTTACAAAAAAAAATTTGCCCCGTACCGATTAGCTTTCCTAATTTTTGCTGGTAGTTCATTCATTGACCTCTGAATGAATTAGGCAATCTACATTTTTGGCCCTGTAGCCATTTTCGTATACTTTTCTCTTCAAATTGGCCCAAAAAGTTTCAATAGGTCGCAGTTGAGGAACATTCGGGGGGGTTCATTTGCTTTGGGACAAATTCTATTTTCTGGTTGCTCAAATTCTGTATTGTGGCGTTGGCGTAATGTGAGGATGCCAAATCGGGCCAAAAAATAACTTTATCATGTGAATGATATTTTTTAATAAAATTTTTAAGTGCTGGTATACATTTTTCATTATAAACTTGGGCATTGACAGCTAACCCTCCTTTGAAAAACACTGGATCACTGATACCACGCTCACTAATGGCTAACCATAACAAAACTTTTCCAGGAAACTTGGTCTTATGAATAAATTTCGATTTATCGGGGGCTTTGTGACTGGAAGATTCAAATAATGTTTCGACTGCCATTCATTGCCTTCGACGGTGAAATATGACTCGTCATCCATCACGCATTTGTACTCTGATGAGCAAGAAAATTAATTTTTAGAAAGTTCGCGTAACCTGCATTTAATAACATTTTGTTGTTTTTCTGTAGTAAATGGTGCTGTTTTTTCTTCTTTTTCTCAATTCCCATGGATTCTAAATATCTTTTAACAGTATTTTTGTCACATTTATATTTTTTACCCAATTGACGGTACGATTTGGCACTACGGCCTGCTGTTTCAGCTTTAAGCTTTGCTCGAACTTTGGAGTCTTGTAAACTGCATTTCTTACCCGATCCAGGTTTTCTTTCAACTGATTTATTATGCTCAAATAAATTCATTGTGTTATAGATAAAAGTTTTTTTAAACCCCATATCTTTAAAATGCTTAAAAACTTCACTTTTTGTTTTGTTCGGATTTTCCTCGCAAAACTTGCAAATTAATTTGCGACGGTTTAACTCGTTGAGTGACATTTTTTAAACTAATATGCAACTAATGCATGTGTTCTTATTTTTTGCTTAATAACTATATAGTACAGTTATATTTTCCGTTAACATTTTTGTTGTAAACATCATGTGTTTTTTTTAACAACAGTGTTACACTTGTTCGGATTTCATTCACCAAACGTTAAGTGTCATGTTTAAGTTTTTTCAAAAACAAGACTTATAGAATTTTCAGATTACTGAGAATCAATTAATTAAAGCATACCGACATTTAAAGCAGGTGACAATTATAGAACTTTTAGTGTAGATCATCCATCGATTTTGTATAAAAAGAAGCAAATTTGTTTCAGTCAAACAGACACATTTAGTTCTTGAATAAAGAAATAAAATTCAATTTTAAATCATCTTAAAAAGAAAAACATTTAAAAACATGAAATTATTAACTTCTTTGGCATTATTCGGTACTTTCATCGCTTTGTGTGCTGAAACTAGTGCTTGTATTGGTCCTGGCGGTCCTGGCGGTCCTGGCGGACCCGGCGGACCTAACGGCTTTGGAAACGGCGTTGGATTCGGCAATGGAAACGGTCTTGGCAGACCTAACGGCTTTGGAAACGGCGTTGGATTCGGCAATGGAAACGGCATTGGAAGCGGCTTTGGAAACGGCAATGGAAACGGCCTTTTCCCAGGTGTCAATGGTAATAATCAAAATGGTTTAAACGGTAACAGACGTAAGACTCGGGCTCAGAGGAAAGCTCAACGAGCAAAGAAAGCCAGACAGGCTAAAAAGGCTAAACAGGCTAAAAAGGCTAACCAGGCCAACAGAGCTTAAAGAGCAAAGAAATAAGGCTTAGGGAATATGAGTTTGTTAATAATTTTTAATGGATTTATTGATAACGCTGTCTAAAATGATTTCATTTGATTAAATTATAATAAAAATATATTTAAAAAAAAAATATAATTGTGATTTTTTGAATGAGATTTTAAATATTTTAAGCAGATATGTTAGAAACATTCGTAAAGCACTGAAAGTTGAACCGAATGAGGACCGAACTAAAACCACTAATGATTTTTTTAAGAATCTTCACTAAATCGCTTCTATATATAAAAAAAATTCTCTAACATCTTTGAAACATTCGAAAATAATTATTGGTCGCTACCAGACTTGGAAAATACACGTTATAGTTTATTTAAAAAACTAACAAACAATCAATACTATTTATTTTTTAATTTGTCTGTATTATATTGAACCCTACACGCAGAGAAAAAATATGGTGGCGGCCACAAAACTATGTTTCTATGAACTTTCAATTCAATTATTTTTTGATCAATCATGTTTCACCAATAATATGGTTGCTTTCATCATGTTCTAGTAAAAATTTCCTATTCCTCTATGTAACTAATGCCATATTATTTTTATGAGCATCTTCGCTCTTTTAGTTTCATTCTTGTTTGAGATTTTGTGAAAAGAAGTTGTGAGAAACAGTCAGCCACAACAAATTAAATAATATTAAACAATTTGTGGAAGAAGGAATAAGTTGTAGTCTCAGCCCGATCTACCCTGGAAGTCTAGGCAAAAGTTTAATTGTCGCGTACCCCTTAAATGAAGTTATTTTTATTATATTAACATAAAAGTGTTACGAATTAACTATAAATTGATAACAACAGGCTGTATTTTTTAATTCTTTGCAATTACGCAAAAAAAAAAAAAAAATATGAAAGAAAAATGTAAACAAAATGCACGTGCTTTTAAGTCTGTAGTACGAAATAATCATAATATGTTTGCAATAATCATAATATGGTAATAAATGATGACGAAATTCTAGTCCATGATCATTCTATGATAACTAGGACTATAATATGCTTATAACACAAATATTATGAGTGCTGCAAAGATGGTTGGATTATTAAGAATGTATTGTAAAATTATATATTTTTTTTTTAATTGTTTATTTATTTACATAATTTATACTTAAACTATTATAAACACTAGTTAACAATAACAATTTTTATATACAATGTCTCATAATCGAGCTCTCAAGTATTATTTATATAATAATAATTTGGTTTTTACAAATTGGTTATATTTTTTTTTTAATATTATTTACAATAAATAAATATATATCACCAGCTTTTTTGCAATGAAAATGAGTTTAAAAAAACATTGCATATATATTATGGTGTGGGTTAAGAAGTGCTAGTGTCAAGGGATAAAAAGAAGGAAAATTATACTATTTATTCAGAAAACCACCATAAGTTTTTCGTAATAGATTTTGTATAAATCTAAAATCTTTAATTGATACGCTAGTGCTATATCTCATATTTAAATGTTCTGAATTAATATATACAGTTTTTATATTGGCACGTCTATAGTTATGGTAAAATACCGGGATGCCATTTTCGTTTTGGATAATTATATTCTGAACAATATTTTTATGAGTGATTTATGCTGTAATCAGATGTATAGCTTGTATTGTAGACAAAATATTTCACAAAGCTTTTTCTTCAGCGCAAAGACAACATGATTACTTAAACTATTTTAAACCTAAGTTTAATTATATTATTAAATTACTTAATAAATATACTATTTAAAAACATGCACATATTTTTAATCCAGCTTAAAAAGAATGCTAAGGAGAATTCTGTAAGGCTCATATTATGATAAATCATAAAAATTTCCAGAACCATGATATTGGGATCTATTTGAAACCATAATATGGTAATCTAATTATCATATACAGAAGCAGATAAGAGTATGGTTGTCACAACCATAGTAACATGGTTGTCGCAATTATAAATCCAAAAATGTATGATGCTCTTCGAATATGGTTCCCTAAACCATGTTTTGACTTTGCGTGTAAATACTCAAGATAAAAATAATTAGATTTAATAAGACTATTAACCCTTTATCACACTAGGGCAAAAACATGACCAAGATTACGATTAAGATTAATTTCTAGTGACTTTTTTAAAAAAATAACAATTATTTTGGGTCTCTTTAAAGAAAGACTATGTAAATTTAAAATAGGATAAAAAATTACTAATTAACAATTGTTTAAATGCGCCAGTCCCAATAAACTTCCCTTTTACCGCTAGCACTACAATTTTAGAGTAAATTTGCAACTTCTCAAACCGGTTTTGTAATACACTTAGCTAGACTTACAACCTACACTAGTTCATTTGACCAATGATTTTTCTGTGTAGCACAGTGTAATTAATTAATTTTTTAAATTTTGAGGATTTTTATAAATTTTAAACAATGTATAATATTTTTTTACATATTGTTAAAGATGACTTATTTATTAATTCAACTATGCATAAAACCATTATATAGTGAATTCCATAAATTCAAACAAACGCACTTAAATCAGACGTCTCAGGTCCAATTTAAAATATTTAACAATTTTTCATGTTCAGGTATACGGAGCGTATACTTTATTTTACAAATGCGTTATATAATGTAACATTTGCACATTTGTGATTTTTCATGTAAACGACAGTTATATAATTATATTAATTATTTTAAAGAAAATATAATGCGGTTTTTTGTTCTAAAGATCTGGTTTTAGTACCTAATAATAGCCTAATAATAACCTAATAGTTGTGCTAAAAAAAAATGTAAATATATTGCTAATGACTAAAAATGTTCTACAAAAAAGTCTGAAGTAACAAAAGTTAAAAGATCTTATATCCATAGATACAGGATCTTCATTTCAATATCTATGCTTATTTTTGGTAATCATCTTGTTCTTATGGAGTGAAGCACTGGATCCGATAATATTAATAAGAATTCCATCAAATCGAAAATTTGAGCTATTCTGGAGCACTTTCGTGTGTTAAAAGGCCTAAAGTGTTTGACATTACTATTATTGGCTTCTTGGGCTTCTTCTGTCAGTTCTCCTAAATTCAACATACTATTTACTGATATTTCTTTAGCATGAGCTAATACTTTATGTACTGTTGGTGGGTAATTGGCCTCCAGTGGTACATGCTGATTATAATGTCTTTTGTTTCATGGGCAAAGATTTTAAGTTTACCCACATTAATACACTAAGGGTATTATGTAGGTAAAGACGACAGCAATTGTAGTCAAAAAAAATAGACCAGTGCCTCTGGTGGGAATCGAACCCACGACCCCCGCACTGATAAGCCAGCACGCTACCAACTAGCCTACCGGGGCGCACCAAGAAATAATATGTAAACACCCTATTTACCAGGAGAATGTTTATATCAAGTTTTACCAAAATCAGGTGATGTAAAGTTGAAAATGTCGTTATTTTGTGCTCATTATTTTTAAAATGTCCCTTATATTTAAATCTTCATTATTATTTGCAATGTGAAACAAATTATTAATGCAATCCAAACAACTACATATTTTTAAAGCAGAAGTTCTCTGAGTGTAGGTTTTTCACTATTAATGACTGCTACACTCATAATATTTTTTACGTAAAGACTACTGAATATACACATTAAGTTAACTGAAAATCAGTTAAAAACAGGACTACTTACTTTTCGCTTAAAACAGTCGTATTTTTAAGTTTATTTTCAACTGTTGAAAAATTAATTGATAAAATCCATAAAAACAATAGATTGTTTTCGTTTCTTTTAATACTCGATATAATATAGCAACTGTTTGTTTTAAATAGAAAATTTTAACTTACACACTGATAGAAATTTGTGCGTAGTATTAATGAATTCCTTCATTAATCAAATAAATTTTTCCATAAAAAAAGTCCCCAAAGAAACGTTTCATTGAGTCAATGAAATGTGTTTCATTAAATCAATTTTAATGAATGGTTTCATTGACCCAATGAAAATTTCATAAAATATATGAAATTTTTGTCATTAATCCCAGCCTTAGCGTTACCGAAAGTTTCATGTGTTTAATGAATAAAATTCATAGTTTGTATGAAATATTTTCGTTGATATTTAATAATTTGCACTTTGTATTATTATTTTAGCATAGCATTAATTTGTTGGTTATTGAGAAATTATCATTCGTTGATATTATTTAAAAGGTCTGGTCTTTATAGGATCTATATAATATTTATATAAAAAAAATTCGAAAAGTTCGAAAGCGATGGCAGATTTTTATTAAACTCAGCCTGATTCAGCAAATTTTCGTTACTTGGAGTAGGATGACATGTAAAAAAGAAATCTAACAAGAAAGGTTTTCCCGGGGCCACCCACCAATGTAGCACAGTGGGGAAAATTATATTGTTTCTCAACAAATTTGCTAAAGCTCATAATTTTTGACGGATTCGAAAATATAAAATTGGAAAAATAGCTGATTAGATTTCAGATGGAAAATTACAATCCATGGATAAAAAATTTTTATTTACAATCCAAACAACTTCATATTTTTAAAGCAGAAGTTCCCTGAGTGTACTACCGCAAATCCGTTCCTTTTTTTTTGTTTATTTTGTGTTTTAATAACAGACAGAAAGTTAAAAAATATATTTCTTTGGTAATTTAACTGTATATTCCATTGATGATTTTTTATGGAAAATTTCCTGTGAGAATCACGAAATGTGGAGATAGTTTCTGGATCTTCGAAAAAACGCCTTAAGGTATTTCCGTCATTGGAACTTCCATTAATCCAAGTTTTAATTTAAATTCATATCGAATTCTTTTCTTCTCTTCTTTTTTCATGTTGTGTTGATCAGTATTTTTGTTTACCGAAAGCTTTTGGTATCCTGAAATAAGGCGGTATTTGAGGATTTATTCCATAAATCTTATTCCAAACTTCAGAGCATTTTCGTTTAAAAAGATGTTGTATATGTTATTGCATTAGCAACTTATCCATAAATCATTGTAATTATCCATAAATCATTGTAATTATTTAAACGTTAAGTGAAGACAAACTCAAAATTTCCCTTTCTACTGAATCTACTAAAGTTTGTGTTGAAATTATGTCTTCTTTTAGTTATTCAAATCGGATTGAACAACATAAAAACTTAGATCCAGTGGTTAAATTCTTGCATATATCATTTGGAGATCAGGTTGAAGATGATTTATTATATAATCACATTCTTAACGGCACAAAAGAAGCCATACAAATTTATGAAAAACTTATTTTTTTGGATTCCAGATGGTTGTCTGTATTCGGAGAATCCAAATATGCCATCACAGCTCCATTTGAACAGTAAAACAACAAAATCTGCGTTTTTGTATCTTTCAATATCTTTGCTACTATATGTGAATATAATTCTAGAAACGGTATTGTCAAGTAAGTGTGATAGTTCAACTTTTGCGCTTTCAATAGTGGAATGCACTGTTGTTTAAAATATTTTCTTTTGTTTCTATTATTGATTTACTGCTAGGAAAAATATTATATCCTTTTTCAATGAGAGCTTTTCTTAAAATATCGTATTTATTTTGCGTTAATCCCAAATTTAGGATGAGAGCTAGTGCATCATCTTCACTGGTAAAGGTTGTTGATGATTTTGGTGTTGGAATACTTTGTATCATGCGCTTCAAACGCTTAGGAGGCACGGTTGGTAGGACATCTACAATATTTTCTGTTTCTTAAAACTGTGTGCGTATCAAAACAGCTTTAAAAGAATCCTTTGTTTCACTGGCGGAGTGTGCTTTAATAATTTTTTCCTGTTTCAACTTCTTAGTCCTAATCTTTACTTCTTCATAATCTTTTTTATGTTGGCCCACTTTTTTCTGTTCAATAACTACTGACATCTCCTTATTTAACCAATCCTGATTCTTCTTAATAAATTTATATTTATTTTATTTATATTTATAGAAAAATCAGAATCTTTAATCCTTTTTTCAGAAATTTTGTTAAACTTTTCTCTTTTATCTGGTTTTACATTTAAGCCATATGAGTAGACAATCAGTTTTTCTATTCTTTCCGATCGTTTATTAGTATGGGAGAGAGTATTACTTTACAGAGATTTCTTAACTCAAAAAACCCCATTTACAGTTACTTCGCTTATATATTAAAAATACGTGTTTTTTATAGACGAAACATCGCACAGGTACTAGACTTATAGAAATACGTCACCGTAAGTGAATAAAACCGCATTATGTTAGCCCATAAATTATTGAATATAATAATTTACCTGTTTTTAAATGGAAAAGTAGCAAAAAACAATTATGCAAATGTTATTTCATATAACGTACATTGTAACCGCAACCTTTTCAGAGACATAAAATGCAATAAAGTATACGCTCCGTATACCTGAACATAAATACTACAATTTGACTTGAGATGTCTTATTTAAGTGTATTAGTTTGAATTGATATAAAAGTTTTATGCATCGTTGAATTAATTAATATGTCTTCTTTAACAATATGTAAAATATATTAAAAATAGTTAAACATTTTTAACATTACCGCAAATGGGCAAAGTCAATTATATTTCACAATCATTCACTTGCGAAAATTTTCAATATCATTTAGTAATTCCAGACATACGTTCACACATGTGGCCTTAAACACTTCCTTGGAAAGTTTGTAAAATTTTAAATATCAAACATGGGGATTAGTAAAAACATCAGGTTATTTAATTACAGGCCAATTACTCAATTACACCCAATTACATGTAATTAGATGTTAAAATGTAGTTGGCTTGTAATTAAATAAATAAATATTGGTATTATGTCCCGAAGCGACTAAGCCCACGAGTGCGAGCGTAGGTCTGAAATTATTATAAATGTAAAATATTTTCCCAAATGAGCGATTGTGAAATGTAATTGACGTCGCCCATGTCTGGAAAAAACAAACCAAAAAATATTCAATTCATTTTAGTTAGAAATACCTCATTGAAATTTGAAGTTTCATATAAAAATAACTATAAACAATATCGAAACGATTTTTGGACGATAGGACAATTATTTACTTACAGGGTAGGACACTTATTTACTTAGTACACTTTTTTTAAAAATAAAAAAAGGCTATTGAAAAAAGTACTTTTTCACACAAAATTTGCTCTGTTGTCTGCGTTATTGAGCGGGCGGCGACAAATCAAGAGGCAAACCCATTACAATGTGTTTCTGTTTAGTATAAAATTCTAAAAATGTATCCAAGTAGCGTGACTTTTTTTAACACGTTCATAAACTTAACATTTCACTTAAAAATTCATAATTAACAACCACTGCTGGGAGTAGGGTGCATATCCGAAAATGTTTTAAATTGCTCTATTAAGAATTTTTGCAGTGTATTCTTTTAACCCCTTATGTGACCAAAAAATTCCATTTTTAGGACACATTTTAAATTTTTAAGTTTAAAAAATTATCACTTGAGATAATTTAAAAAAATTAAATTAGAATTTGAAAAAAAACCATGAGAATAACACAGAAAAATGTTAAGCACTTTCTTATAACAATGAATAACTTATTGGCAAAAATAAAAAAAGTCAATTAAAAAATTGAAGATTTTAAAATTCAAAGTCAATTATTTTTTAAAGTGTAAGAGCTACAAGATTACAAAAAGTCTAAAATCAGTGAAATCGGTTTACATTTGTAAAAGGTATACCTCTTTAAAACTTTGATTTACCCGAGATTTCCAACGTTGACACCCTGTAGCGCAGGGTGACCACAGAAACAGTCTTCTTAAAGGCTAGCACCAGCTTTTCAATTTATGTGAATACTTTTTTCCGATTGGACCAGTAGTTTAGAAGATCCATACCTTATTACCATGTTTTAAGAGTTTGGAACCACTGTGCGATGTTATTTAGAGGTATCCTGTTGGAACCCTGTATGTCCTTTGACCAAAATTATAGCTTTTCTTAAAGTTTAAGCTTTAATCCTACTATGGGTTTAGTATCAACGGTTTGTAGTCAGCATACGTACACTATTGGACAAAATAAAGTGCAATTTTACTACTCTTGTGTTTTGTGAAGCAAAAATTATTGAAAATTGCATTGAATATTCCAAATATGACTAAATTTATTTACTTTATACACAATACGATACAAAAAACTACAAATCATATATATTTGATTATAGATTTCTCTTAATGCGAACCAAAAATGAAGAAGGTATAGAATTTTGTTGGACAATATAAAGTTCAAATTTATTAAATTCTTCTTAAAAACTTAAAATAAGTTAAAAGTAAATACTGTTGTTTTTTTATCACATACTTTGTATTAAATATGACTTCTGCAAGTATTTTTGGAACATATAAAATTAAGTTTTTAAAAAATGTTTGCTATTGCCATCTATTTGACATTAATATCATTAAATTATATCAGAATATTAACATTAGCTATGGGCGAAAAATGTACATAAAATCTTTGTAAGTGTTATGAGCTGAGAAATCCAGTTAAAAGTTAGTTTTTACTCTTGAAATATCAATTTATAACAATTCTCGTGAGCTTACGGTCAGTGTCGTGTTGGAGATTTAAGACAGCTAAGCTCACTTTCTCATCCAAATTTTAAAATTTTCTTTCCCTAAATTATTTTAAAAAGTTAGAATTTGTTTAAAATCAACAAACCCGCTTTCAATAAAAAAAAATTCTCTAAGGCCACATGTGCTTATAATTGTTATGCAGGAAGTAGTATTATTCGGGTGCCATTTTCGTCTGCAGTAGCGGAGTCTGCAGTAGTGAGAGTTAACTTCAAAGTTACTTGAAAATAATAGGTAATCATTTTATAACACAAGGCAACAATTTTGAAAAAAATTTTAGGGGCTTTGAAACCACTATACAATTTTGATGTATTGTGGTCCCAGTAGTACAAATATGGTTCAATTTTGAAATTCTATGGAGAGGTTTTTTTTTAAAAAATTTTTAATTAAAATTATAAATTTTTTTAGACGTTTCTCCACATAATTAATGATAACTAAAAAAGAATTAGTCCGATATTATTCAAATAAATTTAGAAAAACTGAAATTTACATAGCCTTTAATCCGTTAATATATTGCGTTTCAATCGGCTCAGTAGTTTTGGAGTTATAATAAAAAATTGAGGGAAAAAATATTTTTTTTACGTGAAAATAGCAAATTTTTTTGTTTTAAAAAAATCATAAAAAATCGAAAACGTCAAAAATCGTTCAGATTTATTGCTTTATCGCAAAGCCACATGTAATAGGAACAAAATGAGATATCGATCATAAAAATCGATTGATTTTTTTTCGAATTTATTCACAATTAAGTGAATTCGCTCATTTTCACCAAATTTTAGTTTTTTGTCTGATATACATAAAATTGAGTAGTTAATGTTCTTCTTTCGATTGATTGAATTTTGAAAACATTTTCCCCATGCTATGTACAAATTTTCACATCAAAAATGCATTACATAGTAACATTCGTGTATTTTTTGGCAAACCCCTACCTAGAATATACTGATTCTATTCTTCGGAAAGACATTTGTGTTGGATGAGCTTAAATGTAAATAAATAAATTAAATAGTAGAAAATTTATATTTTATTATTCACATTTATTATAATAAATAAAACAAGAAAATAAATAAATAAATATGTATTATAAACTACAAACTCTGAAATTTTCTTTTAGTCGATTTTCTACTATTGTTGAATAACGAAGTGTTACTCTGAATACTCCAGCAAAAATCAGCCATCATGTGTGCATCCCAGCGACCCTGGTATCGTTCCTCCATTGTCCGGATATCTTGGTGGAATCGTTCGCCCTGTTCTTCACTCAAGTCTCCTAGATTTTCAGGAAAACGATCTAAGTGACTGTGCAGGTAGTGTACTTTGATGCTCATGTTGCATCCAAGATTCTGGAAGTGAGTTAACATCTCTTCAACGTGCGCAACGTAATCATCACCCTTGTTATTGCCTAAGAAATTTTGAATAACCCATACAAACGAATCCCATGCATTCTTCTCAATTTCTGACATTGAACTGCCAAATTCAGTATCGTTCACCAATTTGCGAATTTGTGGGCCATCAAATATGCCTGCTTTCAGCTTTTCCATACTTAGATTGGGAAACTTCCTTGAAATATACTGGAAACATTCACTATCTTTGTTAAGTGCTTTAACATATTGTTTCATCAGACCAAGTTTAATGTGAAGAGGGGGTAATATGATGCGATCTCGGGGCACTAGAGCCACATTTATAACATTTGGCGTACCTGCAACTAGTGTTTCCCTAGAAGGCCATTGTTTTCTCTTCCAATGTTCTGTTTTAGCTCTGCTGTCCCATAAACATATAAAACAAGGATATTTTGTAAAGCCGCTTTGTTGGGCTAAGAGGAAATTTACCATCTTAAGATCAACACAATTACCCACTTATGTTCATCATACTTTATCTTCTTCATGACCAATGCAATTACAGAGTATTCTTCTTTTACTTTGGTTGAATGTGCGATCGGCAAGGAGTGAAATTTATTTCCATTATGCAAAAGGACACACTTCAAGCTGCGTTTTGATGAGTCGATAAATAAACGCCATTCGTTTGAATCATATTTCTGTAAGCCCATGGCAGTCATCAAACCAGAAATATCTGTGCAGTACACAAAGTCATCCTCTTCAGCAAAATAATGAAGTAAGTCTTTTTCTCGAGTACGGTAATACGAAACTTTAGTTTCTTTAGTTATGAGACCTGTTTCTTTCATCCGGGACGCAAGTAATTCAGAAGATCTTTTCGACAATCCAAGGTCTCTAATTACATCATTAAGCTGATCTTGATTCCATGGTCTCGGCGAGAAATGTTTGTGTGGGATGAACTCGTCATTTTCTGCTGTAGATGGTAGTGCTGGATCTGACATATCTGATTGGTAAGACATACTTGAGGTTGAGTGTCCTGGTGAAGATGAAAGCACATGACTACAGCTTGCACCCCGATCATATTCTATTTCTTGTGAATGTACAACTGCAAGTGTAAACCCATCAGCAGACCTCGTGGGGTAAGACCATCGCATATGTTTTCCAAAACCGCTTTTTGTACTTAAACAAAAATAACACTCGGATGCGTGGTTCGCTGTTTCTCTCCATAGCATAGGCTTCAAAATTTCCAAGTGTCGTCTGTAAAATGAAAAAAAAAATTGAAATCAGGAATATGAAGAATTCAAATTTTAATTAAGAAATATTGTAATTATAAAATATTCCAAATCTATTAATTTATACTTACTATACGTTAGAAGACTTCATAGATAAATTCAATCGACATGGAATGCATATAGTACTCGGTGTCCAATGCTGGTTCAAATTGTGCGGATAGATATTATAGCAATCTTGATATGACTTTTGCAATGAAGTTAAGAAGCACTTCCGTTTTTTCCCGGTGATATATTGGCCGCACACATAACAAAATAAATCTGGATCGTTTTTACATAAAAATGTTCTGGCTCATTTTTATTAATATTTGAAAATTGTTTTTAACTTCTAAGCTGTATGACTCTAATTTTTGTGTAGGTATTAAATGATGTTTGCGTTATCGCAAACACTTCTTGAATGAAATAAAAAGGGTCAAGGAGATCTTATAAATACTGATACTATAATTTGGGATAACCCTTTGTGTGGATACAGTTTGTGTGTGCTGCAAATTTTTTATTATTCCCAAGAATCCTAAAAAACATTAAGGACTTTTATGAAAAAAAAAAAAATTATCCGTTACAGGTAGCTAACGGAAAATAAGAGCACTTCAGCGTACACGCACATTTATGAGCGTTTTATTACTATCCTACCGCAATCGTAAAAATTAAACAATCTTTTGTTTATTACTAGATTATTAGAATCATAAAAATGTCATAGAGGTTTTTCCCAAAGGGGTTTTGCCAAAATGCGTGTCGTAAAATGCACCTGAGTTTTTATGTTCTGCATTTTCATTATATAGTAGGTACAATTTTCTACAGTGCTTGTAAATATGCGATACCTTCAATTAATTGTAAATAAAAATGTAAAGCATGCATCGATTTTTATGATCCATATCTAGTTTAATTCGCATGATATGTAGCTTTACTACAAAAAAATAAAAAGTAATATTTTTTGCAGTTTTCGATTTTTTCCAGATTTTTGTTTTTCAAATTTTTTTTTTTTTTTAGCATTTTTTTTTTTTTTTTGCTAACAATTTGTTTCATAACTTTGAAACTATTGATCGCATTAAAAAAATTTGTACAGTTCTTTAAAGATATTGTAAACCTTAATTTTTGTAAATTTAATTTGACAAAATCGGACTAGTTGTTTTTGAGTTATGACAACATAAGTGGAGAAATGGCTCAAAATATTGTCAATTTTAAAAAAAAAATTTTTTAAAAAAAAATTATCCATAGAATTGAAAAATTTTACCATTTTTGTACTTAGGCAGCCATGATGCATCAAATCTATATAGTGGTTAGTCAAGCCTTTTTTTGCTGTTGACCTGTGTAATCAATTAAAACAGAAACCTTTCCAATTCAGTTGAGAAAATGTGCTCAAACGTTCTAAGCCTTCAGCAGGATAAACAAAAATTTTCAACTGGATGTTTTTTTAGCTCGGATCACTTACATGTTTCAGTCATTGTTGATGTTAAAACTCCTATATAATATCGGCTAAGGATCAAGAATGCTTTCGATATGATGAACTCCAATATTTAAATATTCAAATATTTTAAAACATGATTTTATATGTTCCAAAAATACTTGTAGAAGTCATATTTAATACAAAATATGTGATAAAATACCAAAACAGTATTAACTTTTAACTTACTCGTATTTTAAGTTTTTGAATACAATTTATAAAATTTGCACTTTACTTTGTCCAACAAAATTCTGTAGCTTCTTCGTTTTTGGTGGGCATGTAGAAAATATTAAAATCGAATATATACGATTCCCAGGTGAAAAAGTTCATATATGATCATATATTGTCATATATGGTTCCATGTATGGGCATATATATATATATATGTATATGTAATGTATGGAAGCATATATTGGTAAATACATTCAAAGGATAAGTTCATATATGGATATGAATAGCACCATATATGATAATATATTGCATATATTGGTTCATATATGCCATATATCTCCATATATGAATTCATATATTATTCCATATATGGGCAATATATTTTAATTTTTTATCAGATATGACCATATTTTTAACCCCTTCTCTCTGCTGTACGAATTCCTGTCAAAAATATATAAAAGACAATAGATTTTAAAGTTTGTATAATTTATAAAGACGATAGTAGATAATGAGTTATGAGATATCTCACCATAATCGGAAGAAATATCAATTGCATTTTATGTGCTTAATTCTGAATCCTTAGTAAATAACCTGACCAACCATCCCGCTTTTGGTGGGATTATCCAGCTTTTCAGTATATATTTTTTTTAATTTTTATAAAAAATAAAAAGATTTAAAAACCTTCAACATATTATAAATTGTGAAGCTTTTTGATAGCAATAAAGTTGCATATCCAGTGATAGGATTTCAAAATTAGAATCGAAGTCTAACATATTCATTTGTTGTGCCAAAACTGTTTTTTTTTTAAATAGTTCAAACAAACTATAAATTTTAAAAGTAAAATTTGAGCGATTCAAACTAAGAAATTACGATTTTTTTAAAATCCGTATTTCAAGTCAATAAATCCCGCTTTTTGAATCAAAATCCCTTTGGTGAAAAAACTGTATTATTTGAAATGCTCCTGATTACTTGGCAACGATATTTTGTGTGTATCAAACACAAGCATTTTAAAGTTTCTTTTATAAAATTCATAAGAATTCGTCCCAAAGGACTTCTTTTGTCGATTGGCTTGATTACTATTGTTATCGCCGTCATCTAAGTCAATATAAAAATTTCCCATTTCATTATTTTTTATATATTCTTATTTGTATTATTTATTCACTAAACAAAATATCTTTTATTTTAGTAAATTTACATTAGACCGACTCAAACCATAAAAATTGCGATTGCGTTATTTTATGACGATTTTATAACTATAACGACAGCGGTCAAATATCATGTAAAACGAAGTATATGCATTAAAATTGGGTTTAATAATCTTTCTTTTATATTCCCTCCACCGTGTATATGTCACAAATAAAACAAACAAAAAAAAATGAAAAAAAAATACAGAGGTGAAAAACTTTTTTGGGTGGAAAAAATATTTTTATTAGTGGAATAACATTTTGGAAAAATATGACGTTATATTTTATGCACCAGACGCTTCTGTGAAATTGAAATAATATACAGTGTATTATAAATTAATTTGTATGGAAAATTTAGAGGTGCCTTCACATTTTCAATCAGAACTTTTAAACCGCTGGTCCGATTTCGCTCGTTTTCAATACCAAACTTTCAGCGAAAACATCCATCAATCTAGGAGAAAAGCAGTCTCTAGTGAGTTTTCGCGTCGTAATCGCCATTTCAACAGACTGACATATGGTGGAGGGTATTATAAATTAAAAGTTATATTGACACTTTAAACACGTAATGTCTATTATTGAGACAGTCTCCATATATTTAACATTCAATTCAGTGCTTTAAAAAATATTTAAAAACCTGAAAAAACAAATTAACTTCACTTTTTTATTTCAGGGGAAACCTTAATTGCTGGTCCTTTAATTTTTCCTGCTCTATCAAGAAAGCTAACTCCAGCATGTACAATGGTGAACCTACAAATGAGAGTCACTGAAGAAATATTTTGTTATACGTACTAAAACCTAACAATGCTAATTGTCAAAATAACATATTCTATCAGATACGGAACTCGAAGCGGTCTAATGAAGATGACTTTAAATAAATAAAAAAAATAAAAAAACAAGAAAATTAAACAAATATAAAATCTAATGACACTAAAAGATTTGTAAGTGTCATCTACCTGTTTAAGTTTTAAAAAAAAACAAGACTCTAAATTTTTCTCATATTTTTATTTTACTTTTTTAAAAAAGAATATTTTAATTAACTTTTTTCAACTTTTAAGGTAAGGCGACAACTAATATACTACACGAATTCATTTTTTTGACAATTAAAGTATACCGACATTTAGAACAGGTGACAATTATAGAACTTTTAGTGTATATCATCCATCGATTTTGTATAAAAAGAAGCAAATTTGTTTCAATCAAACAGACGCATTTAGTTGTTGAATAAAGAAATAAAATTCAAATTCATTTAAAAACATGAAATTATCAACGTCTTTGGCATTATTCGGTACCTTTATCGCTTTATTTGCTGAAACTAGTGCTTGGTTTGGTCCTGGCAGACCTAACGGCTTTGGAAACGGCGTTGGATTCGGCAATGGAAACGGTCTTGGCAGACCTTACGGCTTTGGATTCGGTAATGGAAACGGTCTTTTCCCAGGTTTTATTGGTAATAATCAAAATGGTCTACTCGGTAACAGACGTAAGACTAAGGCTCAGAGGAGAGCTCAACGGGCGAAGAAAGCCAGACAGGCTAAAAAGGCTAAACAGGCTAAAAGGGCTAACCAGGCTAACAGAGCTTAAAGCAACAAAACAAGGCGAAGCGCATATGAGTTTGTTAATGCTTTGTTTTATGAATTTATTGATAATGCTGTCTAAAATGATTGCATTTGATTAAATTTTAATAAAAATATATATTAAAATAAATATAATTGTGATTTCTTTTAATGAGACTTTGAGTATTTTAAGCAGATCTGTTAGAAACATTCGTAATGCTCTGAACGTCTTAGCAATTCTAAGAAAAACTTCACCGAACTTAAAATACAAATGATTTTTTAAGAATCTTTACTAAAGCTCTTCTTTATAAAACAAGTTATGGAATTCTGGCCAGGGTTAGGCTAAAATTTGTAAAAAAAATTCTTTAAGACTCGGAAAATACATTTAAAAATAGTTAATTTAAAAAACCTAACAAAAAATCAATACCATTGATTTTTAATTTGTTTGTAAAGGGTGTTTCTTATAGAGGTATAGAACTTTGAAATGGAATAAAATAAAAATTAATTTTTAAATTGACATGCAATTTAAATATGACTTCTGGCATGAAGTTTCCTTCAATAAATCAATTGTGGCACGAGCTGTGTGACATGTTGCGCCGTCTTGTTGAAACCACAGCTCCCGCACATCATGGTTGTTCAATTGCTGAACAAAAAGGTCAGTAGTCATGGCTCTATAGCGGTCACCATTGACTGTAACGTTTTCGACCAGCATCGTTTTTAAAGAAGTACGGACAGATGATTCCACCAGCCCATAAAGCACACCAAACAGTCAGTTTTTCTGGATGTAACGGTGTCTCAACATACATTTGAGGATTATCATCACTCCAAATACGGCAGTTTGTTTACTGACGTATCCATTTAACCAAAAGTGAGCTTCATCGCTAAACATAATTCGCTTATGAAAATCGGGACCAACGGCAATCTTGTTTTGGGCCCATTCACCGAATCCACGCCTTGTGGCTTCAAGCGTGTGGCTTCAATTGCTGAATCAGCAATGGTGTGGCTTTAATTGTTGCACGTGATGGATATTGTAAGCTCGCAAACCAAGATCTTTCCGCAAAATCTTCCATAAAGTGGATGGACACATATCCAATTCCAGTGCAGAATGGAGGATAGACTGATTAAGGTCTGCCTCTACGCTACGCTCTACATCAGCAATGACTTCTATTGTATGCTCTGTACGACGTCTCTGTGGATGCATTTTACCATTATTTTCGAAAACGTTCCATAGTTAATCGAAATAATTGCTCGTGTTGACCGTAAATTGAAGGAGTTGGAATTTTTCAAAAATAAAAACGCCATTATTTTTATTGTCGCAAAAACCTTCTAACAAGTTATGATATCCAAAATCAAAAACAAAAACAAAAAAAAAACACTACTAAATATGTGTTACATCACTACAATAGTACAATTGAAGGGCTTATTGTAAAAACTTGATAAGCCACATTTTATTTTAGTTTGTTTTTGCCCTTTAAAAGGTTGAAATGATGCAAAAAAGATGATTTTGGAAGAAGTTTATACTCTAGGCACTTGTAATAATTGATTAAGCAAGACTTCTATTAAATATTATTCAATTAATGTCTATAAAACAGCGATAATTCACAAAACAACAATGTGGCTTATCATGTTTTTGTAATAAGCTTTTCAATTAATTTTGTGTATAATATTGCACACAATTTTTGTCTATTGAATTGATTTCTTTCTGGTTCTTAAGTTTCTCCACCTTAAACACAAAAGATGTAGGAACCCTAAAAAAAGTACATGTTTCATTTGTAACATTTGGAGTTTTTAATTTAGTTTTAGATTTTTTTGAATGTAAAAAGATAAATTAAGTTTCAACGTTCCGTGTTTGGTATTCAATGGTGTAAGTTACTAAATTCCATAAAATCTACATTTTCATTATATCTTCATTTTCAAAGTTTTTTTCTCAACCAGGTCATTTTTTATGTAAATTCAGGAGAATTTTTTGAATAAATTAAAATGCCTAAATGGAAAGGAATTTTCTACAAATTATAAAGTTGTAAACTTTTTGCAAGTGGCTAAAGTCTAAAAGGATGAATATCGTTGAAGCAAAACCCGTATTTGTCTGTAATTATTTCTGCAAATATTTCGGATTTTAATGAAGTTTTAAAATCAAAAAACCGGATACAACTATACCCTGCAGTCAGCCTGGGGTCAAGTGTCCCTTTGTCAACACTCTTTTCTCTAGCGACAACTGCACTAGTGAAAAAGTCGACAACTTTCCTTCTACGCACGAGTAGAAACTAGATACAGACAACAGATAAAGTATATTTCTGGTGACACTGTCAACGAAGTCGTCGTCAGTTTGTGTTTTTTATTATTTTGCTCTTTCAATAGGTACATATTTTTTAACTGAGCAACAGTTTTTTCTCTTCTTGCATATTATTGCGTCATCCCAGCGGTAAAAATACCCATTACTTAATCGCTGATGTCAGTAATATTTAGTAGCAATCAGTACTGATGCTGTCGCTTATATTTCTGCTTACATTTACACAAGAGTGTCATAGGCTGCTTAATTACTGCGTTCTCGCTTAAAATGTAAGCGGCGATGTCATTAAGTGTCATTTCAATTTCACTTACGTTATAAGTGGTGTTCTAAGCGAGCTTGATGGCACGTCAATAAATTCAGGCAAATTAAACTGTAATGTACGTCGTTTACAGTCGGATTTGCAATCGTAAGGCTAGAATATGAGGTGGTACCACTAATCCTGATGATTTTGTAATTGAAAGTCTAATGCAAGTTTATTTAAAAGAATGTTTTATTTCAAAAAAAAAAAATTAAAAATAAATAAAAAAAAATTTCATTTTAGGTATTAAGGCACATAAAAAAACTTAAACTAAGTATTACAACCTAAATTTGTATTATAAATTAATTTTTTTCTTATCTCTGCATTTTTTTTGCAAAATGTCTGTTTTTGTACACCTTAAAGCAATGCTGCATATTTTTTTTAAATTTCTCAATTGTTGAGCCCTCTTCCTGACAGCATCTGGAAATAAACAAAGTGAAATTTTTAGTATAAATAAAATATAAAAAGTCTAAACAAATCTTACCAAAAACTGCATCATGAAGCGATTTAAATTCCTTGAACCCTCTTTTTCCATTAACGCCATCATAATTTAGGGCCACGTAAACTTGATTTTGATTTATATTGATATTGATTTATATTAAACTTAGATTTATTTATAAACTAATTTTATATAACTATTATTTATTTTTATGAATTTCTTAACAAACTTTATGTAACCTTCCTGTTGCACTATCAACTTTAAAGTAACATCAATATAGTGATACACATTTCTTGTTTTTTTATATTTTTCTAAAGCCGCTATAACGGTATTTTTTTTTGTCTTTACATTTATGTGCATAAACACACTAACTCGTCACTTACATTGTAATCTGAGTTTTAATTAGTAGAAATATAATTCATACATTTTTTACCATAAACCCACTTACTAACACTCCGCTTATATTGTAATCGAAGTTATAATTAGTCGGTGATATTTATTAGATTACACATATATAACATTCTAAGTACTTAAATCGCTCGCTTAGAATGTTATACTGATGTCATCGATTATAATCTAGGTACTTCGTTCCATTTACCGCTGGGATATTCTTTTGTTGATTAAACACGTGCTCGCAGTGAAAATAAGTTTATAAGTTTAAATAATATTAAAAACAGACTGATTTAAATAATTTTTAGTTGTATAAGGTTCTATTTAAAAACTATGTAATTTAAGCTTTTCTTAATAAAAAATTTCCTTCAGACAAAAAATATATGTGTTTAAGTGTATCGCCTTAACCTCTGTAAAAATCTAGCTCCAGGATCGCCTGAGAAGCGCCAAATATGTAGACCAGAGTTACTAAAATGCACTAGTGAATCTGTTGTTCAAATGTCTCCATGTGGTCCTAAAAGAACTACCACGTCAGTAGTGATAAGGTCTACTGGTGGATTTTCAATGACAAGCCTGTGTTAGATGTCAATAGTAGATTACATTGGCTGGGGCATAGCTGGTCAGTAGTACTGGTGACAATGTCACTAGTACAACACTACAGTTTTACTACTCACATTCCCTGCAGGGTAGCTTCCCTGCAGGAAATGTCAATAGTGAAAAAGTATTGATTCACTATTGACTGTGTCACCAGTACTACTAACCAAATATTCCCCAGGCAATGTAATTTGCTATAGACATTTAACATGTACGTGTCATTGAAAATCACTAGTGACATTAGAACTATTGACTAGGTAGTGAATAGGTAGTTCTTATGGGACCATATGTAGACATTGGAACCAAAGATGCACTAGTGACTAGGTAGTTCTTATGGCACCATATGTAGACATTAGAAACATAGATTCACTAGTGAGTAGGTAGTTCTTATGGGACCATATGCAGACATTGGACCAAAGATTCACTAGTGACTCGTTAGTTCTTATGGGACCACATGTAGACATAAGAACCATAGATTAACTAGTGACTAATTAGTTCTAATGGGACCATATGTAGACATTGGAACCAAAAATTTACTAGTGAGTTAATAAAGTAAAAAGTGTAGACGCTTAGTTGACAATGGCAACAAAATAGTAGACAAAAGTGGAGACTTGGAGACACTTGACCCCAAGCTTTCTGCAGGGTTATTTTGTATATATTTGTATCAGTTCAGATATAAATTTATGCCGCTATATGAAATCGGATTAAATTGTATAGAGTCATTATTCTGATATTATCAAATTAAAACTATGCTTATGCAAACTTATTATATGTGTCCATTTCTCGGATAAAACTGTAATAAGACTCGTGTTGAATTTCATATGATTATATAAAGTATCATATTATTTTTTTTTATCGGGTTATTAGAAGTCGAAAGTTTTTGTGTGCACTAGAGTTATAACTTTTGACTTTTTTTTTGCAATTATCAAATTTTAGCTACCATATTTTTCGCCGTTTGAAAAAAGGTTTCCGCATAGTAATCTTTTTATTTAATTAAACTAAAATTTAATATTTAGCTAAAATTTTAACGTCATTAGACAATAACGATGCATATCCCACTTAAAAGACACAAATGTTTTCAAATTTGATGTGTTTCGCGGATTTTGATAAAACAAATTAAAGCGTTGTTAAGCGATATAGACATCAAAACGCGCAAAATAACGAACACAGTAAGTAAAAAACTACTCATTTTTCCGTTATCTCGAAAATGTTAGGGTATATTGCAACTATTCAAACCGGTTTTGTATTTAGCTAGAATTACAACCTACACTAGGTCATTTGACCAGTGATTTTTCTGTGTAGCACAGTGTAATTAACTAATTTGGTACACACATAGGTAATTTCCAGTTTTTATATGTATAATGACAACAAATAAAACAATTTTACAAAACTTAAAAAATCAATAATATTTAAAAAATCTTTCAAATTAAAAAATTCCCTAAATCGCCAAATTAAAATAAGTCGCTAAAATTGCAAAAAAAATTACAAAAATTCTAAAAAACCAGCAAAATTTAAAAAAAAAATCTTTGAAATTAAAAAACAAATGACAAAAATGTTTTCGAGATAAATTTTTAAATTTTTTTATGTTTTTTTTTTTTGAATTTAGTGATTTTTTAAATTTTGATGATTTTTATAAATTTTAAACATTTATAATATTTTTTTACATATTGTTAATGTATTCAATCAATTCAAACAAATGCACTTAAATCAGACATCTCAGGTCAAATTTTAATATTTAAAAATTTTTTATGTTCAGGTATATCGGATGCGTTAGTAAAAAAATCCGCTTATTTTAGCAGTTTTTTATGCAAGATAATTTTTAACTAATTTTTAGGACCTTTTTCTTTGGCATTTTTACATATTTATTGCTATGAGTGTACTAATCTCTTAATTGTTCACCAATTTATGGAACAATTTGCTCGAAGGTCCATTTTATTGAATTTCGTTTTTTTGGGGGTAAAAAGAAAAATCTGAACATTTTGAACAATTCTTAAATTTTCATATAAAAATTTCCCAGTTCATTATTTTTTATACAAGGAGAAATGTATTTATTCATTAAACAAACTAACTCTTATTTTAGTAAATATACATTAGACCGACTCAAACTATAAAAATTGCGAGTGGTTTATTTTATCATGACAGCAGCCAAATATCATGTAAAAAAGAAGTATATGCATTAAAATTGGGTTAACCAATCTGTTTTTTATAAATAGTGAAAAAAAAATTACAATGGTGAAAAACATTTTTTAGCGCTTAGTGGAAAAATAAAACTTTTGAACCGTTGGACCGATTTTGCTCATTTTCAATACCAAACTTTCTGCGAAAACATCCATAAATCTAGGTGAAGATGAGCAGTTGCTATTGAGTTTTCGCGTCGAGATCGCTATTTCAACAGACAGACGGACAGACATATTTTTTTTTTTTTTTTTTAAAGAGAGGCAACACTCAGGAAATACTTCCTATATTTAGTGTGTTGCTTTCTTTGGAAAGGGATAGTATAGAGATGAAAGGTGGGGAAAGATGAAGGGCTTCAGACATGGCAACACTGTAATTGCGCGAGATGATAAGTCTTAAACCAGTTGTTGCTCGCCACCTGATGGAGAGTTGGCGAACTTATTGAAAAATATTTAAAAACCTGGAAAAACAAGCTATCTTCACTTTTTTATTTCAGGGAAAACCTTAATTGCTGGTCCTTTTGTTGTTCCTACACTATCGGGAAAGCTAACTCCAGCATGTACGATGGTGAACCTAAAAATGAAAGTCACTGAAGAAATAGTTTGTTATACTTACTGAAACCTAACAATGCTAATTGTCAAGATACCACATTCTACCAGATACGGAACTCGAAGCGGTCTAATGAAGATGACTTTAAATAAATAAAAAAAACAAGAAAATGAAACAGATATAAAATCTAATGACACTAAAAGTTTTATAAGTGTCACCTACATGTTTAAGTTTTTTCAAAAACAAGACTCTTATAGAATTTTCAGCCTACTGTGATTCAAGTAATTAAAGCATACCGACATTTAAAGCATGTGACAATTATAGATCTTTTAGTGTGGATCATCCATCGATTTTGTATAAAAAGAACCAAAATTGTTTCAACCAAACAGACACATTTAGTTCTTAAATAAGAAATAAAATTTAATTTTAAATCATCTTAAAAAGAAAAACATTTAAAAACATGAAATTATTAACTTCTTTGGCATTATTCGGTACCTTCATTGCTTTGTGTGCTGAAACTAGTGCTTGTTTTGGTCTTCTCGGACCTAACGGCATTGGAAACGGCTTTGGAAACGGCGTTGGATTCGGCAATGGAAACGGCATTTTCCCAGGTGTTGGATTCGGCAATGGAAATGGCATTGGAAGCGGCGTTGGAGTCGGTAATGGAAACGGCATTTTCCCAGGTGTCAATGGTAATAACCAAAATGGTAATAACCAAAATGGTAATAATGGTCTAAACGGTAACAGACGTAAGACTCAGGCTCAGAGGAAAGCTCAACGAGCAAAGAAAGCCAAAAAGGCTAAAAAGGCTAAACAGGATAAAAAGGCTAACCAGGCTAACAGTTCTTAAAGTGCAAAAATAAGGCTAAGGGCATATGAGTTTGTTAATGGATTTATTGATAACGCTGTCTTCCATGATTTCATTTGATTAAATTTTAATAAAAAATATATTTAAAAATAAATATAATTGTGATTTTTTTTAATGAGATTTTGAATATTTTAAGCAGATCTGTTGGAAACATTCGCAAAGCTCTGAACGTCTTACCCAGCAAAATATAGTGCTTATATATAGAAGGCAGGATTTTTGCGCGATGTCCCACTTGGTATGTCTCTTTTAAGCACGTGAAAAGCGCTTCTTTCATGTGCTCTTACAAGCAATAAATTCATGTCTTCTTAGGCAATAAGAAGCGCTTTTTTGTATGCTGACAACATTACTGCTTCATGTATGCATTATTAACTGCTTCAAATAAGGCATTTTGGGAAGCATTACAGAATGTTTTCCGTAATTGCTTTATAGTATGTAAGGCGGTGAAGCGCTATTTTGGAAGCATGAAATGTTGTTACTGCTTACCAAATCCAGGTTATTTTTTGCTGGGTAGCCATTAAAAGAAAACTTAACCCTATGTAGACCGAACTTAAAATACAAATGATTTTTTAAAGAATCTTTACTAAAGCGCTTCTTCAAAAAACAAGTTATGGAATTTTGGACGGGACAACCCTGGCCAGGGTTAGGCTAAATTTGTAAAAAATTCTTTAAGTTCCAGACTCGGAAAATACACTTAAAAATAGTTTACTTAAAAATCTAAATTTAAAAGTTTAAAAAAAAACAAAAATCAATTCTATTTTCTTTTGAACCCTAAACCATATAAAGACTGAGAAGAAATAACTATAACATGGATTTTGTCTTGAGAGTTTTCTCTTAGATAAAAATTTTAAATATTAATAATCAAGTCAGCTTTGAAAAGCGTGTCAAAAATCGTGTACCTAAAATCAATAGTTTATGTTGCTTTTGACTGACTTCAAAACTAAAGGACACTAAGTCATTTGTAAAAATTTCTATGAAATTTTTAATCGGAATTGGAAAACAAACGCTAAAGTGCCATAACTGTCTTAAAATATGGTATTGGGGACACAATATGACACAGGAACTATCATTTTATCGGTGTGTGGCAAAAACCGAAATAATAAAATCGAGCATTCTAACCAATTTAAAAAACTAAAAGATAGCAAGTCGATAGCGATATTGTTATTTAAAAATATAAAAAACATAAATTGTACTCAATGTTTGGTGTTCACAACCGAAATTAAAAAAAAAAAAAATGGAATAAAAGTATAAAATTATTAAAAAGATTAAAAATTTAAATTTCAATAAAAGTGTTCTATTTTTAGCAAAAAAAAAAACTTCAAGGCTACAACATTTGGAAGATCATTCGTGTTTATTTTTCTTAATTAAAATGTATGTGTCTAGGTTTTGTTGGAAACCTAAAATCGCTTTAGGAACGGGCGATATTGCAATACTAATAAATACTCAGCTCTGTAAAAAATAATTAACAGGTGGGTATGGTGTTCGGAATCTGAAATTTTTTGGGAATACAAGTATTCTCTTAATAATTAACTACGGCTTTGAAAGAAAAAAAAAATGTTTACACCAGTTTTTATTTTATACAAAATATAGATTTCTGAATATGGATTTTCTTGGATTGTAAAGGAATTTCTTTAGCAAAAAGTCCTCAGAATCTGTTAAAATCAGTAAAATCCTAAAAATCGTTGGTGTTTTTCGATAAAAAATTGTTATCAAAATCAGTGGGTTTTTATCATAATATTGCTGGAGTCCATATTTTTGTCTACAGAAAAACCAACATAATGTAATGATTTCTTCCAATCTGATGATATTTTTTCTATTGGAAGGCAATGCAATTCTAAGGATCTTTATCTTATATAAAATTCTTGTATTCTGAGGACTTTCTTCTATTTAAAAAAAACTCTAAGGTTTTGAGAACTTTCTGAATATCTTGACATATTTTATAAACTCTAAAATTTTGAGGACATTTTCTATAGGAACATCTTTTAATTCTGAGTAAAACTGTTCCTTATCTTATCTGTTTAATTTAGTAATTTATTTATTTATTTGTTTCATATTCTATATATAAAAAAATAAAAAAAAAATACAAAAAATATTGGAAACGGTGTTTCATTTGTTTCGGTAGGAATTTTTAAATTAATTCGGTTGGATCTACTGAATATGAAAATTATTTTGATGGGACTAACAAAAAAAGACGGTAGCTGTGCCGGAATAATGTGATAGTACATGCGACTATCAAAATACAGTTGTCGACCAATTCGGTTGACACAACGAATCTGTTCTGTGCGTGTAGCTAGGTATGGAAATTAACCTTTTAACTTTAAACGGTCTACGATAAATAACTTAAAAACCATGAATGGTAATCGATTCGAATGTGGGTATCGTAAAGTGTAACGCTATTTTTTTATTTCGGTAACGGTATTTTAGAGGTAACGATATTTCAGTTATTTCGGTAACGGTATGTTGCTTATTTCGGTATCGTTAGTTTAAGGGCAACGGTACGTTAATTATTTCGGTAGTGTTATTTTATATATAACGATTTTTCAGTTATATCGGTTACGGTATTTTTAGGATAACATTATTTTAGTTAGACAGGTAGTTGCAATATACATCGATCCCTCTAGCCCATAATCCACACCAAACAGTGCATTTTTCGGGATCCATTGGCAGTTCTTGCTATGCTTCTGGCTATGCTATTCACACAAATAGCCTAAAGCAGGGTGGAGATCGAAAATGTTAAACTGTCTACGAAAAATAACTTAAAAACATGAATGGTAATAGATTCGAATGTGGATATCGTAAGTGTAACGCTATTTTCTTTAATTTCGGTAACGGTATTTTAGAGGTATTTCAGTTATTTCAGTTTAACGGTTTTTTTTAGCGTTAACGGTATTTTGCTTATTTCGGTATCGTTAGTTTAGCGGTAACGGTATTTTAATTATTTCGGTACGTTATTTTAGATATAACGATTTTTCAGTTATTTCGGTTACGGTTTTTAGGATAACGTTGTTTTAGTTAGTCAGGTAGTTCAATGTACATCGATCCCTTTAACCCATAATGCACACCAAACTGCATTTTTCCCATTGGCAGTTCTTGCTATGCTTCTGGCTGCTATTCACACCAAATACGGCAATTTTGCTGGTTTACGTATCCATTCAACCAGGAATGAGCTTCATCGCTAAACACAATTTTCCGATAAAAAAATGGATCTTCATTCAACTTTACCAGCTCCCATTCACCAAAATTTAGCCGTTGTGGTAGGTCGTGTGGCTTCAATTCTTACACCAGCTGTATTTTAAAAGGTGTCACACCGAAATCCTTCCGCAAAATTTTCCACGTGGTGGAGTAACAGAGACCCAATTGCAGCGAATGTCGCCGAATCGATAATTCACGGTCATCAACAACACTGGCGGATGAAGCTGCGATATTTTCCTCTGTCCGCACTCTACATATGCGTGTTCTTGGTTTAATGTCCAATAATGTAAATTTGGTGCGAAATTTAGTCACAATATTCCGAATAGCCGCCTCAGAAGGTCGCCTAAACTGGCCATAAATTGGAAGAAGTGCACGATGCACTTTCTTAACCGAGCATGAATTTTGATAATAAAATCCAATAATCTGCATGTGTTGTTGGATTCATGGTTAAATTATAGAACCAACTGAATATGTTTAACTGTAACATGTTACAAGAAAACAGAGGTATCCTTTTGGAATCCTGTATGTCCTTTGACCAAAATTATAGCTTTTTTTAAAAAGTTTAAGCTTTAATCCTACTATGGGCTTAGTATCAACGGTTTATAGTCAGCATACACATGTTTTCAAGATTATTGATAATTGAAGGACCGTCTACAATTGTCTTTTTGATTATTTTAATGGACATCTAAATTTTCTTTTAATCAAATAAGATTGTGAATGTCTATTATAAAATGAAAAAAATGTTTGTTTTTTTTTGGATACTTTAACTTTGTCCAGGTTTTTATAATTTTTAAGATTTAATATTATTAAAGAATTGTCTTGCAAAGGTCTTGCAAATCATTCATGCTCCCCTTTAGTGTATACCCAGGTGAAAAGTTCATATATGACCCATATATATACATATATGGAGTTCCATATATGGTTTGGATCCGAAAATTGAGGATATATGGACACATATGGATATATACCATATATAAGGGTCAAATAATAAATTTGAAAACAAAAAAACTTTATAGATTATTTGTTAGGACAATATCCTAATAAAGAAATATAGAGTATGGCCTCGAACTTGAATAATTTTCATTTTCAATGTATATAAAATATATATTTTTTATGTGTATATAATAATATATATGTAAGCAATAATTTTGTTAATAAAAATTGAATTTTCAAATTAACAATTGTTTTTTATTTTATGAAAATATACGTAAGGAGGAAAATATATGAACATATATGGGTAGGATATATATGGACAAATGTATGGACATATATGGACATATATATCCATATATGTCCATATATCCTCAATTTTCGGATCCAAACCATATATGGAACTCCATATCTGTATATATATGGGTCATATATGAACTTTTTCACCTGGGTAGTTAACAAAATTATAAGTATTGGTCTCATATTTGGCAAATAATATCGGTAAAAATAACTACACAGCTTCAAAATGTTTTCGGCCCGTCTTTGAAACTAGTGCCCACATAGGCAATATGCCCGATTTTCTCATAACGCAAAATTAAATTTGTTACACTCAAAGAAATAATTCTGTGAAAATAGCAGAAAAAAAACAATAAAAATGAGTTTAACTTTAACTTTTTTGTCTACTAATATTAAGTAAATGGTTTTGCTGATTGTAGAAGATTATTTTGCTACTTTCAATTAACTAAAATTAAACTAATTTGTACATTCAACAGATTAATACTTATATTACTAATATGTAGTAAAAAAAATCTGCAATTTTTTTTTAGTTTGTTTTCTGCAAGATAATTTTTAACTAATTATTAGTCGTTTTATTTTGCCATTTTTACAGGTTTATGAGTGTACTAATCTCTTAATTTTTCACGAATTTATAGAACAATTTGCACACATGACCATTTTATTGAATTGCATTTTTTTGGGGGTAAAAAGACAAATCTGAACATTTTGAACAATTCTCAAATTTTCTTATAAAAATTTCCCAGTTCTTTATTTTTTATACAAGGAGAAATGTATTTATTCATTAAACAAACTAACTCTTATTTTAGTAAATATACATTAGACCGACTCAAACTATAAAAATTGCGAGTGGTTTATTTTATCATGACAGCAGCAAAATATCATGTAAAAAAGAAATATATGCATTAAAATTGGGTTAACCAATCTGTTTTTTATAAATAGTGAAAAAAAAATTACAATGGTGAAAAACATTTTTTAGCGCTTAGTATAAAATAAAACTTTTGAACCGTTGGACCGATTTTGCTCATTTTCAATACCAAACTTTCTGCGAAAACATCCATAAATCTAGGTGAAGATGAGCAGTTGCTATTGAGTTTTCTCGTCGAGATCGCCATTTCAACAGACTGACGGACAGACATATGGTGGAGGGTATAATAAATTAAAAGTTATATTGACACTTCAAACACATAATGTCTGTTCTTGAGATAGTCGCCATATATTTAACACCCAATTCATCTACATATGCTTTGGAAAATATTTAAAACCTGAAAAACAAGCTATCTTCACTTTTTTATTTCAGGGGAAACCTTAATCTGGTCAGTTAGTTTTTCCTGCTCTAGCAGGAAAGCTAACTCCAGCATGTACAATGGTGAACATACAAATGAGAGTCACTGAAGAATTATTTTGTTATACGTACTGAAACCTAACAATGCTAATTGTCAAGATAACATATTCTACCAGATATGGAACTCGAAGCGGTCTACTGAAGACGAGTTTAAATAAATAAAAAAAACAAAAAAAATAAACAGATATAAAATCTAAAGACACTTAAAGTTTTATAAGTGTCACCTACATGTTTAAGTTTTTTCAAAAACAAGACTCTTATAGAATTTTCAGCCTACTGTGATTAAATTAATTAAAGCATACCAACATTTAAAGCAGGTGCCAATTATAGAACTTTTTGTGTAGATCATCCATCGATTTTGTATAAAAAGAAGCAAATTTGTTTCAATCAAACAGACACATTTAGTTCTTGAATAAAGAAATAAAATTCAATTTTAAATCATCTTAAAAGAAAAACACTTAAAAACATGAAATTATTAGCTTCTTTGGCATTATTCGGTACCTTCATTGCTTTGTGTGCTGAAACTAGGGCTTGTTTTGGTCTTCTCGGACCTAACGGCATTGGAAACGGCTTTGGAAACGGAGTTGGATTCGGCAATGGCATTGGAAGCGGCGTTGGATTCGGCAATGGCATTGGAAGCGGCGTTGGATTCGGCAATGGAAACGGCATTTTTCCAGGTGTCAATGGTAATAACCAAAATGGTAATAATGGTAATAATGGTCTAAACGGTAACAGACGTAAGACTCAGGCTCAGAGGAAAGCTCAACGAGCAAAGAAAGCCAAACAGGCTAAAAAGGCTAAAAAGGCTAACCAGGCTAACAGTTCTTAAAGTGCAAAAATAAGGCTTAGGGCATATGAGTTTGTTAATAGAATTATTGATAACGCTGTCTTCCATGATTTCATTTGATTAAATTGTAATAAAAAATATATTTGAAAATAAATATAATTGTGATTTTTTTTAATGAGATTTTGAATATTTTAAGCAGATCTGTTGGAAACATTCGTAAAACTCTGAACGTCTTACCCAGCAAAAAATTGTGCTTATATCCAGAAGGCATGATTTTTTTCGCGGTGTCCCGCTTGGTATGTCAATTTTAAGCAGGGGAAAAGTGCTTCTTTCATATGCTCTTAGAAGCAATAAATTCATGTCTTCTTAGGCAATAAGAAGCGCTTTTTTTGTATGCTGACAACATTACTGCTTCATGGTATGCATTCTTTGTTGCTGCATTGTATGCATTATTAACTGCTTCAAAGAAGGCATTCAGGGAAGCACTACAGAATGCCTTCCCTAATTGCTTTATAGTATGCAAGGCGGTGAAGCGCTATTTTGGAAGCATACAAATGTAGTTACTGCTTACCAAATCCAGGTTATTTTTGCTGGGACAGGGACTATCATTTAATAGATGTGTGGCAAAAACCGAGATGAGATACTTTTATTTCTCACTTAAATAAGGCGTGGAACGAGTGACTAGTATGATAAAATATTTAGTGTATTTAGAGTGAAAAAAGGCGCAAAAAATTCTTGAGGTTAACATTTATACCATGTAAATGTTATAGGAATGAAAACTTTGCACAAACAAATTTACATTTTTTAACCTTAGTCCATTTGGCAGACCATTGGTATACATGTAAGAAAATCAGTTTGGATCAGTACAAAAAAATCAAACTTTTTCCAAAATAATAAGGTTACGATAACGGATGTTGGTAGAGGGGACAAACAAAAATACACGTGTATCGGCGTTTTGAAAGTTACGTCTGAATTTTATTTTAGGGGGGTTAAAGTTTTCCCACTTTTGCATATTCTTATGATGAATCGGTATAAGAAACCATGTGACCCTTAAATTTTAGGTATAAAATGTTTTCAGCAGATTTATGTAAAAAATTACGCGGAACATTTTTGTGGAACATTTTAACCCACTAACGCCTCAATATATGTGTCTTTTCTGTCAATACCGTTATCATACATTGTCCAACATAGTTCTTGTCTTTATAGAGGGTTTTAATAGGTACAAATCACATGTCTGATGAAATTGTACATGTCTGATGAAATTCTGTTGCCAACTGATGTTCGAAATAATCCATATGAGAATTCAAAAAATTAATTTTTGTTAACTTCTCAAAAGAGAGTTCTTTTGTATGGTGACCTATATTAATATTTTACGTTACACACATTTTTTCATACAAACTAAAAAAAAAATGAGAATTTGTATGACAAATTAGCGCCAACTCAGAATAATTACGAAATTAACCCATAAACGGATTTTAAGTTTTGACCTTATTTCTCGAGCTCAACATGAATTTTGAGCATTGGTGTATTCAGAGACTTATAGTAGAGTTTTATGACAAATATTTTTGTGGAACTTGATAACCCGTTATATCCCCCTTTTTAAGGAAAGAGACAGATAGCCATACAATGAGGAGTTTAACCCCCCTAACAACAAAAATGTTCCTCGTAATTTTTTACAAAGATCTGCTAAACAACTTTTTCACCTAAAATGTAAGGGTCACTTAGTTTCTTATGCCGATTCTCCCCTACTACATTTGTAGTTCATTAAAAAAAAACTACATAAAACTGCCGTACTATGATTGTATATTCATTTTATCAGTTTTTTTTTTGTTTTTATTTAAAAAAATAAAACAGATAAACGTAAATTAAGTTTTGATCACATTTGTGGTTAATTTTTACTACATTTGTGGTCCATTTTATCAACAGTAAAAAAACAAATGGCAATATTAGTTGAATTTAATGATATGTAAATCGTCCTTTTTCAAGTTAAATTTCATTGGGTTTTCACTACATTTGCAGCGAGTGGTCTTCTTGCACATAATATTATATGTGTATAAATTGTATCTAAATTTGAAGCTACATAAATTCTTTTAATTTAATATAAATTTGCATAAACTTAAGTTCAATAAATGCTTACTTTTGGTAAAATTAATGCATGCGTTAGATGCTAAATTTGCAATACCGGTAAGATATCCCGAAACAAACACCGACATCATCATACTCAAATTAAAGACGATTTTGTGTAGATTTGTATTCTTAAAAAATGTTTATGATTTTGAGGTTGAACATCGATAAATTTAGCAAAACATGCGAAAAAATATGCGAAGAATTACCATACAACTGGTTATATTACTACATATTTGGTAATGGCAAGTACTTACAATTGTCATTACAAATTTAACAAATTTTATAGGGCGATGTCGCGCAAAATATTGACATACCATTACTAAACAATGTATAAAAAGTAGAAAATATGTGGTTATCAGTATGGACAAAAATAAATAAAATTATAAAAAAATATTTTTATATTAATTTTTTTTTTCATAAAATGTGCCCACACAGGATTCGAACCGGGGCCGCAGGTTGTCAGTCAATCGCTCTACCAGCTGAGTTATCTCGACATGTTATACTTGATAGATAAAAACATAAATGCCTCGTTTGCACAAAATGTCTCGCTTACAAAAAATTAGAAATCACTAGTTATATATGTACTTAATAGATGTGAAAAAATAGTCAGTCTAAAATTGATTTTCAAAATATGTATATCATTACTATATATTTAAAATAACGATAAAAATTAGTACTTATGGGTAACGCATTATTGAAATAATGGGAAAATTAAGTCCTTATTATTTGTGTTAAAGTAATGCAGAGGTTAAGCTGGAGTCAATACTGGTAGTGAGAAAAGTAATGCCATGTCATCACTTTTGTACACTGGGTAACCGTGATATTTCAAAAACTGCAAATGACAATATAAATGTTTGCCAGATTTGGATTCATATGGATTCAAAATATGTATTTAACCCTTTCGACACCATGGTGACACCGGTGTCACAATTTTAATTTTTGGTTTTTTAAAAAAACTATCCATCCAATTTTTAAAAGTTTACATGTTTTGGAAAGAGAATTAATGGTTCTTTAATTTCTTTAACAAAAATGTACAAATATTTTTTTTCATTCGCTCTGAATTTCTACAAATTTATTTCGTCTGATAAACTCTTTTGATATGTTGTAGCAAAAACTATATTATAAAACATAATATCTCAGATTTTGAAAATTTAGCTTAGTTTTGCCACAAATTTAAATTTTATATTGTGACACCGGTGTAGGGTTGCCATTCGTACTGTTTTAAACAGTACATGTACTGTTTTTTGAAAAATGTACTGTTTTATTCACAACACCTAAAACAGTACGCAAAAGTACTGTTTTTTTGGATTTGTACTGTTTTTGTACTGTTTTTTTTTTGTATATTTTACATATTTTTATATAAACAAGTTTTTTTGCGTGTACAAAGAATATATATTTTTTTAACCATGTTTTTTTTCGTGTGTACAATAATAATAATAATTTTAAAATTCAACTCGTAATTTTTTAAATTTAATTACCAAATTGGAAATTCTTTTCACAATTTTTGAAATTAAATTACTAACTTTTAAAATTTGTTAGTTTAAAATCAAAATTTAGTTTGAAAATATAGTGGGTAGTTCTTAAACGAAAGTTAAATATGGTGTAGCATTGGTAATTCGTTTATTCAAACTAAGATTAATATTATTTGAAAAACGACGTTCAATTTGTGTTTTTGATCTAATTAGTAACTTAAAATACTATTTCTTCAACTAGATCTATATATGATTGCCTTTTGAAACAAATTCAATATTTTTCGTTACGTTTTCATAGTTTTTTATATGTGTTTTATGTTTTTATCAACTTATTTTTAAAAAATATGTGATATATAGAATTAAATGTTATGTCACCGTTATGTTCTCATAGTTTTAAAACGTTTTTATGTTTTCTACACCGAACCAAATACGGCAGTAATATTTACGAAAAAGCATGTTAATTTGACGAAAGAACAATCATTACACAGCTAACAAAACAGGGGTGTTGGTTTGAATAAAATTTTCGTTAATTTATATTTGAGATAAATTTGACGAAATTTTGTCAAATTAACAGAATTATTTTCGTCAATTTGAATAAAATAGTTTATTCAATTTGAATAAATATCATCAATTTAACAAAATAATTTTCGTCGATTCCACGATATTTTATCAATTTTACTAAAATTATTTTTATTTTTGAAATTATATTAATTTTTTTATTAAAAAGAATATGTTAATATTTTAAAAACTTAAAAATTGTTAACTATAATAAACAAAAAAATTACAAAATAAAAAATAACTAAAAAAATTATAATAATAGGTACAAAAAATAATTTATATATAAACTTACAAAAAGGGAATGAATTTATTAAAGATGAAGAAACTGCTGCCGTGTGTTCATATTTCCAATGTGTTAATTTAAATTCCGGACGGAAACTTATTTATCTTTGCCTAAACCTTTGTCAATGTAATGTGTAGAATACCTAAAAACATTAATAAAAATAAAAATTAGTTTATAAATTTAATTATTATATACATATATCATTACTTACATAAAGTTTCATTTTCACATGAAGTTTTGTAGAATTTGAAGACGCTTTTATAATGCAAAAAAAAAACATGGCAAAAACTTAAAAGCTTTAGCAATTGCATAAATTTGCATAAAAAAATAAATAAATTTTAGCAAAACACAATTTTTTTTCACGACTGCCCAATGCAAAAAGTAATGGCGGCCAAACTAATAATTTTAGCCAATTTGACGAAATTTAGTGAATTTGATGAAATTTAGGGCAATTTTACTTCTTTAGAGGATGTTTGATTTGAATAAAATTTGTTAAATCTTAAAAAAAAAATTGACAATATTTCGTTAAAGATCTACAAAATTTTTTTTGTTGATTTTACCTACGCTATTTGGTTCAGTGTATTAACTTATTTTAAGTAAATATGTGATGTATTGAAGTAACAGTTATGTTAACAATAAATACAGAAATGTACTGTTTTTTTTTGAAAAGTACTGTTTTTTTTTCATCAATGTACTTTTTTTTCACTTTTCAAATATGGCAACCCTACACCGGTGTCACTATGGTACTCAAAGATAACTTTTTACGAATTTTAAGAAAAACTACAAATTGCACAGGTTGGCCATGAAAATTCAAAATAACGATTGTTTTTGCATAAGCGAAAAAATTTAAAAAGAAATTGTACTAGTAGGCGTGTTTTTTAGATTTGTCGCTATTTTTAAATTTCAACGCAGTTGCGTGCTGTGCTCTGGGTGAAACGTTTTGTGTGTATAGTGGTCCGTAAAAATATTATTTCGCAAAGCTAACTGTTGTATCGTAGAAAATAAAGCACGCGTTCTTTCTCTATGATAAATTTGTATTTATTAAATATAATAATCTAATATTAATTAATAATAATTAAAATGAAGCGTCAGCGTACCTTCTTGATTAATGAGCATGAAATTGCACAAATTTTAATGGCATCAGACAGTGAAGACGATGAGAACAACATATGTTTGGATGATGAAGACGTCGCAATTTTAGAACAGGGCGAAGTTTTGAATTCCGATATTGAAATTATCATTGAAGATGTTGTTGATCAGCGACTTAATGAGAAAAATGTGCCCCTTAAAAGGAAAAATACACCTGAATATGCCCCACCGGAATATATTGAAAGTGAAACTAATTATTTTTACGGAAAAGTGTTGAAGCCTACATATAACTCTGGCGATGACTTCCTAAGTGTTTACGAAGTGTTTGATGCAGTTGCAGATTTAAAAAATATACTTCATTTTGTAACCGTGGAAACTAATCGATATGCCATGCAAAATGGGAGACAATTCGTAACAACGGAAAAAGAAATTGGAGCATTCATTGGCATAACGATCGCAATGAGTATTTACAAATTACCATCTTATAAGCACTACTGGTCCACGAATCCACTTTTATCAGTGCCTTTTGTTGCCAATGTAATGACTCGGACACGATATGAAGAAATAAAAAAAAATCTGCATTTTACCAATAACGAAAATCAACCAGATCGTACTGATAGTAATTATGATCGAGCATTTAAAGTGCGACCAATAATAAACCATTTCAATAAGGCATTTTGTAGCGTATTGACTTCCACTAAATCACAAGCTATTGATGAACACATGATTAAATTCAAAGGAAGAAATATAATGAAGCAATATATGAAAAATAAGCCAATTAAGTGGGGCTTTAAAATGTGATGCCGATGTGATTCTGAAACTGGTTACCTCTTTGAGTGTAATATTTACACCGGGAGAAAAGATAATGCGAAAATCGGGATTGGCGAATCGATTGTGCTCGAATTGGCAGGGAACGTTTGCAACCTTGGTGTTGAATTATACTTTGACAACTTTTTTAACAGCATACATTTGCTAACTAAACTCAAAGATATGAATATTCGCGGTTGTGGAACGATCCGAAGTAACAGAAAAAACCTTCGTAAATTTGTAAACGACAAAACTATGAAACGCGGAGATATTCAAAGCTTCTGCTCTGCTGGCATTGCAGTGGTGAAATGGATGGACAACAGAGCTGTGTTCCTTGCATCCAACTTCATCGATCCTTTCGAGAAAACTTTAGTAAAACGGCGTGTTCAGGGCTCGCCTGAAAAAATTAACATACATTGTCCACTTATGGTTTCATATTATAATAAAGGAATGGGTGGCGTGGACTAAATTTACCAAAAGAAGGTAATGTCTAACATTAAATGTTTTGAAAGTCATACTATTATTTGTTGTTTGTTTAATATTTACAGGTCTATTACGAATACGATCGTAAATCAATTAGGTATATTTTTTGACCTCATTGATTTGGCTATAACAAACTCGTCTATTATATATAACAAGCTAGCACCTGAACATGGTCGAGCTTCTACAACACTATTCGACTTTCGAATGCAGCTGTGTACACACTTGGTGAACGGGTACACCAGTCGTCAAAGGCCATCATATGACCGCCAAAAACAAGGAGGGCGCCAAAGTAAAGTTTTTGTAAAAGCAGTAGCTCCAGAACATCAAATGAGTCGTGAAAAAAAACGACAGCGTTGCCACAATTGCGCCCAAAAGAAAAGGGAATCGAAAACCAACATTAAATGCGCGAGTTGCAACTTATATTTTTGCTTTGTAAAAGAAAGAGTTTGTTTCGGTGAATACCACAGCCAATAAGTAATTAAGTTTCCTTTTTTTGTATTTAAAAATCATTTATATATTTAAAAAAACATGAATTCCTAATAAAAAAAACAAGTATTTTCAAAAAAAACCACTGGTTTTATACTAAAATAAATTTGTTTTTATTAAAAAAACAAATAATTTCACTTACCCGAAGAGTTACCTTTGAGTACCATGGTGAGCCCGGTGTCACACAAAAATTTAAGCACTTGGAGGCAAAAAACTAAAGTTTTTATGAAAAATTGTAACAAGAAATAGGGGTCGGAGATTACGAAAACGTGCTTGGTTTTTCGATAACTCTTATAGCTTTTCTATGAGACCGAAAAGGTTAAAGGTTCTGAAAAAACTTGAAAACTTTTAAGTTGTGCTAATTTTTATTTTATAAATTTTGAAGTCGATAAATGGATAATAATCAGTCTTAATAAATTTTGTCTTGCACGCGCAATGTATTATTTACTTTTATTCTATTATTTTATTTGCAAAATTAATAAAACAGTAATAATTTAAAATAAAACAAATTACAGTAAAGTTCTGTTATAATGAACACACAAAATTCACACCAGATAAAATATATTAAAAATTATAAAATCTGTTCTTCTTAGTTTAAATGAGCTTAAGATCATTTATTTATTGATCATTTATATTTCCAATATTTCGTCTCCACATTGGGTGACTTCTTCAGGGAACAAATATTACAATTGGAAAAACTAGTTTTAATAATTAAATACTTATATATTTGTCTGCTCATACTTTTTAACTATCAGATTTAATTATTAAAACTAGTTTTTCCAATTGTAATATTTGTTCCCTGAAGATGTCACCCAATGTGGAGACGAAATATTGGAAATAATTAATAAATAAATGATCTTAAGCTCGTTTAAACTAAGAAGAATAAAATAAAAGAAGATCGAAGAAAACTTAACATTATTATAACATTTGTATAAATTTGAGGATTTAACCCATTAATGTTAAAATTCGATTGCAATAAAATTCATATTTGTTTAAGGTGATTTTTTTTTTCAAAATCATACTTATTCTTAGATCATATTTCAAGTTTATTTTTAAATTCTTTATGTAGGATTTAACATTTTTATAATTGTATATGACTTTAGATGCCTACAAAGCTATGACATGCAAAGTTTCACGTTAAAGGAGAAACAATTTAAGAAAAATTACTTGGAATTTTTAAGAGTTTTTTCATTAAGTTTATTTGTTTGCTCATAGTTTTTAATCAAAACAAAATGGAGTCACATATCGTTGCTTAGTGAAAAGTTCAATGGTGGTTTACAAGTGAAACCGAAATTCTCCGATTTTTAAACTTTCGCAGTTCCATAGGGTTTGTGCGCCGTTTAATAGAATTGAGTTTTGAGAACAGTGTTTAAGAAATGTTGTTATTTTAAATATACAATTAGAGGTATGCCAAGTTGATGTCAATGTACCAAAAACGGAATACAAACCTCACAAATTTATAAGGAATTGGCGCTGTGTGACAACTAAAACGCTGTTTCAAGAACGCCTAAAACGTGCATCAAAATAAATATTTTAATTAGCTATATTCGTCATATACACGAAATATTTTTTGACAACGCATTTTTAAGTTATTTGAAAAAAAAAAAAACATTACTTAAAAATAGCCTCGGCAATAAAAGGGTTAATTTGCGTTTTTAATTAAAAAATCGCTTCATATGCAATTTGTTTTAAACAGTTTTCACTGTTTTAAAACAATATTGTTAAATAAACATAATAAATTTATTCCTAATTAAAACAATCAAACCCACCAAAAAAAGTTGTATAAATAGTCAGAAACATTCAAAATATAAAGCATATTCAATCATTCAGTTTAAAGGACAAGTACTAATTTAAACTTTTATATAAAATCAATTTTTCAACATGAAATTAGCAATCTTTCTGATATTTTTCGCATTATTTGCCATAATAAATGCCCAAAATAATGGTAATTCTCAAGGACAGAATTCAGTACAACGGCCAGGAAGGCCTCAAGGAAACGGAGGAAATAGGCCTAGGCCTCAAGGTAGCGGAGGAAATGCGCCTAGGCCTCAAGGAAACGGAGGAAATAGGCCTAGGCCTCAAGGAAACGGAGGAAATAGGCCTAGGCCTCAAGGAAATGGAGGAAATAGGCCTAATCCGCAAGGAAATGGAGGAAATAGGCCTAGGCCTCAAGGAAATGGAGGAAATAGGCCCAGGCCGCAAGGAAATGGAGGAAAATAGGCATAGGCCGCAAAGAAATACATCTGCAAATAGACCTTAAGCTAAACTAGCTGCTATGCCATCCCCTAAATATAAAATTCAAATCAAATGTGTAAAGTTAATCAACCTCTGTAGTGTGATTCAGTAACTTGTTCTGACGATAATCGAATCGTTTAAAAAAGTAAGCAACAGAATTAACGATTCCATTTTCATTTACATTTTTAAACGATATTCGCTATTGTTAAAGTCAACTGTTGCTGTTTTCTAAGCAAACGACAACATTTTTTGTGTTGTTTATTCAATCGAGAAAAAGTTAAATTTTTAAACAGAAAAATAGAGTTGTCGACTATCGTTAAGGTGTATGTAGTAAATCACTTAATCGTTAGTGTAAACAACAAAAGTTGTCGATATATTTTACGATTGTCGTATCGCTAAAAATTACTGAATCGCACTACTGGGAAAGGTACAAAATAAATTTAAAAAAAATTTATAATTTCTTTTTAATTATATTTAAATTTTTCATATAAATGCAGCAGAGACTTTTATTGCCAAATTATTTGAAAAATAAAATCTAAATAAAAAGCAATCAATCGATCAAATACTTAATTCAAATTTTGGGCTATATGATAAGCCACTAGCTAATCTAGCTTACTTTTGGTGCATTGCTAAAAACATTTAAAAATGGCACTAACATATTCTATAGGAGTCGAGATAAAGCAATATTAAATTTTGTGTGTAAGATGCCTCGCCCTCTCGACCCAACTTTCCTTAAACACTTGCAACATAAGCCGATTTTAGATATTGGATTGTATTGAATGATCCACTCCCAATCGTGTTATCCCGCCCACATTCAGAACAGTACTAAGGAAAATTGATATTTAATTCAGGAGCAGTGCTTAAGACAATTGGACCATTGGTAGACCATTGACCTGAGAAGTACACGCCCTTTTTAGTTTTCCGCCCACTTTTGTGCAAGTGCTAAATAATGTTAAAAACGAACGCTGTGCTTAATTTATCTAAAATTAAATTAACAGAGCCGATGTAAACCAATTTAAAATTGTTTATTGTATTAGAGGTGTCACATGCCATTCCCGGTACGCCTGAGTCGATTTAAATAAAACTTGAGTGTTATTCCAATCTTAAACTAGATTCTCTTTCTAGAGGGTCTACAAACTATTTTCCAACGAAAACTAGAAGGAGCTTTTTTTCGCGGCCAATCAAATTTTTCTAAATTTGGCATTTCTTTAGTTTAATGGCACCACAACGATTTCGATAAAAAAAATTATGAACGATTCAGATACGTAAACTGAGTCGAAAATTTTATATATTTTTACGGACACGCCCCTTTTGGAGACGGCAAGGCTGCACTACCAAAACAACGAAAGTGAACTGATGTTAAGAGTTCCAAATGTATATTCGTGCAGCATAGAAAGTCATATTAAAAAAAAGTTGATGAGGAGCACACTACAATAGTATTTACTATATTGTAGAATTTTTTAAGCCTTTAATTAATGAGCTAATAATTTATTTTTGTAAAAACTTCATAAAGGTGATTTTTTAAGAGCTTTCGAATGTGATTTAAAAAAAAAACCACCAAAACCAAAACCAAAATTTAGAGAAATGTGTGAAATCTTTATATGAGTCGATAGAACGATCTATATATTTCAATGTTTAAAGATGTTTTCATGTAAATTTTGACCACGACTACGCCTAAAATGGTTTATACGCTGGGTCCAATTTTGGCATACTCTCTGCAACATATCGGCCGGTATCTCAGGAATAAATTCTTCAATATTGGCTTCCAGTACATCAACCTTTGCGGACTTGTCCCTATAGACATGAGTCTTAACATAGACAAACAAAAATAGTCTAAAGGCGTTAAATCGCACGATCAAGGCGGCCAATTGACCGGCCCCAAATGTGAAATACACTGTTCACCGAACTCGCCTCTCAAGTGGGCCATTGTTTCGCGTGCTGTGTGGCATCTAGAACTTCATCCAACTTTGCCAGCGTCCATTCACCAAAAGTTAGCCGTTGTGGTAGGTCGTGTGGCTTCAATTCTTACACCAGCAGTATTTTAAAAGGTTTTACAACCTTTGACCAAAATTATACCTTTTTTTAAAAAAGTTTAAGCTTTAATCCTACTATGGGTTTAGTATCAACGGTTTATAGTCAGCATACACATGTTTTCAAGATTATTGATAATTGAAGAACCGTCTACAATTGCCTTTTTGATTATTTTAATGGACATCTAAATCTGCTTTTCATCAAATAAAAATATAAAAAATTGTCTTGCAAATGTCTTGCAAGACATTCATGCTCCCCTTTAGTTTATAGTTAACAAAATTATAAGTATTGGTCTCATATTTGGCAAATAATATCGGTAAAAATAACTACACAGCTTAAAAATAGCATCGGTTCGTCTTTGGAAATAGTGCCCACATGGATAATATGACCGATTTTCTCATAACGCAAAATTTAATTTGTTACGCTCATAGAAATAATCTTGTAAAAAGCTACTAACAATTAGTTAAAAATGATCTACCAGAAAAAATTTTGCAGATTTTTTGCTAAATGTTAATAGAATAAGAACAGCAAACATAAATCTGTTAATTTACAAAATTTTATTTATATTCGATGTGAAATTTAGTTAATTGAAAATAGCATTTTACTCTGTAAAATTAGCAAAAACTTTTACTAAATATTTGTAGACTTAAAATAGCAAAAAAATTCTGTAATATTAATAAAATTTTTGCTATATTTACCTAAAATTTAGTAGAATGCAAATAATAGTTTATTTTTCTAAAATCAACAGAAAATTTTGTTAAAAAATTTTGGATTGCTGATTTCAAAAGGGCAGACTTCTTCTCGCATTAAAAAAAAAACTGCAAAAAACATTAAAAATTTCACATTTTTAATGATTTTTTTTAAATGTTTTTTTTTTCGCTGATTTTCAATTAACTAAAATTTAACTAAATATTTGTAAATTCAACAGATTAATTCTTGCTATTCTTATATAACTAATGCTTAGTAAACAAATCCACTTATTTTAGCAGTTTTTTCTGCAAGATAATTTTTAACTAATTATTAGTAGTTTTTTGTTTTGCCATTTTTAGCAGGTTTATGAGTGTACGAATCCCTTAATTGTTCAAAAATTTATAGAACAATTTGCACACAGGACCATTTTATTGAATTGTATTTTTGTGGGGGTAAAAAGAAAAAACCGAACATTTTGAACCATTCTTAAATTTCAATAAAAAAATTTCCCAGTTCATTATTTTTTATACAAGGAGAAATGTATTTATTCACTAAACAAACTAACTTTTATTTTAGTAAATATACATTAGACCGACCGACTCAAACTATAAAAATTGCGAGTGGTTTATTTTATCACGACAGCAGCCAAATATCATGTAAAAAAAGAAGTATATGCATTAAAATTAAAATTGGGTTTAACAATCTTTTTTTATATACACTCCGCCGTGTATATGTCACAAATAAAACAAACAAAAAATATAATGAAAAAAAATTACAGAGGTGAAAAACTCTTGTGGATGCAAACAAATATTTTTGGTAGTGAAATAAAATTTTTTAGCGCTTGGTGGAAAAATATGACTTTATACACCAGAAGCTTGTGTGAAATTGAAATAATATACAGTGTAAATTTAGAGGTACCTGCACATTATCACACAGAACTTTTGAACCGCTGGACCGACTTCGCTCCCTTTCAATACCAAACTTTCCCCAAAAAAAATCCATAAATCTAGGTGCAAATCAGCAGCCCCAACTGAGTTTTCGCTTCGTAATCGCCATTTCAACAGACTGACGGACAGACATATGGTGGAGGGTATAATAAATTAAAAGTTATATTGACACTTCAAACACATAATGTCTGTTCTTGAGATAGTCGCCATATATTTAACACCCAATTCACCTATAGGTGCTTTGGAAAATATTTAAAAACCTGAAAAAACAAGCTATCTTCACTTTTGTATTTCAGGGGAAACCTTAATTGCTGGTCCTCTATTTGTTCCTACTCTATTAGGAAAGCTAACTCCAGCATGTGCGATGGTGAACCTACAAATGAGAGTCACTGAAGAAATATTTTGTTATAATTACTGAAACCTAACAATGCTAATTGTCAAAATAACATATTCTACCAGATATGGAACTCGAAGCGGTCTACTGAAGATGAGTTTAAATAAATAAAAAAAAAACAAGAAAATTAAACAGATATAAAATAAACACTAAAAGTTTTATAAGTGTCATGTTTGACTTTTTTCAAAAACAAGACTCTTATACAATTTTCAGACTACTGGGAATCAATTAATTAAAGCATACCGACATTTAAAGCAGGTGACAATTATAGAACTTTTAGTGTAGATCATCCATCGATTTTGTATAAAAAGAAGCAAATTTGTTTCAGTCAAATAGACACATTTAGTTCTTGAAGAAAAAAATAAAATTAAAATTTAATTCATCTTAAAAAGAAAAACATTTAAAAATATGAAATTATCAACTTCTTTGGCATTATTCGGTACCTTCATCGCTTTGTGTGCTGAAACTAGTGCTTGTTTTGGTCTTCTCGGAGCTAACGGCTTTGGAAACGGCGTTGGATTTGGCAATGGAAACGGCATTGGAAGCGGCTTTGGAAACGGCGTTGGATTTGGCAATGGCATTGGAAGCGGCGTTGGATTCGGCAATGGAAACGGCATTTTCCCAGGTGTCAATGGTAATAACCAAAATGGTAATAATGGTCTAAACGGTAACAGACGTAAGACTCAGGCTCAGAGGAAAGCTCAACGAGCAAAGAAAGCCAAACAGGCTAAAAAGGCTAAACAGGCTAAAAAGGCTAACCAGGCAAACAGTTCTTAAAGTGCAAAAATAAGGCTAAGAGCATATGAGTTTGTTAACGCTTTTTTAATGGATTTATTGATAACGCTGTCTACCATGATTTCATTTGATTAAATTTTAATAAAAATATATTTTAAAATAAATATAATTGTGATTTTTTTTAATGAGATTTTGAATATTTTAAGCAGATATGTTAGAAACATTCGTAAAGCTCTGAACGTTTTACCCAGCAAAAAATTATGCTTACTCAGAAGAAGCGCTTCCGGAAGGCATAATTTAATTACGAAGTGCTTCCAAAGCATATCCAGAAGGCATGATTTTTTTCGCGATGTCCCACTTGGTATGTCTCTTTTAAGCAGGTGAAAAGCGCTTCTTCCATGTGCTCTTAGAAGCAATAAATTCATGTCTGCTTAGGCAATAAGAAGCGCGTTTTGTATGTTGACAACATTACTGCTTCATGGTATGTATTTTTTATTGCATTGTATGCATTATTAACTGCTTCAAAGAAGGCATTCTGGGAAGCACTTCAGAATGCCTTTCCTAATTGCTTTATAGTACGCAAAGCGGTGAAGCGCTATTTTGGAAGCATACAAATGTAGTTACTGCTTACCAAATCCAGGTTATTTTTTGCTGGGACAGGGACTATCATTTAATAGATGTGTGGCAAAAACCGAGATGAGATACTTTTATTTCTCACTTAAATAAGGCGTGGAACGAGTGACTAGTATGATAAAATATTTAGTGTATTTAGAGTGAAAAAAGGCGCAAAAAAGGATTGAGGACATTTATACCAAGTAAATGTTATAGGAATGAAAATTTTGCACAAACAAATTTAAGGTTACGATAACGGATGTTGGTAGAGGGGACCAAAAAAAAAAAAAATACACGTGTATCGGCGTTTTGAAAGTTACGTCTGAATTTTACTTTTGGGGGTTAAAGTTTTTCCACTTTTGTACATTCTTATGATGAATCGGTATAAGAAACCATGTGACCCTTAAATTTTAGGTATAAAATGTTTTTAGCAGATTTATGTAAAAAAATACGCGGAAAATTTTTGTTTAACATTTTAACCCACTAACGACTCAATGTATGTGAAATTGTACATGTCTGATGAAATTCTGTTGCCAACTGATGTTCGAAATAATCCATATGAGAATTCAAAAAATTTTTTTTTGTCAACTTCTCAAAAGCTCATATTTTTATTTATATGTAGATATTGTGTGTAGAGAGTTCTTTTGTATGGTGACCTATATTAATATTTTACGATAAACACATTTTTCATACAAACTAAAAAAAAATGAGAATTTGTATGACAAATTAGCGCCAACTCAGAATAATTACGAAAATAACCCATAAACTGATTTTAAGTTTTGACCTATTTCTCGAGCTCAAGATGAATTTTGAGCATTGGTGTATTCAGAGACTTATAGTAGAGTTTTATGACAAATATTTTTGTGGAACTTGATAACCCGTTATATCCCCCTTTTTAAGGAAAGAGACAGATAGCCATACATTGAGGAGTTTAACCCCCTAACAACAAAAATGTCCCTCGTAATGTTTTACAAAGATCTGCTAAACAACTTTTACAGAATATCATAAAACCCTTTTTACCTGACCCAATTATGTAAGATGTGAATTAGAGGACACATTAGAAGAAATATATGAATAAGGGCTAACTTTTGAAGATTTTCTGTTTAGGAGTTATGAACATAACATACCAGTGTTTGGTATCGTTGAAAAGAAAATTACCTGTAGATTGCGATTTTTTTAAAAAAGGTTGAATTTAGCCATCTTGGTAAAACAAAAACTTGGGTAATCCAAATATGAAGGTAAAAATTTCAGTTTTTGCATAAATGAAAATTTTCACTATTCAATAAAATATTTATTAATAGACATAATCCAATGATTTTTTGGATTTAACTAGACTTTAAGGTCAACAAATCGAAACAAATGTCAGAATTTATGATTTTCTGAAAACTCCTAATTCCTAAAAATAAAAAAAAAAAATCCAAAAATGGGATTTTTTTCGTTTTTTGCTGCCATGTCGTCATTTAAAGCGGGGATTGGAAATGACTTACACACTACATTAGGTATCTATTGGAGTATCTAAAACCGGTTTCCACTACCCAATTGGAGGCGTGCACAAATTTTAACTGTGAGTTAATATTGATATTTACTAAAAAATATGGCAACTTTGGAAGCGGATGGGGGGAAAAGTATTTACAAATCAAAATTTTTTTTACCACAACTCGCATTTATATAAAAAGACCTTCCAGAAAAGTATACATACTTTATATGTTCAGAAGAAAAATATTTGTCTGGAGCGATAAGAAGTTTGGTGCTTTTTGGGGAAAATATCGCCAAAATTTACTTTTTTTTTTAATTTCTACTTTAAACTAATGTAATTTTTGACTGAAACAAGATATTGAACTAATTTTTTTTTTATTCAATCAAGAATTTTATTGGCTAAATAACCATTATTTTAAAATGAAAATTGGTCCCAATTTTCTCCCGATATTCGAAAAACTTTTGACCTGAGTCGGACAAAATTTGGAATTTCACATTTTCAAATCGGAATATCTCGGAAACTATTGGAGGTAACCCACACATGTAAGCATGTTTTTTGTTCATCTTTACAAGAAGATTACTAATATGTTAATTTTTTGAAAATCGGATGAGAAACAAAAAAATGGCAAACACTCAAAATTTTTTATGAAAAAAGTACCCAACTTTGGGCAGCCATTTTGGCGCCCCAAAGGGTCTGGAAGGTGCAAAATCAAAACTTAAACTCCATTTTATGTCTTTTATGCATGTTCCAAATTTCATTACAATCGGACCAGTTAACAAATTTCCGAATTATTTCCACAAATTTTGTGATTTATCCCACTGTGCAACGTAGCGGGCAACGCCCGCTAGTTAATCAATATATATTGGAACTTGGCATACTTATTCTAATTTAGCAAAATAAATACGCATTTACACATACATATATATATTAGAGTTAATTTAGAAAAATAGATTTTTGGATATTATCACTTTCTAGAAGGTTTTTGTATCAATAAAAACAATGGCGTATTTTTTTTTTTAATTCCAACTTCTTCCCATGCCTCAAATCAAATAAATTATTATATAAACCAATAAATTATTTTGTATTCACTAAAAAATTAAATTTTTAAACTTTAATAATTTTTGAACGGGTAACTACAAAATTAAAATTTTTGGACCATTTTTCTCAGATGTAAGTATTTCTTCATTGTATATTAACAAAAAAAATATTTTAATTTTTTGGACCACTCTTATTATGCATTCTGGTGCATTTCAAAAACTACAAAAAAGTTTATGGGCCTAAGTTTTCCCGTAGAATCGAATACTGAAGTCAGATTTGACATATATTTAGCCGTTTTTGTTGTATGGGAAAAGGGACCCAAAATCCGCGATTTGAGTCGCCTATAGGCACGGGAAGGAGTTGGAATAAAAAAAAAAATACGCCATTATTTTTATTGACACAAAACCTTCTAAAAAGTGATAATATCCAGAAATCAAAATCAAAAAAAAATTTGAAAACGAACTCTAATATATGTATGTATACACATTTTGTCGTTTTTGCTGTTAAAAGAATTTTAAAACTTTGTAAAAAGAGAGTTAGTGTTACATATTTTTAAATTACACAAAAATAGAGATCATATGATTTGTTAAAAAAAAGTAAAATTAAGTACATAAGTAATTAAGTAATTAAGATCGTAAACTTCAGCCTCATCGATTTCATTACTTGTGTCTTGACTTTTATACATATTATTTGAATTGAATTTTTTTATCATTTCATTTGTCGGTGTAAAAAAATTGCAGCACAATTTGTTAACGTTCATGTGATTTATTATTCTCAATAGAGTGTCTAAAAGCTCATATTGAATTTTATTTCTTAATCGTGTTTTGGTATAATTCATTATGGAAAATACCCTTTCAACGCCGACATTACTGGTTGGAACAACCAACATATTAAGAACGGCCAAAGATAATTCTTTAAAATGGTACGTACCTTTCTGCATCGTGATAATCAAACCCTTTTGGCCAAAAATCAAGTAAATTTGTTGGAATTTCGTTATTAAAATAACTATTCCAATTTAAGAACGGAAGTTCATATGTCATACGGCATGACATGACTTTTGATGTCGTTTTGACACTAAATATGAAATTCACTTAAAATTATAACAAAACAAAAATCATGGGGTTACCCGACTATCTTTTTTTTTAATTAGTAATGATATCAAAAAAGACAAACTATTTAAAAAATCACAGAAATAATATAAATGGTGAAAATAGCCAAGAAAATCGCCAGTTACAACATAAATCGCCAAAAAATCGCCATGTCGCCATATGGAAAATCTCGACGTCAAAGACGTTTCAAAATCGCCATGTTTGGCGAGAAATCGCCATATCTGACAGCCCTGATTTCAAGAGTAAATCTCTTCTTATAATTACTCACGCTCACTAATACTTCTACGTCGTTAAAATCAGCTATGTGCCCTGTTACCGTGCAGTGGGCCGCTAATGCAGTCTTTTGTTCCAATGGTTTATCAATTGCCTTCGGGTCCGATTTATGCGATGCAAGTCTGGTTTTGAGTTTTGTTTTCATCGTGCCCACATATACCTTTTGGCATACGTTTGCCTCGTCCCCTTTGCAGTTTATTTTGTAAACTAAATTCGACTTTTCATCATTTTTCAATTTCGACTTTGTTTTGCTAAATATTTTGTCAAGTGTGTTGTAAGTTCTCAGAGCTATTTTAAATTTATCGGTGTTGTATATATTTGAACTTTTGAATCTTCCGGATAATCCTGGGATATAAGTCATCGATTTATATATTTTTGGTTATTTTTCTGTCCTCATTATTTCATTATTTAACTTCTTCTTTGCTTGTATTATAAGATCATTAATAGTTTTATTCGGGAAGTCGTTTTTTGTTAAAACAGATTTAATTTTGCCGATGTTGTTTGTGTGAAAATCGTTGTCACTTGTTTCTAAAAGCCTCCTAATAAAATTAGGTGCCGTGTTGATGATAATCCTCCTTGGGTGTTTTGAGTTAAAGTTTATTAGCCTACCAGACGCCATTGGTTTCTGATACCAGTCTGGTTTTAGCAGGGTTCCTTGTCTGATTACAATACAATATAAATATAGCAAATATTTTTAGATTGAATTTTTTTTTTAATAAATTATGCACACACAGGATTTGAACCAGGGCCCTAGGATGTAAGTTAATCGCTCTAACAGCTGAGCTATCTCGACATGTTATACTTGATAGATAAAAACATAAATGACTTGCTTGCAAAAAATGGCACTACTTTTCAGCTTAAAAAAATTAAAAATAAGTAGTTTTATGTGTACTTACTAGAAGTGAAAAATAATAAATATTAAATAAATGTTATATCAGTACTATATATTTAAAATAACGATAAAAATTAGTACTTTTGGGTAACGCATTATTTTTTGTATTGAAATAATTGGAAAATTAAGGCATTATTATTTGTCTTAAAGTAATGCAGAGAGTAAGTTGGTGTGATTACTGGTAGTGAGGAAAGTAATGATATGTCATTACCTTTTTTACAGTGGGTCATTTATGTTTTTATCTATCAAGTATAACGTGTCGAGATAGCTCAGACGGTAGAGCGGTTGACTGACAACCTGGTGGCCCGGGTTCGAATCCCGTGTGGGCAAATTTTTTAAACTCTTTATTTTTGTCCATACTGGTAAGCACATATTTTCTGTAAGGTGTTTAGTAATGATATGGAGCAATTCCTTATGAAAGCGATCACCTTTTGGACGACCCCTCTCCGATTTTAAAATAAATAGTCTCAATCGATTGCCCAGCAAAAAATAATGAACCTACATATTTTTTTTTTTTTTTATAGTGACTGGTTTAGTGGTGGTGTGCACCACTGTCATGTGACAAAATTGAAGAATTCTTCATAAGGGACCTCATTGAAAGTTGTTTTAAAAAAAAAACTACTAAAGCGATCACAACGAGTGATAGCTCGTTGGAAAGGTATTGAATTTTCCTAATTTTTCTCAGAAATTTACCTTTTTTCTCATGAAAATTAAATTTTCCCATGAAAATTAAATTTTCCGATTTTCCACAGAAGCTCCTAAATTTTCCGGCTAATTTTATTTTTTTTTGATTCCTCATAATTTTTGCTTTAAGAATCAGCAATGAAAAAATGGGCCCCGACTCCTTGTTTGGACAGGAGAAGAGCATTTAAGAGACCACCTTGTTCTCATTGTTTTTATATTTTTTATAATTGAATTATTTTTAATTATTTAACAAGAAAAATTAGGAAAATTTTATTTTTCAATTAAAGCCTAAAGTTTTTTTTTAAACAACTTTCAATGAGGTCCCTTATGAAGAATTCTTTAATTTTGTCACATGACAGTGGTGCACACCACCACTAAACCAGTCACTATAAAAAAAAAAAAATATGTATGTACATTATTTTTTGCTGGGCAATCGATTGAGACTATTTATTTTAAAATCGGAGATGGGTCGTCCAAAAATTTGCCAATTTTGATCGTTTTCATATGGAATTGCTCTATGTAATTATTTTGCGCGACCTCAAAGTAATGAGATTTGTAATGACAATCGTAAGTAATTACCACTACCGAATATGTACTTATATAACCACTTATATGGAAATGCTTTCCTACACTGGGTTCTTCTTAAGCAATACCTAATTCAATAATTATAACTTACAAGAAAATTACACAATGGTGAATCCGCAGATTTCAATAAAACGTGGACTAACTATAGTAAGTAATTATTAGTTGTATTAAAGTAATGCAGAGATTAAGCTTGTGTTATTACTGTTATTACTATTTGGATTCAAAATATGTATTTAAATTATCTAAAAAAAAACTTGAAAACTTTTAAGTTGTGTTAATATTTATTTTTAAATTTTGAAGTCGATAAATGGATAATTAATCTTACTAAATTTAGTCTTGCAGGCGCAACATATTATTTACTTTATTCTATTGTTTTATTAGCAAAATTAATAAGACAGTTATAATTTAAAATAAAACAAATTACAGTAAAGTGCTGTTATAATGAACACTAAAAATGCACACCAGATAAAATATATTACAAATTATAACATCTGTTCTTTTTAGTTTAAACGAGCTTAAGATCATTTATGTATTAATTATTTATTTCCAATATTTCGTCTCCACATTGGGTGAGTTTTTCAGGGAACAAATATTACAATTGGAAAAACTAGTTTTAGTAATTAAAAACTTATATATTTGTTTGCTCATAGTTTTTAACTTTCACATTTAATTATTAAAACTAGTGTTTCCAATAGTAATATTTGTTCCCTGAAGATGTCACCCAATGTGGAGACGAAATATTGGAAATAATTAATAAATAAATGATCTTAAGCTCGTTTAAACTAAGAAGAATAAAATAAAAGAAGATCGAAGAAAACTTAACATTATTATAACATTTGTATAAACACTTGTATTATAACATTTGTATAAATTTGAGGATTAATGATTAAATTTGATTGCAATAAAATTCATATTTGTTTAAAGTGATTTTGTTTTTCAGAATCATACTTATTGTTAGATCACATTTCAAGTTTATTTTTAAATTCTTTATGTAGGATTTAACATTTTTATAATTGTATATAACTTTAGATGATTTCAAAGCTATGACATGCAAAGTTTCACGTTAAAGGAGAAACAATTTAAAAAAATTACTTGAAATTTATAAGAGTTTTTTTCATTAAGTTTATTTGTTTGCTCATAGTTTTTAACCAAAACAAAATGGAGTCACATATCGTTGCTTAGTGAAAAGTTCTATGGTTGTTTACAAGTGAAACCGAAATTTTCCTATTTTTAAACTTTCGCAGTTCCATAGGGTTTGTGCGCCGTTTAATAGAATTGAATTTTGAGAACAGTGTTTAAGAAATGTTGTTATTTTAAATATACAATTAGAGGTATGCCAAGTTGATGTCAATGTACCAAAAACGGAATACAAACCTCACAAATTTATAAGGAATTGGCGCTGTGTGACAACTAAAACGCTGTTTCAAGAACGCCTAAACGTGCATCAAAATAAATATTTTAATTAGCTATATTCGTCATATACACGAAATATTTTTTGACAACGCATTTTTAAGTTATTTGAAAAAAAAAAAACATTACTTAAAAATAGCCTCGGCAATAAAAGGGTTAATTTGCGTTTTTAATTAAAAAATCGCTTCATATGCAATTTGTTTTAAACAGTTTTCACTGTTTTAAAACAATATTGTTAAATAAACATAATAAATTTATTCCTAATTAAAACAATCAAACCCACCAAAAAAAGTTGTATAAATAGTCAGAAACATTCAAAATATAAAACATATTCAATCATTCAGTTTAAAGGACAAGTACTAATTTAAACTTTTATATAAAATCAATTTTTCAACATGAAATTAGCAATCTTTCTGATATTTTTCGCATTATTTGCCATAATAAATGCCCAAAATAATGGTAATTCTCAAGGACAGAATTCAGTACAACGGCCAGGAAGGCCTCAAGGAAACGGTGGAAATAGGCCTAGGCCTCAAGGTAGCGGAGGAAATGCGCCTAGGCCTCAAGGAAACGGAGGAAATAGGCCTAGGCCTCAAGGAAACGGAGGAAATAGGCCTAGGCCTCAAGGAAATGGAGGAAATAGGCCTAATCCGCAAGGAAATGGAGGAAATAGGCCTAGGCCTCAAGGAAATGGAGGAAATAGGCCCAGGCCGCAAGGAAATGGAGGAAAATAGGCATAGGCCGCAAAGAAATACATCTGCAAATAGACCTTAAGCTAAACTAGCTGCTATGCCATCCCCTAAATATAAAATTCAAATCAAATGTGTAAAGTTAATCAACCTCTGTAGTGTGATTCAGTAACTTGTTCTGGCGATAATCGAATCGTTTAAAAAAGTAAGCAACAGAATTAACGATTCCATTTTCATTTACATTTTTAAACGATATTCGCTATTGTTAAAGTCAACTGTTGCTGTTTTCTAAGCAAACGACAACATTTTTGTGTTGTTTATTCAATCGAGAAAAAGTTAAATTTTTAAACAGAAAAATAGAGTTGTCGACTATCGTTAAGGTGTATGTAGTAAATCACTTAATCGTTAGTGTAAACAACAAAAGTTGTCGATATATTTTACGATTGTCGTATCGCTAAAAATTACTGAATCGCACTACTGGGAAAGGTACAAAATAAATTTAAAAAAAATTTATAATTTCTTTTTAATTATATTTAAATTTTTCATATAAATGCAGCAGAGACTTTTATTGCCAAATTATTTGAAAAATAAAATCTAAATAAAAAGCAATCAATCGATCAAATACTTAATTCAAATTTTGGGCTATATGATATACCACTCTCCATCTAGCTAATCTAGCTTACTTTTGGTGCATTGCTAAAAACATTTTAAAATGGCTCTAACATATTCTATAGGAGTCGAGATAAAGCAATATTAAGTTTTGTGTATAAGATGCCTCGCCCTCTCGACCCAACTTTCCCCCTTTTGTCACGGTGCCTGAAAATAATACTTAGATAACCCGTGCCAAATTGTCCTTAAACACGTGCAACATAAGACGATTTTAGATATTGGTTTGTATTTAATGTACTCCCCCTCGTGTTATCCCGCCCACATTCAGAACAGTACTAAGGAAATTGATATTTAGTTCAGGAACAGTGCTTAAGGCAATTGGACCATTGGTAGATGACCTGAGAAGTACACGCCCTTAATTTATCTAAAAAATAATTAACAGAGCCGAGGTAAAACAATTTAAAATTGTTTATTGCATTAGAGGTGCCACACGGCATTCACGGTGCGCCTGAGTCGATTTAAATAAAATTTGCGTGTTACTCCAATCTTAAACTTGATTCTCTTTCTAAAGGGTCTACAAACTATTTTCCAACGAAAAATAGATGAAGCTTTTTTTCGCGGCCATTAAAAAAAATAAAAGTCACTAACCACGTGCTGGATTACTAAGAAGACAAGAATGGAGCAAAATTAATTTTTGTTTAAGTTCTGCCTATTATGGAGGCTCTTACTTTTCTAAAACTTCGGGTTCTGAAGAGATCTTTAGCCAGATCGAAATAGTAGAATCAACCTAGCTAATATGTTTGATTTGCTTAATTTTTATAAATATACAGAGGTTGGAAGCTCGTTTTAAATTAAAAATAACATAAAGATATTTATTTATTTATTTATTTAATAACTACATAATAATAAATTATTATATAGTTTTGATTTTTTTGAGCACTAGCTGCTTGGGCCATCAGCTCAACATAAAAATAATCACGATATGAACTATTCAGATACGTAAACTGAGTCGGACACTCCCCTTTTGGAGATGGCAAGACTGCACTACCAAAACAACGAAAGTGAACTGCTGTTACACTTCAAACATATCGACCGGTATCTCACGAATAAATTCTTCAATATTGGCTTACAGTGAGTCAACCTTTGCGGGCTTGTCAATATAGACATGAGACCCACAAAAAATAGTCAAAAGGCGTTAGAAAGCACGATCTAGGCTGCCAATTGACCGGCCCCAAACGTGAAATAAACAGTTCACCGAACTCACCTCTCAACTCGCTTTCTCAATCCGCATTTCTCGGGATGCATTGGCTGCTCTTGCAATGCTTCTGGTTGCTCTTCACACCAAATACGGCAATTTTGCTTGTTCAACCAGAAATCAGCTCCGTCCCTAAACACAATTTTCCGATAAAAAAGTAGATCTTCATCCAACTTTGCCAGCGTCCATTCACCAAAAGTTATCCGTTATGGTAGGTAGTGTGACTTTAATTCTTACACCAGCAGTTTTTTAAAAGGTTTTACACCCAAATCCTTCCGCAAAATTTTCCACGTAGTGCAGTAACAGAGGCAAAATTGCTGCGAACGGCACCGAATCGATAATTCATGGTCATTAGCAACACTGGCTGATGCAGCTGCGATATTTTCCTCTGTCCACACTCTACACATGCGTGTTGGTGGTTTAATGTCCAATAATGTAAATTTGGTGCGAATAGCCGCCTCAGAAGGTCGCCCAAACTGGCCATAAATTGAAAGAAGTGCACGATGCACTTTCTTAACCGAGCATGAATTTTGATAATAAAATTCAATAATCTGCAAGCGTTGTTCCATTCATGGTTAAATTATAGACCAAACTGAACATGTTTAACTGTAACACGTTACAAGAAAACAGAGGTATCCTTTTGGAATCCTGTATGTCCTTTGACCAAAATTATAGCTTTTTTTTAAAAAAGTTTAAGCTTTAATCCTAATATGAGCTTAGTATCAACGGTTTATTGTCAACATACATATATTTTTAAGATTATTGATAATTGAAGGACCATCTACAATTGTCTTTTTGATTATTTGAATAGACATCTAAATTTGCTTTTAATCAAATAAGATTGTGAATGTATATTATGAAAAAAATGTTTTTTTTGGATACTTTAATTTTGTGATTGTTTTTATAATTTTTAAGACTTAATATTATTAAAGAAAAAAATAATAATTGCCGTTGTATAGAAAATTGTCTTGCGAATGTCTTGCAAGACATTCATTGTCCCCTTTAGAGTATAGAGTATAGTTATAGAGACTTTTACACTTAAAATAGCAAAAATTAGACTACTTAGTCTAAATTTTTTTTTGTTTTTTTATGGGATACTTTAATTTTGTCCATGTTTTAATATTTTTTAAGAGTTAATATTATTAGAGAAAAAAATAATAATTGCTGTTAAAAAATACAAAAATTTCTTGCGAATGTCTTGCAAGACATTCATGCTCCCCTTTAGTGTATAGTTAACAAAATCATAAGTATTGGTCTCATATTTGGCAAATAATATCGGTAAAAATATCTACACGGTTCGTTTTTGGAGATAGTGCCGACATGGATAACATGACCGGTTTTCTCATAACGCAAAATTTTTCATAAATAAAAATTAGTTAAGTTTTCTCATAAATAAAAATTAGTTAAAAATGATCAACCAGAAAAAATTTTGCAGCTTTTTTGCTAAATGTCAATAAAGCAAAAATAAATCTGTTAACTTTACAAAATTTTAGTTATATTCGATGAGAAATTTAGTTAATTGAAAATAGCATTTTACTCTGTAAAATTAGCAAAAACTTTTACTAAATATTTGTAGACTTCAAATAGCAAACAAAAACTTTAATATTAACAAAATTATTGCTATATTTACCTTAAATTTAGTAGAATGCAAGTAAAAATTTATTTTGCAAAAATCAACAGATATTTTTGTTAAAAAATTGTGGATCGCTGATTTCATAAGGGCAGACCTTTTTTGCAATAAAAACAAACTGAAAAAAACTTTAAGAAAATTTAATGATTTTTTTGTCTACTAATATTTAGTAAATGTTTTTTCGCTGATTTTAGCAGTTAAATTTATAGTTTAACTAAATATTTGTAAATTCAACAGATTAATTCTTGCTATTCTTATATTACTAATATTTAGTAAACAAATCCACTTATTTTAGCAGTTTTTTTTGCAAGATAATTTTTAACAAAGTTTTAGTAGTTTTTTTTTTGTTGCCAGTTTTACAGGTTTATGATTGTTCACCAACTTATAAAACAATTTGCACAATTATTGAATTGCATATTTCTGGGGTAAAAAGATAAATCTGAACATTTTGAACCATTCTTAAATTTCAATATAAAAATTTCCCAGTTTATTATTTTTTATACAAGTAGAAATGTATTTATTCACTAAACAAACTAACTTTTATTTTAGTAAATATACATTAGACCGACTCAAACTATAAAAATTGCGAGTGGTTTATTTTATCACGACAGCAGCCAAATATCATGTAAAAAAGAAGTATATGCATTAAAATTAGAATTAGGATTAACAATCTTTTTTTTTGTATACCCTCCAGCGTGTATATGTTACAAATAAAACAAACAAAAAATATAAAGAAACAAAAACCTCACGGAGGTGAAAAACTTTTTTGGATGCAAACAAATATTTTTGGTAGTGAAATAACATTTTTTAGCGCTTGGTGGAAAAATATGACTTTATAAACCAGAAGCTTCTGTGAAATTTAAATAATTAACAGTGGTACCTGCACATTATCACAATATCAGAACTTTTGAACCGCTGGACCGACTTCGCTCACTTTCAATACCAAACTTTAATTGCTGGTCCTTAAGTTGTTCCTACTCTATCAGGAAAGCTAACTCCAGCATGTGCGATGGTGAACCTACAAATGAGAGTCACCGAAGAAATATTTTATTATACCAGACAATGCTAATTGTCAAGATACCACATTCTATCAGATACGGAACTCGAAGCGGTCTAATGAAGATGAGTTTAAATAAATAATAAAAACAAAAAAATAAAACAGATATAAAATCTAATGACACTAAAAGTTTTATAAATATCACCTACATGTTTAAGTTTTTTCAAAAGCAAGACTCTTATACAATTTTCAGACTACTGGGAATCAATTAACTGAAGCATACCGACATTTAAAGCAGGTGACAATTATAGAACTTTTTGTGTAGAACATCCATCGATTTTGTATAAAAAGAAGCAAATTTGTTTCAATCAAACAGACACATTTAGTTCTTGAATAAAGAAATAAAATTAAATTTTAAATTATCTTAAAAAGAAAAACATTTAAAAACATGAAATTATTAACTTCTTTGGCATTATTCGGTACCTTCATCGCTTTGTGTGCTGAAACTAGTGCTTGTTTTGGTCTTCTCGGACCTAACGGCATTGGAAATGGCGTTGGATTCGGCAATGGAATCGGCATTGGAAGCGGCTTTGGATTCGGCAATGGAAACGGCATTGGAAGCGGCGTTGGATTCGGCAATGGAAACGGCATTTTCCCAGGCGTCAATGGTAATAACCAAAATGGTAATAACCAAAATGGTAATAACCAAAATGGTAATAATGGTCTAAACGGTAACAGACGTAAGACTCAGGCTCAGAGGAAAGCTCAACGAGCAAAGAAAGCTAAACAGGCTAAAAAGGCTAAACAGGCTAAAAAGGATAACAGAGCTTAAAGCGCAAAACTAAGGCGAAGGGCATATGAGTTTGTTAATGCTTTTTTAATGGATTTATTGATAACGCTGTCTACCATGATTTCATTTGATTAAATTTTAATAAAAATATATTTTAAAACAAATATAATTGTGATTTTTTTTAATGAGATTTTGAATATTTAAGGCAGATATGTTAGAAACATTCGTAAAGCACTGAACGTCTCAGACTTTAAAAGAAAAACTTAATCCTATGAGGACCGAACATAAAATACACATGATTTTTTTAAGAATCTTTACTAAAGCGCTTCTTTATAAAACAAGTTATGGAATTTTGGACCGGACAATCCTAGCCAGGGTTAGATTAAAAATTAAAGAATAAATTCTCTAACTTCTTTAATACATTTGAAAAAAAATTAGAGGTCGTTACCAGACTCGGAAAATACATTTAAAAATAGTTTATTTAAACCTAACAAAAAATCAATAATATTTATTTTTTAATTTGTTTGTATTATATTTAACCTCTACTATTTAACCCTAACCCTATAAAGACTGAGAAAGAAATAACTATAACATGGATTTAGTCTTGAGAGTTTTATCTTAGGTGCAAATTTTAAATATTTATAATCAATTTGGTAACCGATTCGAAGGCAGGTATCGGTAAGGTTACGCTATTTTCTTTTATTTCGGTAACGGTATTTTAAGGGTAACGATATTTCAGTTATTCCCGTAACAGTTTTTTTTAGCGTTAATGGTATTTAGCTTATCGGTATCGTTAGTTTAGCGGTAACGGTATTTAAGATATAAAGATTTTTCAGTTATGTCGGTAACGGTATTTTACTTATTCAGGTAGTTTCAATGTGCATCGATCACTGAAGCCCATTATGCCAGAATTTTAACGACAAGCTAGTTTATGATCAAACTTTGGGAAAATATATCTCCATTTATAGCCATTATTTTTTCTGATTTTGTCCTTATATTTATATTTTGTAGTTCTTTGTATTTCTTTATATTCTTCTGATTTTAAGGATAACGCTTTTTAAATTATTTCGGTAGCGGTATTTTATATATTTCGTTAACGGTATTTTAAGCGTATTCGAAGTTTTACCGATATAACGGTAACGGTATTTTACGGATAACAGTATTTAAATTATTTCGGTATCAGTATTTTAGGGATAACGATAGTCAGTTAAAAGGGTGTTTGAATCGATAACGGTATTTCAGCGGTATTGCCTGCCATCCCTGACAAAAACTAAATAATATAAAAAACAAAACCTGCAGAATTTTGTTAATTCTATATAAAAACGGGTAGTGGTAGTGAACATTTAACAGCAAATGAGCAAAATACATGTTCTAATTACCCAGTTATAATTACCCATGTAGAAATTGCTAACAGTACCAAAAGAAAAGAGTACTGTCAAACTACTGCTATTTTTGTAAATCCCACCGTGTTAAAAATAGCCTAAAATATAACTAATATTGTGCTAGAAAAACACTGGTTTGTTTGCAAAGCATGTGTTTTTTTGTGAGTAACACACGCAATATTGTTTTCACAAATATTAATACAACCAATTAGAAACATTTTTTTTTATATATATTTTACACATTTAAATATGATGTATAAGACTAAGACCCTACTCTATTGCTGCTTTTTAAATGTGTGTTTATATATAAGTTAATTTAAAAGTGTCGATTGTTTTTAATTACCAACATTATGCCAATGGTGGCAAGTTCGCTTAAACCAACGGTTGACCACTGTTATCAATCGGGTATCAGGACAATACTGTCAAGATTGTTTATTCCACGTTTTGCCAACACATAACCGACCGTCGCCGACGCCGGCGATTTGCCAACACTGTGCTGATTGTTTTTTTTTTTTTTGTTGCCTGGCTACCATTTAAATATTCAAATTATTACAAAAACATAAATTCAACTCTGAATTTCCAAGATGAACAAAAAGATAAACAGCCATTTTTAAGTAGCTCACGTACAGTGCACGTTATTACCCAGCAAAAAATAGTGCTTACCCAGAAGCGCTTCCGGAAGGCATTACACAATTACGAAGCACTTCCAAAGCATATACAGAAGGCATGATTTTTGTTCGCGATGTCCAACTTGGTATGTTGACAACATTAATGCTTCATGGTATGCCTTCTTTATTGCTTCATTGTATGCATTATTCACTGCTTCAAAGAATGCATTTTGGGAAGCACTACAGAGTGCCTTCCGTAATTGCTTTACAGTAAGCATAAAATGGAGTTACTGCTTACCAAATCCAGGTTATTTTTTGCTGGGTATTGATGATTTCAAATTAAACTTATTTTTGTCCTTCGGGCCTTTGTTAATCGATTTTAAAAATTGTAATAAAATTTCATAGAAAAACCTATTTTTAGTCGAAAATATTAATGATTAATTAAGCTCTTTTTTGGTTTCCGGGCCGTGGTTCAACAAATAAATCGATTTAAAAATTTATAATAAAATATCATATAAAAATTATTTTTTAGTTGAAAATATGGATGATTCCAATTTAATCTTCTTTTGTCCTTCGGGCCTTAGTTGAGGAAATAAGTCGATTTTAAGATTTTTAATAACATTTCTTATAAAAATCCATTTTTGGTTGTACACAGCAACAATATTGCATTTTGAATTAAAAGTTTGCTTTAATAACAAAAATATGAATTGTATAAAATGTGTTGTCAAAAAAAAAAAAAAAAAAAAAAAAAAACAATAACAATAACAATAACAACGAATTAACAATTACGCACAATTTATTTATTTGTATTTCATTTGCTATTATATTATTAACAATTATTTACAATAACACAAAAAATTCACAGTTGTTAGACGCACTAAAAAACATAATATTTGCACGAACTTAGAGAACTGAACCCATTAATACTTGAGCTTGTTTGCAATTAACTGAATCTTTGTTTTTAAAAATTAAATTCTTTACCAAAATATGATTATGCTAAAAATTCAAACTCTTGTAATGTTATATAAAAAGTTATGACAACTTTTGCTTTTTGAAAATTGCAAACGTTTAACGAAAATCTCTTTCAACAAATTTCATTAAAATCCTGTATTGATTATGATGATTTTCTTTATTCTAATCCTTTCATCATCCTGCAAGCACTTGAATCAAAATCATTTCGGTGCTGCGAAAATAAAATGCAATTACCATTTAAGTGACCTAGAGTAGGTTGTATGTTTATTGAGTGTATTACAAAATCGGTTTGAGAAGTTTGCAATATTCCCTCAAATTTTCGAGATAACGGTAAAAAGAGTATTTTTTGCGACTGGAGGATTTAAACATTTGTAACTGAGTAATTGTACTTTATTTTTATTTATTTATTTCATTTCATCTACAGAATTTAATTCTTACAGATTACTAAACTAGAAGAAAACTTAAAAACTATTTATAATGTTTAAATAAAAACAACTTAAACTTATCTTTATTTACATTAAAGTTTAAAATTGGAGAAAAACTACTACATAAGTGAAAACATCTTGCAATCTGCTTATTTTCGGCGTAGTTTGTTCTATGAACAGATTCTTCGAAAATCCGGTTTACTCTTAAATCTCTTGGAGGGCGATATAATATAAAATGATCCCTAATTTCGGAACAATTTATTTCACCAGTTATAACATTATAAACAAACATTATTGCGGAATATAACCTACGATCTTCCAAAGATTGTAAGCCTAGCATTTCCCTCCTAAGGATGACCGATTTAACAAAAATCTTTTGAACACGTTCAATTCGATTTGATGTGCCTATTTGATTCAGACACCAAATAATAGAGCAATATTCCAATTTACTACGGACCAACGAAATAAACAACGTTTTAGGCGTATAAGGATCTTTAAAATCCTTGGAATTTCTCCTTACAAAGCCAAGCATACTATAAGCGTTAGAAGTTATACAGTCTATGTGGCTAGAAAAAGACATTTTGTTGTCGAAAATAACTCCTAAGTCCTTCACCTCAATTGAACGTGTAAGTGAAGAACCACCTATATCATAATCGAAAACTATAGGATTAAAACAACGAGTGTAGGACACTGTACAACATTTAGATACATTTATCCCTATCTCATTTTCGATGCACCAATCGGATAAACTTGTTATATCAGATTGCAGTTTACTGCAATCATCTATATTAGATATTCTTGAATATATTTTCGAGTCATTAGCAAACAAAAGACACTTTGAATATTTTAAAATTAACGGTAACTTGTTAATGAATATAATGAAAAGTAAAGGGCCAACGTGGGTTCCCTGGGGAATACCAGACTAGGCGTCAATTAAACGCGAAGAAAAAGAATTGCCAATTGAAACATTAAGATATCTGTTTAATAAAAAATTTTTAAAAAATGTTAAAAGATTGTGTGATAATCCAAACCTGCTAAGTTTCCGCAATAGAAGATTATGACTTACGGTATCAAAGGCCTTAGCAAAGTCTGTATAAATAACATCGCACTATGATCTTACTTCCATTGAGTTAATAATATCGCGTGATATTAACATTAAATTCGTAGTAGTGGATCTGCCAGACATAAAACCATGCTGACAAGCGGAAATTGAACTTTTGACATGATCAAAAAGTTTGTCCTTTATAATCCTATCAAATATTTTCGCGAAAACGCATTGTTTAACTATCGGTCTATAGTTAGTGACTTGGATACGATAACCCGATTTAAAAATGGGGACGATGGAGCAGAATTTCCAACTATCCAAAAACTTACCATTACCTGAAGATAACGCTGAACCCAAACCTGTGGGCCTGAAGAAGAAATGACGACTTACATTTCAGAATTGACTTAAACAAATGACGAATTACATTTCAGTAAATTCAACTAACATTGTCATTTGTTTTTTACTGTTCAATAAATGAACCACAATTGTAGTAAAAATTTAAAACATATGCAGTAAAAAATTAACAAACATTTATTTGTTTTATTCTTTTTTTTTAATAAAAAAAATCTAATGCATCAAATGAATGTAAAATCATAGTACAGTTAATTGATGTGGTTTGTTTTTTTTTTAATTGAACCTAAATTGTAGTCAAAACTGAAATTTCTTCTACAAATGACTGTTTTTGCACTTAAAAATAAAGAAACTGTATTACAACTCAAACAACTAAAAATATTTACAGCATTAGTTCCCTAAGTGTAGGCCTAAAGATAGCATTGGACCCAAACCTAAGCCTTAAGGAATGGAGGACCTGAACATAAAAATTTACAAAACGGTGAATCTTAGCCTAAGCCTGTACAAAACCAAAAGCTGATCTGCCAAATTATAATTCATTTGATTAAAATCAAAATTCATTTGATTGAATCAAATTGATCAATATCGTATACCTTCCCAAAACAACAAATGTTTGTTTTCCATACCATATGCTTTTTTATAAAAGTGTTGTTGCCATACCAAACGCTTTTGTAGTAAGAAATTCTCATTTAGTTAGCAGATTTATTTATACTTATGTGAACAAATTCGTACAGAAATAAGTTTCTTCTTTCTATTAAAACGCAGTGAATATAGCAAGCATTTTTTTAGATTTTTTCTTTGTAGAAATAAGGCCTTTTGTTGAAATCAAAATATTTTCTTTGTTTTAAATAATAATTTAATAAATTTTTTGCATTTTCTTTCTGTACAAAATTTTTTTTACATTTTTCCTAAGCGAAATTAAACTTTAAAAATTACATTATCAATCAGCAGCTAAACCACTTCAAAAAGCTAAATGCAAAAAAAGTCTAAAAACTAAATTTTAGCAATAGCTTACAAAAGTAAAAATTAAATATATATTAAACTCTAATGTGAAATTATCTCAGAAATGTTTTGATATGTTTAAAGCAAATTCATTTTTGTTTTTAAAAATATTCGCTACTTTTTATTTTAAAATTTTGCAAACATAATGATAAAATTCTGTTAAATTTTAAAATGAGCTAAATAAAGTAATTTCTAATACACATTTCAATTATATGGTAACTTTTTATGGAATTCATCTTTTAGAAAGAATTCCTTCGAGCATAATGTTTTTAAGTATCCCATTTATGGTTTACTATAAGCATTAGGGTGGGTCAAATTGTTTGGAAGAGAAAACAAAAAACCGAAAGGAGTATAACAAAAACGAAATCTACGCAACATTCTTAGCAAATTACCCTAAGAAACTAGGGTTCTAAAAATAAAACCTAACTCCCGCCAAGACACCTAAAGAATTCAGTGTTTTATTAAAGGTTTGATTTAAGGGTTGAACAATTTCTTTTTTACACCCAAAAAGTTTATAACCTTAAAAATTCTAAAATGTTTTTTTTAAATCAGTTTTAATTTTAAAATCATGCTGTTTTTATTTTGTCCACATAATCCTTATACAGAGAAATTTGTTGTCAATCAAATTTTAACTCCACTCATGCTTTATTTCAAACTCACTTTTAATTAAGAGTTTAATAATAGCTATTAACTGTTTAATTGGAAATTAATTTGGTGCACACAAAATTTCCAGTTTTTATAACACATAATGACTGCAAAGTAGAAAAAATGTAAAAACTTACAAAAATCACCAAAATCAAAAAATTCCAAATTAAAACAAAAATTCGATTGAATTGAAAGAATCGCTAATATTTGAAAAAATCGCCTAAATTATAAAAAACATCAAAAAATTAAAGAAATTGGAAAAAAAAATCTTTAAATTTCAAAAATACGGTAAAAATTAAAAAAACACCAAAATTTAAAAAAATCACCAAAATTATAAAATATTGCAGAAATTAAATGAAAAAAAAAAAAAAAAAATTTAAATTAAAAAATTAACTAAATAAAAAAAAAATGGCAGAAACTAGTCTAGTCTTTTTTAAAAATTAATAGTGTTTATAATTTTTAAAGAAAAAAGTTTATTCTTCTTCTTAACCTCAACATTTCTAAAGTCGATTTTTTTAATTTCCTGTTTTATTTTTTTAATTTTGATGATCGATTTAGTTTTTTTTTTTTTTTGTAGACCTCTTGACGTCATAATTTTTGGAAATTTTTGAAGAGGGGCAAAAAAACTCAAACAAAATTATTTTCTTAAATAAGTATTTGGAACCTCCAGTTAACAAATGTTTTTATTACGAATATAGCCAAGATGTTAAATTTTTTAATGAATATAATCCAGTAAAAAAATATAGTTTGTCCAACATTATTAAATGTGTATTTTATAATTTTTTATGACAAAGTATGTTCTTTGTATTTCTGTTTTATTTATTTTATTGCTTAAAAGCTTTAAATGCAGGCTTGCCACACATTTTTTTTTTTTTATTGTTAAACAATTCAACAAAATGCCCGAAAGTCCCCAATTAAAAAAAAAAATTAATAAGAGTTAAATGGAAATTAATGTATTTTCTGCTCAAATTGTCTTAAATATCTTAAAATCGTAAGTTTCTAACATTAAGCGAAATTGAAAAAACGGACAAATCTTTAGTAAAACGGGACTGATAAACTCACTTCAAAAAATGGGGTTCATTCGGGATGGATTCCTATGTATTTATTTTTATGAAACTGATATAGGGTAACTATTTGTATCATACAAACTAACACACTCCGATAATTATATTCCGTTACTAAGGTTGCCATTTTTGCTATTTTCTGGCTAGATCTAGCGATTTGTTTCATCTAGCTATAAGAATATAACAGTGTACAATATGAGCCCAAAAGACCAATAAAATATCCTTCGTACCTTCTGAAATTATAACTCACTTCCTGAGCGCGCTTTTATGACTCATTTAAGACTCATAAATGTGAGCATTATTACAATCTTCAGAATTTTTGAGCCAGTTTGAAATTTAAAATTTTTGAGTTATTGTGTTCCATTAAGCTCATCAATAAAAGTCAATTATAATTCATTTATGACTCAGAAACTTGAGCGCTTGGTAAATTATCACATTTAAGAGTCTTTCATGATTCATAATTTCTAAAATGCTCAGAAATTTGTTGACTTTTAATTGCAACTGCGGCTTTATAAATTTTACAACTGCGAAAATAAAAATTTAACAAACTTTAACAAACAAAGTTTGGACTGCAATTCTAACGCTACATATATAAATGTTATAGTTTTAACGGAAAAAGTTAAGAGCTTTTAAACGAAACGAAAACTGGGTCGTTTTTTAAGCAAATTATAAACTTTTTACGTTATTTGAGAATTTAGCGATTTCTAGCGAATTTAATTTTAAAGTCTAGCTATTTTTTAAGTGGTACAACCTTGTCCGTTGCATGTGTTTAGTGTTCCAATACCACTTGTTCCCGTTTCGATATTTTAACGTTTGCACCAAAAAACTGTAAAAGATTTTTTTAATCTCCGAAATCTGTCTAGTATCAAAGAGTATATACAAATATACGGACTACAATTCCCACTCCTCTCAGCAACAAAATACCGAACTCGGGCAAGCACATAAAAACATATTTTTATACTACAAAATAATTTCAACATTTTGATCAAAAACTGTTGCTTAACTTGCTTACTCAGAAAAACTTTGGTAATGGTACAGTGTATTATACACCAATTTGTATGGAAAATTTAGAGGTACCTTCACATTTTCAATCAGAACTTTTGAACAGCTGGACCGATTTCGGTCATTTTCAATACCAAACTATTCTCGAAAACATACATAAATCTAGATGAAAATGAGTAGTCTCTATTGCGCTTTCGCGACGTGATCGCCATTTCAACAGACAGACGGACAGACATATGATGGAGGGTATAATAAAATAAAAGTTATGTCAACACTTCAAACACATAATGTATGTTCTTGAGATAGTCGCCATATATTAAACACACAATTCACCTACAGTTGCTTTGGAAAATATTTAAAAACCACTTTTTTTATTTCTGGGGCAACCTTAATTGCAGGTCCTTTAGTTTTTTCCTGCTCTATCGGGAAAGCTAACTCCAGCATGTACGACGTTGCACGTAAAAATAAGAGTCACTGAAGAAATAGTTTGTTATATGTACGTACTAAAACCTAACAATGCTAATTGTCAAAATAACATATTCTACCAGATACGGAACTCTAAGCGCTCCAATGAATGATGAATGACTATGAAGATGACTTTAAATAAATAAAAAAAAACAAGAAATTGAAACAGATATAAAATAAACACTAGAAGTTTTATATGTGTCATCTACCTGTTTCAAAAACAAAACTCTTATAGAATTTTCAGACTAATGGGAATCAATTTATTAAAGCATACCGACATTTAGAGCTCACAATTACCCAGTAAAAAACGCTGCTTACATGCAAACAAGTTTGTAAGGGAGTAAGCCGAAAAGAATCCCTTACAAACCTGCTTACATATGCTATGATCTTTATATAGCAAATTCCCACTTGGAAGCATTACTTTTGGACAAAATAATCGCGGATTTCAGCGCTTATAAAAAGCAGTGACTTCATGGGTTTCAGTAAAATCATATTTCATGTATATATTATTACGATTAAAAATAATATACATAATTTTACATACAATTCTACAGATATTAGTTTTCTGTTGTTATATTGACATATAATATAATTATTTTATTTTTTTAACCGCTCCACGTGATAGCTCAACAGAAACAGTTAAACGACTAATTATTTTTTATTTCATACTCAAAAAGACCAAACACAATCGGAAATCACTCGGGAATTTTTACAGATCGTTTACAATCCACGATATGGAACTTTCTGCATTACAACCTGCATCCTTACAAGGGATTAGGGTAAGCTGCTTAGAACCTGCATTCTTGTTAGGGAAAACAGTAAGCTCAAAATTTTTGTTTGTTTATTTTTATACGAAAATTATTCGTTTCTTTTGCTGCTTCTCAATAGTATATAATAGTAAGCACTTACATCAGCGCATTTGTTTTATCCTGCTTCTAAAAACACGAAAATTTTTTACTGGGTATAGAACTTTTAGTGTAGATCATCCATCGATTTTGTATAAAAAGAAGCAAATTTGTTTCAATCAAACAGACACATTTAGTTCTTGAATAAAGAAATAAAATTCAATTCAAATTCGGTACCTTCATCGCTTTGTGTGCTGGAACTAGTGCTTGTTTTGGTCTTCTCGGACCTAACGGCGCTGGAAACGGCTTTGGAAACGGCGTTGGATTCGGCAATGGAAACGGCATTGGAAGCGGAGGTGGAAACGGTAATGGAAACAGCCTTTTCCCAGGTGTTATTAGTAATAATCAAAATGGTAATAAACCAAATGGTCTAAACGGTAACTGACGTAAGACTCAGGCTCAGAGGAGAGCTCAACGAGTGAAGAAAGCCAAACAGGCTAAAAACGCCAAACAGGCTAAAAAGGCTAAACAGGCTAATCAGGCTAACAGAGCTTAAAGCTCAAAAATAAGGCTAAGGGAATATGAGTCTGTTAATGCTTTTTTAATGGATATATTGATAATGCTGTCTACCATGATCTCATTCGATTAAATTTTAATAAAAATATATATTAAAACAAATATAATTGTGATTTTTTTTTTAATGAGATTTTGAATATTTTAAGCAGATATGTTAGAAACATTCGTAAAGCTCTGAACGTCTTAGCCGTTAAAATTAAAACTTAACGTCCTAACAAACAATCTATAGAGTTTTTGGTTTTCAAATTTATTATTTGACCCTTTCAGGAATGTGTTGATAGATCTATTTCAATTTATTTTTTGATCAATGGTATTAATCTTTAACTTCAAGCTCATATATTACTTCTCATGTAGTGAGTAAACTAGTTTTTATGAATGTTTGATGTTTCACATGGGATTGTTACCTCTTTCAAAACGTGTTCTGATGATTGGAACCTAGAAAATTCCCGAAATAGATCTATCAACACATTCCTGAAAGGGTCAAATAATAAATTTGAAAACAAAAAACTCTACAGTTTATTTGTTAGGAGAATATCCTAATAAAGAAATATAAAGTATGGCCTCGCACTTGAATAATTTTCATTTCATTGCACAACTAAAGGTCGGAAAAAACTTAATTTTTATTTTTAATAAAAATTATATCAAACTTGTATTAAAACTTAAGCCTGTGATTACCGAAGTTAAAATACAAATGAATTTTTTTAAAAATCGTTACTAAAGCGCTTCTTTATAAAACAAGTTATGGAATTTTGGACGGGACAATCCTGGCCAGGGTTTGAGTAAAATTTGTAAAAAATTCTCTATGTTCTTTAAAACATTCGAAAAAAATTAGGGGTCGTTGCCAGACTCGGAAAATACACTTAAAAATAGTTTAATTAAAAATTTAAATTTAAAAGTTAAAAAAAAAAAACAAAAAACCAATACTATTTTCTTTTTAATTTGTTTGTATTATATTTAACCCCCACTATTTAACCCTATAAAGACTGAAAAAGAAATAACTATAACATGGATTTTGTCTTGAGAGTTTTCTGTTAGATAAACATTTTAAATACTAATAATTAAGTCAGCTTTAAAAACGTGTCAAAAATAGTTTATGTTGCTTTCGATTGACTCATAAACCAAAAAGGCATACAAAAGTGCCATAACTATCTTAAAATGTGGTATTGGGGTCACAATATGGCACAGTTACTATCATTTTATAGATGTGTGGCACTTAAATAAGGCGTGGAACGAGTGACTAGTATGATAAAATATTTAGTGTATTTAGAGTGAAAAAAGGCTCAAAAAAGGCTTGAGGTTAACATTTATACCATGTTAATGTTATAGGAATGAAAATTTTGCACAAACAAATTTACATTTGTTAACCTTAGTCCATTTGGCGGACCATTGGTATACATGTCAAAAAAACAGGTTGGATCAGTACAAAAAAATCAAACTTTTTCCAAAATAATAAGGTTACGATAACGGATGTTGGTACACGTGTGTCGGCGTTTTGAAAGTTACGTCTGGATTTTATTTTAAGGGGGTTAAAGTTTTCCCACTTTTGCACATTCTTATGATGAATCTGTATAAGAAACCATGTGAACCTTACATTTTAGGTATAAAATGTGTATAGCAGATTTATGTAAAAAATGACTCGGAAAATTTTAACAAACTAACGCCTCAATGCATGTGTCTTTTCTATCTATACCGTTACCATACAATGTCCAACATAGTTCTTGTCTTTATAGAGTTCTTCAATATGTACACATCACATGTCTGATGAAATTGTGTTGCCAACTGATGTTGGAAATAATCCATATGAGAATTCAAAAAATTAATTTTTTGTTAACCTCTCAAAAGCTCATCTTTTTATTAATAGATATTGTATGTATCGATTTCTTATGTATGGTGACCTATATTGAAATTTTACGTTACACACATTTTCCATACAAATAATTACGAAATTAACCCTCGAGCTCAAGATGAATTTTGAGCATTGGTGTATTCAGAGACCTATTGTAGAGTTTTATGACAAATATTTTTGTGGAACTTGCAACCTGTTATATCCCCCTTTTTAAGGAAAAAGACAGATAGCCATACATTGAGGAGTTAGAGGGGTAAAATGTTCGACAAAAATGTTCTTCGTAATTTTTTACAAAGATCTGCTAAACAACTTTTACACCTAAAATGCAAGGGTCACATACTTTCTTATGCCGATTCTCTCCTACTACATTTGTAGTTCATTAAAAAAAAAAACTACATAAAACTGCCGTACTATGATTGTATATTCATTTTATCAGTTTTTTTTTTGTTTTTATTAAAAAAAAAATAAAACAGATAAACGTAAATTAATTTTTGATCACATTTGTGGTTAATTTTTACTACATTTGTGGTCCATTTTATCAACAGTAAAAAACAAATGACAATATTAGTTGAATTTAATGATATGTAAATCGTCCTTTTTTCAAGTTAAATTTCATTGGGTTTTCACTACATTTGCAGCGAGTGGTCTTCTTGCACATAATATTATATGTGTATAAATTGTATCTAAATTTGAAGCTACATAAATTCTTTTAATTTAATATAAATTTGCATAAACTTAACTTCAATAAATGTCCACTTTTGTTAAAATTAATGCATGCGTTAGATGCTAAATTTGCAATACCGGTAAGATATCCCGAAACAAACACCGACATCATCACACTCAAATTAAAGACGATTTTGTGTAGATTTGTATTCTTAAAAAATGTTTATGATTTTGAGGTTGAACATCGATAAATTTAGCAAAACATGCGAAAAACACATGCGAAGAATTACCATACAACTGCTTATATTACTACATATTTGGTAATGGCAAGTACTTACAATTGTCATTACAAATTTAACAAATTTTATAGGGCGATGTCGCGCAAAATATTGACATACCATTACTAAACAATGTATAAAAAATAGAAAAATATGTGGTTATCAGTATGGACAAAAATAATGAGACTAAAAATAAATAATATTATAAAAAAAATATTTTTATATTAAATTTTTTTTTTCATAAAATGTGCACAGGATTCGAACCGGGCCGCAGGTTGTCAGTCAATCGATCTACCAGCTGAGCTATCTCGACATGTTATACTTGATAGATAAAAACATAAATGTCTCACTTGCACAAAATGGCATTACTTTCCAGTTTACAAAAAATTAGAAATCACTAGTTATATATGTACTTAATAGATGTGAAAAAATAGTCAGTCTAAAATTGATTTTCAAAATATGTTATATCATTACTATATATTTAAAATAACGATAAAATTAGTACTTATGGGTAACGCATTATTGAAATAATGGGAAAATTAAGTCCTTATTATTTGTGTTAAAGTAATGCAGAGATTAAGCTGGAGTCAATGCTGGTAGTGAGAAAAGTAATGCCATGTCATCACTTTTGTACACTGGGTAACCGTGATATTTCAAAAACTGCAAAGGACATTAAAAATGTTTGCCAGATTTGGATTCATTTGGATTCAAAATATGTATTTAAAAGTTCTGAGAAACTTGAAAACTTTTAAGTTGTGCTAATTTTTATTTTATAAATTTTGAACTCGATAAATGGATAATAATCAGTCTTAATAAATTTTGTCTTGCACGCGCAATGTATTATTTACTTTTATTCTATTGTTTTATTTGCAAAATTAATAAAACAGTAATAATTTAAAATAAAACAAATTACAGTAAAGTTCTGTTATAATGAACACACAAAATTCACACCAGATAAAATATATTAAAAATTATAACATCTGTTCTTCTTATTTTCAACGAGCTTAAGATCATTTATTTATTAATTACTTATTTCCAATATTTCGTCTCCACATTGGGTGACTTCTTCAGGGAACAAATATTACTATAGGAATATTTGTTCCCTGAAGAAGTCACCCAATGTGGAGACGAAATATTGGAAATAATTAATAAATAAATGATCTTAAGCTCGTTTAAACTAAGAAGAATAAAATAAAAGAAGATCGAAGAAAACTTAACATTATTATAACATTTGTATAAATTTGAGGATTTAACCCATTAATGTTAAAATTCGATTGCAATAAAATTCATATTTGTTTAAGGTGTTTTTTTTTTTTCAAAATCATACTTATTCTTAGATCATATTTCAAGTTTATTTTTAAATTCTTTATGTAGGATTTAACATTTTTATAATTGTATATAACTTTAGATGCCTACAAAGCTATGACATGCAAAGTTTCACGTTAAAGGAGAAACAATTTAAAAAAATGACTTGAAATTTATAAGAGTTTTTTCATTAAGTTTATTTGTTTGCTCATAGTTTTTAAATAAAACAAAATGGAGTCACATATCGTTGCTTAGTGAAAAGTTCTATGGTGGTTTACAAGTGAAACCGAAATTCTCCGATTTTTAAACTTTCGCAGTTCCATAGGGTTTGTGCGCCGTTTAATAAAATTGAGTTTTGAGAACAGTATTTAAGAAATGTTGTTATTTTAAATATACAATTAGAGGTATGCCAAGTTGATGTCAATGTACCAAAAACGGGATACAAACCTCACAAATTTATAAGGAATCGGTGCTGTGTGACAACTAAAACGCTGTTTCAAGAACGCCAAAACGTGCATCAAAATAAATATTTTAAATATACACGAAATATTTTTTGACAACTCATTTTTTAAGTTATTTGAAAAAACACATTACTTAAAAATAGCCTCGGAAATAAAAGGGTTAATTTGCGTTTTTAATTAAAAAATCGTTTTATATGCAATTTGTTTTAAACAGTTTTCACTGTTTTAAAACAATATTGTTAAATAAACATAATAAATTTATTCCTAATTAAAACAATCAAACCCACCAAAAAAAGTTGTATAAATAGTCAGAAACATTCAAAATATAAAGCATATTCAATCATTCAGTTTAAAGGACAAGTACTAATTTAAACTTTTATATAAAATCAATTTTTCAACATGAAATTAGCAATCTTTCTGATATTTTTCGCATTATTTGCCATAATAAATGCACAAAATAATGGTAATTCTCAAGGACAGAATTCTCAAGGACAGAATTCAGTAGAACGCCCTCGGCCAGGAACACCAAGGCCTCAAGGAAACGGAGGAAGGAAATAGGCCTAGGCCTCAAGGAAACGGAGGAAATAGGCCTAGGCCGCAAGGAAATGGAGGAAATAGGCCTAGGCCGCAAGGAAATGGAGGAAATAGGCCTAGGCCTCAAGGAAATGGAGGAAATAGGCCTAGGCCGCAAGGAAATACATCTGCAAATAGGCCTAGGCCGCAAGGAAATACATCTGCAAATAGACCTTAAGTTAACTAACTGCTATGCCATCCCCTAAATATAAAATTCAAATCAAATGTGTAAAGTTAATCAACCTCTGTAGTGTGATTCAGTAACTTGTTCTGACGATAATCGAATCGTTTAAAAAAGTAAGCAACAGAATTAACGATTCCATTTTCATTTACATTTTTAAACGATATTCGCTATTGTTAAAGTCAACTGTTGCTGTTTTCTAAGCAAACGACAACAATTTTTGTGTTGTTTATTCAATAGAGAAAAAGTTAAATTTTTAAACAGAAAATAGAGTTGTCGTCTATCGTTAAGGGTATGTAGTGAATCACTTAATCGTTAGTGTAAACAACAAAAGTTGTGGATATATTTTACGATTGTCGTATCGTTACAAATTACTGAATCGCACTACTGGGAAAGGTGCAAAATAAATTTAAAAAAAATTTATAATTTCTTTTTAATTATATTTAAAATTTTCATATAAATGCAGCAGAGACTTTTATTACCAAATTATTTGAAAAATAAAATCTAAATAAAAAGCAATCAACCGATCAAATACTTAATTCAGATTTTGGGCTATATGATAAGCCACTAGCTAATCTAGCTTACTTTTGGTGCATTGCTAAAAACATTTAAATCTTAAACCAGATTCTCTTTCTAGAGGGTCTACAAACTATTTTCCAACGAAAACTATATGGAGCTTTTTTTCGCGGCCAATAAAATTTTTCTAAATTTGGCATTTCTTTAGTTTAATGGCACCACAACGATTTTGATAAAAAAAATTATGAACGATTTAGATACGTAAGCTGAGTCGAAAATTTTATATATTTTTTGTCGGACACGCCCCCTTTGGAGACGGCAAGGTTGCACTACCAAAACAACGAAAGTGAACTGACGTTAAAACTTCAAAATGTATGTTTGTGCAGCATAGAAAGTCATATTAAAAAAAGTTGATGAGGAGCACAAAACAATAATATTTATTATTTTGTAGAACTTGTTAATCCTTTAATTAATGAGTTAATAATTTATTTTTGTAAAAACTTCATAAAGGGTGATTTTTAAAAGCTTTCGAATGTGATTTAAAAAAAAAACACCAAAACCAAAATTTAGAGAAATGTGTGAAATCTTTATATGAGTCGATAGAACGATCTATATAATTCAATGATGATTTCATGTAAATGTTGACAGAGGCTACGCCTCAAATGATTTATACGCTGGGTCCAATTTTGGCATACTCTCTCCAACATATCGGACGGTATCTCACGAATAAATTCTTCAATATTGGCTTCCAGTGCGTCAACCTTTGCAGGCTTGTCCCTATAGATATGAGTCTTAACATAGACAAACAAAAAAAAGTCTAAAGGCGTTAAATCGCACGATCAAGGCGGCCAATTGACCGGCCCCAAATGTGAAATACACTGTTCACCGAACTTGCCTCTCAAGTGGGCCATTGTTTCGCGTGCTGTGTGGCATGTGGTACTTCATCCAACTTTGCCATTCACCAAATTTAGCCGTTGTGGTAGGTCGAGTGGCTTCAATTCTTACACCAGCAGTATTTTAAAAGGTTTTACAACCTTTGACCAAAATTATACCTTTTTTTAAAAAGTTTAAGCTTTAATCCTACTATGGGTTTAGTATCAACGGTTTATAGTCAGCATACACATGTTTTCAAGATTATTGATAATTGAAGAACCGTCTACAATTGCCTTTTTGATTATTTTAATGGACATCTAAATCTGCTTTTCATCAAATAAAAATATAAAAAATTGTCTTGCAAATGTCTTGCAAGACATTCATGATCCCCTTTAGTTCATAGTTAACAAAATTATAAGTATTGGTCTCATATTTGGCAAATAATATCGGTAAAAATAACTACACAGCTTAAAAATAGTATCGGTTCGTCTTTGGAAATAGTGCCCACATGGATAATATGACCGATTTTCTCATAACGCAAAATTTAATTTGTTACGCTCATAGATAATTCTGTAATAATAGCAGAAAAATGTATTAAAAACTAGTTAAAAATAATCTTGCAGAAAAAATTTAGCAGATTTTTGCTAAATATTAATAAAATAAGAACAGCAAAAATAAATCTGTTAACTTTACAAAATTTTAGTTTTATTCGATGAGAAATTTAGTTAAAAAACTTTTACTAAATATTTGTAGACTTAAAATACCAAACAAAAACTGTAATATTAACAAAATTTTTACTATATTTACCTAAAATTTAGTAGAATGCAAATAAAAATGTATTTTGCAAGATTTTTTTCTAAAAAATTGGGGATTGCTGATTTCATAAGGGCAGACTTTTTTCGCAATACAATAAAACTTTAAAAATTTCACATTTTCAATGATTTTTTTGTCTACTAATCTTTAATAAATGTTTTTTTTGCTGAATTTAGTAGATTATTTTGCTACTTTCAATTAACTTAAATTTAACTAAATATTTGTAAATTCATCAGATTAATTCTTTCTATTTTTATATTGCTAATATTTAGTAAACAAATTCACTTATTTTAGCTGTTTTTTCTGCAAGATAATTTTTAAGAGCTTTTATTTTGCCATTTTTACAGGTTTATTTTCATGAGTGTACTAAACCCTTAATTTTACACGAATTTATAGATCACTTTGCACACTGGACCATTGTATTGAATTGCATTTTTTTAGGGGTAAAAAGAAAAAACCGAACATTTTGAACCATTCTTAAATTTCAATATAAAAATTTCTAAGTTCATTATTTTTTATACAAGGAGAAATGTATTTATTCACTAAACAAACTAACTCTTATTTTAGTAAATATACATTAGACCGACTCAAACCATAAAAATTGCGAGTGTTTTATTTTATCACGACAGCAGCCAAATAAAAGAAGTATATGCATAAAAATTAAAATTGGGCTTAACAATCTTTTTTTTATATACACTCCACCGTCTATATGTCACAAATAAAACAAACTTTTTTGGATGCAAACAAATATTTTTGGTAGTGAAATAACATTTTTTAGCGCTTGGTGGAAAAATAAAACTTTTAAGCTTTGATTTTGCTCATTTTCAATACCAAACTTTCTGCGAAAACATCCATAAATATGGGTGAAAATGAGCAGTTTCTATTGAGTTTTAGCGTCGTGATCGATATTTCAACAGACTGATGGACAGGCATATGGTGGAGGGTATAATAAATTAAAAGTTATATTGACACTTCAAACACATAATGTCTGTTCTTGAGATAGTCGACATATTCACCTATAGGTCCTTTGGAACATATTTAAAAACCTAAAAAGACAAGCTATCTTCACTTTTTTAATTTAGGGGAAATCTTAATTGCTGGTCCTCTATTTGTTCCTACTCTATCAGGAAAGCTAACTCCAGCATGTGCGATGGTGAACCTACAAGTGAGAGTCACCGAAGAAATATTTTATTATACTTACTGAAACCAGACAATGCTAATTGTCAAGATACCACATTCTATCAGATACGGAACTCGAAGCGGTATAATGAAGATGAGTTTAAATAAATAAAAAAAAAAAACAAAAAAATGAAACAGATATAAAATCTAATGGCACTAAAAGTTTTATAAATATCACCTACATGTTTAAGTGTTTTCAAAAACAAGACTCTTATACAATTTTCAGACTACTGGGAATCAATTAATTGAAGCATACCGACATTTAAAGCAGGTGACAATTATAGAACTTTTAGTGTAGATCATCCATCGATTTTGTATAAAAAGAAGCAAATTTGTTTCAATCAAACACACACATTTAGTTCTTGAATAAAGAAATAAAATTCAATTTTAAATTATCTTAAAAAGAAAAACATTTAAAAACATGAAATTATTAACTTCTTTGGCATTATTCGGTACCTTCATCGCTTTGTGTGCTGAAACTAGTGCTTGTTTTGGTCTTCTCGGACCTAACGGCATTGGAAACGGCTTTGGATTCGGCAATGGAAACGGCATTGGAAGCGGCTTTGGATTCGGCAATGGAAACGGCATTGGAAGCGGCGTTGGATTCGGCAATGGAAACGGCATTTTCCCTGGTGTCAATGGTAATAACCAAAATGGTAATAATGGTAATAATGGTCTAAACGGTAACAGACGTAAGACTCAGGCTCAGAGGAAAGCTCAACGAGCAAAGAAAGCCAAACAGGCTAAAAAGGCTAAACAGGCTAAACAGGCTAAAAAGGATAACAGAGTTTAAAACGTAAAAATAAGGCGAAGGGCATATGAGTTTGTTAATGCTTTTTTAATAGATTTATTGATAACGCTGTCTACCATGATTTCATTTGATTAAAGTTTAATAAAAATATATTTTAAAACAAATATAATTGTGATTTTTTTAATGAGATTTTAAATATTTAAGGCAGATATGTTAGAAACATTCGTAAAGCTCTGAACGTCTTAGCAATTAAAATAAAAACTTAACCCTATGAGGACCGAACATAAAAGACACATGAGTATTTTTAATAAATTATATCGAATAATAAATTTGTTTAGAATAATCTAAAACATGATTTTTTTAAGAATCTTTACTAAAGCGCTTCTTTATAAAACAAGTTATGGAATTTTGGACCGGACAATCCTAACCAGGGTTAGATTAAAAATTATAGAATAAATTCTCTAACTTCTTTAATACATTCGAAAAAAAAAATTAGGGGTAGTTACCAGACTCGGAAAATACATTTAAAAATAGTTTATTTAAAAACCTAACAAAAAATCAATAGTATTTATTTTTTAATTTGTTTGTATTATATTTAACCTCTACTATTTAACCCTAACCCTATAAAGACTGAGAAAGAAATAACTATAACATGGATTTTGTCTTGAGAGTTTTATCTTAGGTGCAAATTTTAAATGTTAATAATCAAGTCAGCTTTGAAAAGCGTGTCAAAAATCGTGTACCTAAAATCAATAGTTTATGTTGCTTTTGACTGACTCCTAAACCAAAAGGGCACTTAATCATTTGTAAAAATGTCTATGAATTTTTTAATCGGAATTGGAAAACAAACGCTAAAGTGCCATAACTGTATTAAAATATGATATTGGGGACACAATATGACCCAGTTACTATAATTTTATCGGTGTGTTGCAAAAACCGAAATAATAAAATCGAGCATTCCAACCAATTTAAAAAATAAAATATATTTGTAAACAAGTCAGTAGCGATAAACATAAATTGTACTCAATATTTGGTGTTTATCACCGAAATTAAAAAACAAAAATCAAATTTTTTAGCAAAAAAAAAAACTTCAAGGCAAAAACATTTGGAAGATCATTCGTGTTTAACATTCCAAATACATTGGTAAATTTTTGTTAATTAAAATGTATGTGTCTAGGTTTTATTGGAAACCTAAACTAGCATTAGGAACGGGCAATATTTCAATACTAATGAAATACTCAGATCTGTAAAATAAATAATAAAATCGAATATTCCATCGAATATTTTATTGGAAACCTAAAATAGCATTAGGAACGGGCGAATTTCAATACTAATGAAATACTCAGCTCTGTAAAAATTAAGGAACGGGTGTGTATGGTGTTCGGAATCTGAAATTTTTTTTGGAATACAAGTATTCTCTTAATAATTAGCTACGGCTTTGGAAGAAAAAAAAAAATGTTTACACATGTTTTTAATTTATACAAAATAGTTCTCAGATTATAGATTTTCTTGGAAAAGATCCTCAGAATCTGTAAGTTTTTCCATAAAAAAAATTCTCAAAATGGTTGGAGTTTTGGTAACCGATTCGAAGGCAGGTATCGGTAAGGGTATTTAGCTTATCGGTATCGTTAGTTTAGCGGTAACGGTATTTAAGATATAAAGATTTTTCAGTTATGTCGGTAACGGTATTTTTAGGATAACGTTATTTTACTTATTCAGGTAGTTTCAATGTGCATCGATCCCTTTAGCTGATTATGTCAGAATTTTAACGACAAGCTAGTTTATGATCAAACTTTGGGAAAATATATCTCTATTTACAGCCATTATTTTTTCTGATTTTGTCTTTATATTTTGTAATTCTTTGTATTTCTTTTTATTCTTCTGATTTTAAGGATAACGCTTTTAAAATTATTTCGGTAGCGGTATTTTATTTATTTCGTTAACGGTATTTTAAGCGTATTGGTAGTTTAGTTATATCGGTAACGGTATTTTACGGATAGCAATAGTCAGTTGAAAGGGTTTTTGAACCGAGAACGGTATTTCAACGGTATTGCCTGCCATCCCTGACAAAAACTAAATAATATAAAAAAACAAAACATGCAGAATTTTGTTAATTCTATATAAAAACGGGTAATGGTAGTGACCATTTAACAGCAAGTGAGCAAAATACATGTTCTAATTACCCAGTTATAATTACCCAGGTAGAAATTGCTAACAGTACCAAAAGAAAAGAGTACTGTCAAACTACTGTTATTTTTGTAAAACCCACCGTGTTAAAAATTACCTAAAATACAACTTATATTGTGCTAGAAACACACTGTTTTGTTTGCAAAGCATGTGTTTTTGTGAGTAACACACGCAATATTGTTTTCACAAATATTAATACAACCAATTAGAAACATATTTTTTTATATATATTTTACACATTTAAATATGATGTATAAGACTAAGAGCCTACTCTATTGCTGCTTTTTAAATGTGTGTTTATATTTAAGCTAATTTAAAAGTACCAATTGTTTTTAATTACCAACATTATGCCAATGGTGGCAAGTTCGCTCAAACCAACGGTTGACCACTGTTATCAATCGGGAACCAGGACAATACTGTCAAGATTGTTTCTTCCACGTTTTGTCAACTAATAACCGGCAGTCGCCGACGCCGGCGATTTGCCAACACTTTGCCGATTGTTTTTTATTTTGTTGCCTTATTTTGTTCAAAGTATTACAAAAACATTAATTCAACTCTGAATTTCCAAGATGAACAAAAAGCTAAACAGTGTACGTGAATACCCAGCAAAAAATAGTGCTTACTCAGAAGCACTTCCGGAAGGCGTTATATAATTGCGAAGAGCTTCCAAAGCATATAAAGACGGCATGATTTTTGTTCGCGATGTCCAACTTGGTATGTTGACAACATTAATGCTTCATGATATGCATTCTTTATTGCTTCATTGTATGCATTATTCACTGCTTCAAAGAAGGCATTTTGGGAAGCACTACCGAATGCCTTCCGTAATTGCTTTATAGTATGCATTTTGGAAGCATAAAATGGAGTTACTGATTACAAAATCCAGCTTTTTTTTGCTGGGTATTGATGATTTCAAGTTAAACTTATTTTTGTCCTTTGCGCCTTTGTTAATCGATTTTAAAAATTTTAACATAATTTCATAGAAAAACCTATTTTTAGTCGGAAATATTAATGATTAATTAAGCTTTTTTTGGTTTCCGGGCCTTAGTTTAACAAATAAATCGATTTAAAGATTTATAATAAAATATCATATGTGGTGTTCTTGACAGTCCTTTATTAAATAGAAAGATCTTAAAGATAATACAATTCATGTGTGTATGATAATGTAATTAACAGTGTTGTATTTGTTACAGGGTTGATTAATAATACTTGATTAGTAACAGTGTTATAAATGACTGTAATCATTAAATATATAAATTCATTATTATAACATCTCCCTTTTCTTATTATAATTGTTCCAGATATCTTGTGGTGGTTTACTAACCCTACCACACTTAGTAACCTTTTGATAAACATTTTCATTTAGATTCTGATTAACATTTTCACTTAAATTTTGAATATCATTTTCATTAGTACTTTCATTACTATTCTCACGGCAATTCTCATTCATATTCTCATTAACACAATCTAAGTTTTTTCTTATATGCTGTCTGTTCCTCCTATACGCTGACCCAACTTGATCCTGTACAATATAAGATCTGGGCTCCTTACAACTCTCCAATACTGTACCTGGGTACCACACCGAAGTTGGTGTTTTCCTAAACATAATTCTTTCACCTGCTTTAACCGGCCTAAGATTTTTCGTTGCCCTGTTATAATATTCTAACATTTTGCCATTATTCTTATCTATTTGTTCCTTAATTTTCCCCGTATCAACAAGTTTCTGTTTCAAATTTTCCGAAAGACATGGTAATTTGGTTCTAAGAACCCTACCCATTAGTATTTCAGACGGACTTGGAAAGCTTCCCTTACGAGTTGCTCTATATTGTAATAACGCTGTGTAAGGGTCGGATGAGTCATCCTGGCACTTGTACAACATCTTCTTGATCGTCTGTATGGTACGCTCCGCCAAACCATTGGACCTGGGCAGATATGGGCTTGACGTTACATGTTGTGTACCCCATTTCTCACAAAAAGTTGAAAATTCCTTCGAATTAAAAGGCGGACCATTATCAGATACAAAAATAGCCGGTATCCCATGGCGGGCATAAATAGTCTTCAGTTTAGTTATGACCTGGTTAGCATTATAACCTGAACTTAATACTTCAATCTCCACAAATTTGGGAGTAGTAGTCAACTACCAACAAATACATTGATTTGTTGAATTCAAACAGGTCACCACCAACTTTGTACCATGGAATTGGAGAAACCTCATGTGGAAACAATTCCTCCTTTGAATTAGAATTCTGATACTTTCCACAAATTTCGCAATTAGACACCATTATGTTTATATCATTATTAATGTTAGGCCAATAGATTGACTCCCTAGCCAAATTTTGACAACGTTGTATTCCCATGTGACCCTCATGTAAATACGACAACATTTCACGCCTGAGACATTTCGGTATTAAAATTCGATTATTCATTAGTAAAATACCATTAAATTCAGATATTTCGTTCCTCACTGAAAAATATGGCTGTAAATCCCGATCTACCTTTTCTTTGGTATCTGGCCACCCGTTTCTGACACATGAAAATAACATACTAAATAACTCATCCGTTTTGGTTGAATCTCTGATCCTTTCGACAGTAACGTCTGGTAAACTATTTTGGGAAATAATAAAATTGCAGTGTAAATCAATTTCCCGGTCTAAATCCAACAATACATTTTCCTCGAGAGGGGCTCTCGAAAGAGCATCAGCTATATAAAGATATTTACCAGGTTTATAATTTACCTTTATATTGTATGTCAATAAACGTAACATAAATCTCTGTAAACGGGCTGGTATCTTATAAAGGGGCTTTCCAAATAAAGATACCAAAGGTTTATGGTCTGTTTCCACTGTCACCTGTAAACCATATACATATTGGTGAAAACGGGTGCAACCAAACAAAATCGCAAATAGCTCCTTCTCAATTTGAGCATAGTTAGATTGGCAATCAGTTAAAGAAGCCGAAGCATAGGCAATTGGATTATTGCCGTGCATAATTGTGGCCCCAACGGCAAATTTTGACGCATCCACGGACATCCTAATTTCCTTTCCCGGGTCAAAATAAACCAGAACCGGTGAATTAGTTATCTCCTTCTTCAAATTCAAAAATTCCTTATCCTGTTCAAAATTCCATTGCCATAGAGCATCCTTCCTTAGAAGTTCCCTTAAGTTTCTAGTTTTAGCCGACAAATTTTCTATAAACGCCCCCAAATAATTCACCATGCCCAAAAACCTCTGAAGATCTGACACATTTTTGGGCGTTGGCAAATCTAAAATGGCCCTGATTTTCTCCGTATCGGGTCTAATACCCTTACCATCAAAAATATGTCCTATAAATTTTATCTCCGTTTTCAAAATCTTCGATTTTGATTTGTTAAATTTCAAACCAACATTTTTTGCCCTTTCCATGACCTTCAATAGAATCTCATTATGTTTCTCCACGTTTTCAGCATGTATCAAAAAATCATCCATATAAATGATAAGTCCCTCTATATCACCGAATAGTCTTACCATTTCCGAGTGAAATATTTCCGGCGCGGCGTTAATACCAAATGGTAAACGCAAAAATCTATACCGACCCATTGGGGTATTAAAAGTACATAACTTCGATGATGCCTTATCCAAGGGAATCATCCAAAATCCGGACTTAGCATCAAGGCTACTAAAAAATTTCGAATTTGTTAACTGTGATCTACACTCATCAATATTAGGAAAACTATACCTGGGTCTAACAATAGCTTTATTCAAATTCCTAGGGTCAAGGCACAACCGAAGGGTACCATTGGGCTTGGTGACCAAAACTATCGAGTTGACCCACTCAGTAGGTTCGCTTTCCCTTACTATCACCTCTAACTCCTCCATTCTCTTCAATTCCCTCTTCAAAGGTTCAAAAAGTCCTATTGGAACGCGACGTGGCGCTTCTACTATAGGCTCACTATTCTCAATTATCCTCAAACTACATTCCTTTTTCAACCTACCCAGACCATTAAAACATTCATCGTACTTTTCCAAAACTGGTTCTATATTTACAGACTTAATCATTTTAACAAGATTTAATTTGGCAGCTAAATCGAGCCCTATGACGTTTTTACAATTCATCTTCAACACATAAAATTTAGTAAACTGTTTAATATTGTTATAATTAATGTTTAAATTAGCCCAACCTATTACTGGGAGCTTTTCTCCACTAAATGTTAGTATATTAGTATTATTTTGTTCATATAGCTTACATATATTTAAATTATTAAATGTTTTTTTCGGATAAAAGATTGGCTTGCGCGCCAGTATCCACTTGAAATTTAACATCCTTCTTGTTGATTGATGCTTCGATGATCCATTCTTTTGGAGAATTAGAGTCCTCGTGGCTTATGGTTCCAATAAACAAATTTTCTTCTCCCTCTTCACCATCTTCATCATTTTCTACGGCTTTGAAGTGGTTAAATTTACCACATACATGACATTTTTGACCTTCAGCCGGACATCTAAATTTATGACTTTGACCGCATTTGTTGCATTTAGGCTTTTGTTGTTGATTACTTGATTCAAATTGTTTTTTGTTAATATAGTTACCACTATTGTTGTTGTTTCTTAAATTTTGTGATTTTTTTTAAAGCCCCAACAGTGACGATGTTGTTATGAACCACGTGCTCAATTGCTGTTGCGTTTTCCTTAGCTGCCTCCATGCTTTTTGCGATTTGCAGCGCCTTTTCCCACGTGATTTCTCCTTCACTTAAAAGTTTTTCTTTTATTTTTAAAAAATTGCTTGATAAACCACATATGAAGATGTCTTTTATAAGACTTTCACGGATATCTCCGAAATCGCATGATAAACTTAAATTTTGCAGAGTTGTAGCGTACTCTGTAATTGTTTCATCAGCACCTTGTCTTTTTGATGTCCACAGTTTGGGTTAATGGTGGCGCCATGACTGCACAAGGATTTTTTTTTTTTTATATTAACAAAAGCAAAATCTTTTGTTTAATTTCTATAAGTGTTTATTTAAAATTTTTTGACTTAACGTCTTCACTTCTTTTTTTTTTTTAACCTCAAATTTTGTCTTACTTCTCGCTGTTCTTTGATTTTAACCTGACACCATGTGGTGTTCTTGACAGTCCTTTATTAAATAGAAAGATCTTAAAGATAATACAATTCATGTGTGTATGATAATGTAATTAACAGTGTTGTATTTGTTACAGGGTTGATTAATAATACTTGATTAGTAACAGTGTTATAAATGACTGTAATCATTAAATATATAAATTCATTATTATAACACATATAAAAATTATTTTTTGGTTGAAAATATGGATGATTCCAAACAAATCTACTTTTGTCCTTCGGGCCTTAGGAAATAAGTCGATTTTAAGATTTTTAATAACATTTCTTATAAAAATCCATTTTGGTTGTACACAGCAACAATATTGCATTTTTAATTAAAAGTTTGCTTTAATAACAAAAATATGAATTGTATAAAATGTGTTGTCAAAAAAAATAAAAAAATACATAATAAAAACGAATTAACAATTACGCACAATTTATTTATTTGTATTTCATTTGCTATTATATTATTAACAATTATTTACAATAACACAAAAAATTCACAGTTGTTAGACGCACTAAAAAACATAATATTTGCACGAACTTAGAGAACTGAACCCATTAATACTTGAGCTTGTTTGCAATTAACTGAATCTTTGTTTATAAAAATTAAATTCTTTACCAAAATATGATTATGCTATAAATTCAAACTCTTGTAATGTTATTTAAAAAGTTATGACAACTTTTGCTTTTTGAAAATTGCAAACGTTTAACGAAAATCTCTTTCAACAAATTTCATTAAAATCCTGTATTGATTATGATGATTTTCTTTATTCTAATCCTTTCATCATCCTGCAAGCACTTGAATCAAAATCATTAACTACACGGTGCTGCGAAAATAAAATGCAATTACTTTTTAAGTGACCTAGAGTAGGTTGTATGTTTATTGAGTGTATTACAAAATCGGTTTGAGAAGTTTGCAATATTCCCTCAAATTTTCGAGATAACGGTAAAAAGAGTATTTTTTGCGACTGGAGGATTTAAACATTTGTAACTAAGTAATTGTACTTCATCAAGAGTTTGTGCTTCAGGTCCCACTCTAAGTGGCAGTTGTTCAGAAACAGATTCAATGCCATCAGGATCTGAATAACCTAGGCCGGAATATAACGGTGGACCCAAACCTAGGTCGGAAGAGCATGGGCCTAAACCTAGGCCTGAAGATAACGCTGGACCCAAACCAGTGGGCGTGAAGAAGAAATGACGTCTTACATTTCAGAAACGACTTAAACAAATGACGATATAAATAAAAATAAAATTCATATTTGTTTAAAGTGATTTTTTTTTTCAAAATCATACTTATTCTTAGATCATATTTCAAGTTTATTTTTAAATTCTTTATGTAGGATTTAACATTTTTATAATTGTATATAACTTTAGATGCCTACAAAGCTATGACATGCAAAGTTTCACGTTAAAGGAGAAACAATTTAAGAAAAATTACTTGGAATTTTTAAGAGTTTTTTCATTAAGTTTATTTGTTTGCTCATAGTTTTTAACCAAAACAAAATGGAGTCACATATCGTTGCTTAGTGAAAAGTTCAATAGTGGTTTACAAGTGAAACCGAAATTCTCCGATTTTTAAACTTTCGCAGTTCCATAGGGTTTGTGCGCCGTTTAATAGAATTGAGTTTTGAGAACAGTATTTAAGAAATGTTGTTATTTTAAATATACAATTAGAGGTATGCCAAGTTGATGTCAGTGTACCAAAACCGGGATTCACACCTCACAAACTTATAAGGAATTGGTGCTGTGTGGCAACTAAAACGCTGTTTCAAGAACGCCAAAAACGTGCATCAAAATAAATATTTTAATTAGCTATATTCGTCATATACACGAAATATTTTTTGACAACTCATTTTTAAGTTATTTGAAAAAAACATTACTTAAAAATAGCCTCGGCAATAAAAGGGTTAATTTGCGTTTTTAATTAAAAAATCGCTTTATATGCAATTTGTTTTAAACAGTTTTCACTGTTTTAAAACAATATTGTTAAATAAACATAATAAATTTATTCCTAATTAAAACAATCAAACCCACCAAAAAAAGTTGTATAAATAGTCAGAAACATTTAAAATATAAAGTATATTCAATCATTCAGTTTAAAGGACAAGTACTAATTTAAACTTTTATATAAAATCAATTTTTCAACATGAAATTAGCAATCTTTCTGATATTTTTCGCATTATTTGCCATAATAAATGCCCAAAATAATGGTAATTCTCAAGGACAGAATTCTCAAGGACAGAATTCAGTAGAACGCCCTCGGCCAGGAACACCAAGGCCTCAAGGAAACGGAGGAAATAGGCCTAGGCCTCAAGGAAAACGGAGGAAATAGGCCTAGGCCTCAAGGAAATGGAGGAAATAGGCCTAGGCCTCAAGGAAATGGAGGAAATAGGCCTAGGCCGCAAGCAAATGGAGGAAATAGGCCTAGGCCGCAAGGAAATGGAGGAAAATAGGCCTAGGCCGCAAAGAAATACATCTGCAAATAGACCTTAAGCTAAACTAGCTGCTATGCCATCCCCTAAATATAAAATTCAAATCAAATGTGTTAAGTTAATCAACCTCTGTAGTGTGATTCAGTAACTTGTTTTAACGATAATCGAATCGTTTAAAAAGTAAGCAACAGAATTAACGATTCGATTTTCATTTACATTTTTAAACGATATTCGCTATTGTTAAAGTCAACTGTTGTTGTTATCTAAACAAACGACAATAATTTTTGTGTTGTTTATTCAATAGAGAAAAAGTTAAATTTTTAAACAGAAAAATAGAGTTGTCGACTATCGTTAAGGGTATGTAGTGAATCACTTAATCGTTAGTGTAAACAACAAAAGTTGTCGATGTATTTTACGATTGTCGTATCGTTAAAAATTACTGAATCGCACTACTGGCAAAGGTGCAAAATAAATTTAAAAAAAATTTATAATTTCTTTTTAATTAAATTTAAAATTTTCATATAAATGCAGCAGAGACTTTTATTACCAAATTATTTGAAAAATAAAATCTAAATAAAAAGCAATCGACCGATCAAATACTTAGTTCAAATTTTGGGCTATATGATATGCCACTCTCCATTTAGCTAATCTAGCTTACTTTTGGTGCATTGCTAAAAACATTTAAAAATGGCTCTAACATATTCTGTAGGAGTCGAGATAAAGCAATATTAATTTTTGTGTGTAAGATGTCTCGCCCTCTCGGCCCAACTTTCCCACTTTTGTCTCGGTGCCTGAAAATAATGCTTAGATACCCCGTGCCAAATTGTCCTAAAATACGTGCAACATAAGCCGATTTTAGATATTGGTTTGTATTGAATGATCCACTCAAAATCGTGTTATCCCGCCCACATTCAGAACAGTACTAAGGAAAATTGATATTTGATTCAGGAACAGTGCTTAAGACAATTGGAGCATTGGTAGACCTGAGAAGTACAACGCCCTTTTTAGTATTCCGCCCACTTTTGTGCAAGTGCTAAATGATGTTAAAAACGAACGCTGTGCTTAATTTATCTAAAATTAAATTAACAGAGCCGATGTAAACCAATTTAATATTGTTTATTGTATTAGAGGTGTCACACGCCATTCTCGGTACGCCTGAGTCGATTTAAATAAAATTTAAGTGTTATTCCAATCTTAAACCAGATTCTCTTTCTAGAGGATCTACAAACTATTTTCCAACGAAAGCTATATGGAGCTTTTTTTCGCGGCCAATAAAAATTTTCTAATTTGGCATTTCTTTAGTTTAATGGCACCACAAAGATTTCGATAAAAAAAATTATGAACGATTCAGACGCCCCTTTTGGAGACGGCAAGGCTGCACTACCAAAACAACGAAAGTGAACTGATGTTAAGACTTCAAAATGTATGTTCGTGCAGCATAGAAAGTCATATTAAAAAAAAGTGGACGAGGAGCACACAACAATAATATTTACTATTTTGTAGAACTTTTTAAGCCTTTAATTAATGAGTTAATAATTTATTTTTGTAAAAACTTCATAAAGGGTGATATTTTAAGAGCTTTCGAATGTGATTTAAAAAAAAAACCACCAAAACCAAAGCCAAAATTTAGAGAAATGTGTGAGTCGATAGAACGATCTATATAATTCCTCTCAAGTGGGCCATTGTTTTGCGTGCTGTGTGGCATGTGGAACTTCATCCAACTTTGCCAGCGTACATTCACCAAAAGTTAGCCGTTGTGGTAGGTCGTGTGGCTTCAATTCTTACACCAGCAGTATTTTAAAAGGTTTTACACCCAAATCATTCCGCAAAATTTTCCACGTAGTGGAGTAACAGAGGCAAAATTGCTGCGAACGGCAGCGAATCGATTATTCACGGTCATCAACAACACTGGCGAATAGCCGCCTCAGAAGGTCGCTCAAACTGGCCATAAATTGGAAGAAGTGCACGATGCACTTTCTTAACCGAGCATGAATTTTGATAATAAAATCCAATAATCTGCAAGCGTTGTTCGATTCATGGCTAAATTATAGACCAAACTAAACATGTTTAACTGTAACATGTTACAAGAAAACTGCGGTATCCTTTTGGAATCCTGTATGTCATTTAACCAAAACTATACCTTTTTTTAAAAAGTTTAAGCTTTAATCCTACTATGGGTTTAGTATCAACGGTTTATAGTCAGCATACACATGTTTTCAAGATTATTGATAATTGAAGGACCGTCTACAATTGTCTCTTTGATTATTTTAATGGACATCTAAATCTGCTTTTAATCAACTAAAAATATAAAAATTGCCTTGCGAATGTCTTGCAAGACATTCATGCTCCCCTTTAGTTTATAGTTAACAAAATTATAAGTTTTGGTCTCATATTTGGCAAATAATATCGGTAAAAATAACTACACAGCTTAAAAATAGTATCGGTTCGTCTTTGGAAATAGTGCCCACATGGATAATATGACCGATTTTCTCATAACGCAAAATTAAATTTGTTACGCTCATAGAAATAATCTTGTAATAATAGCAGAAAAAGCTACTAAAAATTAGTTAAAAATAATCTACCAGAAAAAATTTTGCAGATTTTTTGCTAAATATTAATAAAATAAGAACAGCAAACATAAATCTGTTAACTATACAAAATTTTAGTTATATTCGATGAGAAATTTAGTTAATTGAAAATAGCATTTTAATCTGTAACATTAGCAAAAACTTTTACTAAATATTTGTAGACTTCAAATAGCAAACAAAAACTGTAATATTAACAAAATTTATTAGAATGCAAATAACAATTTATTTTGCAAAAATCAAGAAATTTTGGTTAAAAAATTGTTTATTGCTGATTTCATAAGGGCAGACTTTTTTTTCGCAATAACAACAAATTGAAAAAAATTTTAAGAATTTCCCATTTTTAATGATTTTTGTGTCTACTAACATTTAGTAAATGGTTTTTTGCTGATTTTAGCAGTAAAATTTATAATTTTACTAAATATTTGTAAATTCAACAGATTAATTCTTGCTGTTCTTATATTACTAATATTTAGTAAACAAATTCACTTATTTTAGCAGTTTTTTCTGCAATATAATTTTTAGGAGCTTTTATTTTGTGATTTTTACAGGTTTATTTTCATGAGTGTACTAATCCCTTAATTGTTCACATTTAAACATTTAAAAATATGAAATTATCAACTTCTTTGGCATTATTCGGTACCTTCATCGCTTTGTGTGCTGAAACAAGTGCTTGTTTTGGTCTTCTCGGACCTAACGGCATTGGAAACGGCTTTGGAAATGGCGTTGGATTCGGCAATGGAAACGGCATTGGAAGCGGTGTTGGATTCGGCAATGGAAACGGCATTGGAAGCGGCTTTGGAAACGGATTCGGCAATGGAAACGGCATCCCAGGTGTCAATGGTAATAACCAAAATGGTAATAATGGTCTAAACGGTAACAGACGTAAGACTCAGGCTCAGAAGAAAGCTCAACGAGCAAAGAAAGCCAAACAGGCTAAAAAGGCTAAAAAGGATAACAGAGCTTAAATCGCAAAAATAAGGCTAAGGGCATATGAGTTTGTTAATGCTTTTTTAATGGATTTATTGATAACGCTGTCTACCATGATTTCATTTGATTAAATTGTAATAAAAACATATTTTAAAACAAATATAATTGTGATTTTTTAATGAGATTTTGAATATTTAAGGCAGATATATTAGAAACATTCATAAAGCACTGAACGTCTCAGACTTTAAATGAAAAATTAAACCTATGAGGACCGAACATAAAATACACATGAGTATTTTTAATAAATATATCGACCTTTTCTATTGAATAATAAATTTGTTTAGAAAAATCTAGAACATGATTTTTTAAGAATCTTTACTAAAGCGCTTCTTTATAAAACAAGTTATGGAATTTTGGACCGGACAATCCTAACCAGGGTTAGATTAAAATTTATAGAATAAATTCTCTAACTTCTTTAATACATTTGAAAAAAAAAATTAGAGGTCGTTACCAGACTCGGAAAATACATTAAAAAATAGTTTATTTAAAAACCTAACAAAAACGCAATTCTATTTATTTTTTAATTTGTTTGTATTATATTTAACCCCTACTATTTAACCCCAACCCTATAAAGACTGAGAAAGAACTAACTATAACATGGATTTTGTCTTGAGAGTTTTATCTTAGGTGCAAATTTTAAATATTTATAATCAATTCGTGTCAAAAATCGTGTACCTAAAATCAATAGTTTATGTTGCTTTCGACTGACTCCAAAAGGGCACTAAATCATTTATAAAAATTTCTATGAAATTTTTAATCGGAATTGGAAAACAAACGCTAAAGTGCCATAACTGTCTTAAAATATAGTATTGGGGACACAATATGACCCAGTTACTATCATTTTATCGGTGTGTGGCAAAAACCGAAACATAAAATCGAGCATTCCAACCAATTTAAAAAAACATATTTGCAAACAAGTCAGTAGCGATAAATATAATTTGTACTCAATATTTGGTGTTTATCACCGAAATTAAAAAAAAAAAAAATCAAATTTCTTAGCAAAAAACAACTTCAAGGCTACAACATTTGGAAGATCATTCGTGTTTAACATTCCAAATACATTGGTAAATTTTTGTTAATTAAAATGTATGTGTCTAGGTTTTATTGGAAACCTAAAATAGCATTAGGAACGGGCGATATTTCAATACTAATGAAATACTCAGCTCTGTAAAAATTAAGGAACGGGTGGGTATCGTGTTCGGAATCTGAATTTTTTTTTGGAATACAAGTATTCTCTTTATAATTAACTACGGCTTTGGAAGAAAAAAAATGTTTGCACATGTTTTTCTTTTATACAAAATAGTTCTTAGAATATAGATTTTCTTGGAAAAGGTCCTCATTTTTTGGTTGGTATTGATGATTTCAAATTAAACTTATTTTTCTCCTTTGGGCCTTTATTAATCGATTTTTTAAATTTCCATATAATTTCATAGAAAAACCTATTTTTAGTGGAAAATATTAACGACTAATTAAGCTCTTTTTTGGTTTCCGGGCCTTAGTTCAACAAATAAATCGGTATAAAGATTTATAATAAAATATCATAAATATAAAAAATATTTTTTGGTTGAAAATATGGATGATTCCAAATTAATCTTCTTTTGTCCTTCGGGCGTTAGTTGAGGAAATAAGTCGATTTTAAGATTTTTAATAACATTTCTTATAAAAATCCATTTTTGGTTGTACACAGCAACAATATTGCATTTTTAATTAAAAGTTTGCTTTAATAACAAAAATATGAATTGTATAAAATGTGTTGTCAAAAAAAAAAAAAAAAAAACAATAACAACGAATTAACAATTACGCACAATTTATTTATTTGTATTTCATTTGCTATTATATTATTAACAATTATTTACAATAACACAAAAATTCACAGTTGTTAGACGCACTAAAAAACATAATATTTGCACGAACTTAGAGAACTGAACCCATTAATACTTGAGCTTGTTTGCAATTAACTGAATCTTTGTTTTTAAAATTAAATTCTTTACCAAAATATGATTATGCTAAAAATTCAAACTCTTGTTATGTTAGAGGGCATTTAAACGAGGCGATTTTTGTATTCAATGTTGGGTGCAATTATTGTTTGTAGGCAAACGGGGAATAGAAGCAAGCGGGGTAGCAAAAATTGCACGGTTTTCGTTTTTCAAGATATTTTTTGACATTTCTTTTTGCTATCGTTCGTATTCTTGTTAATTTGCTTAATTTTTTTCGGCTTCTAAAGTGTTGTGTATCGAAAATATTTCATAAAATAAAAAATAAATAATGTGGAATAAAGAACTGTTTATATATTATTTTAAATTATATTATTTTAAATTATTACGAATAAATTAAATTTCAACGAATGAACAATTAAAGAAGATTGGCAAAATAAACGTCAAAAAAATTGTATCAAAAACTCCTCGTGTAAATGTTCATGATTTTTAGAAGCAACTTTAAAAGAGAATTCAAAAATTGCCTGCACTTAATTTCTTCGTTTAAATTGCCTCTTATTTAAAAAGTTTTGCTTTTTGAAAATTGCAAAAGTTTTACGAAATCTCTTTCAACAAATATCATTATAGTCAGGTATTGATTATGATGATTTTCTTTATTCTAATCATTTCATCATCCTGCAAGCACTTGAATTAAAATCATTAATTACACGGTGCTGCGACAATAAAATGCAATCACTTTTCAAGTGACCTAGTGTAGGTTATAAGTTTATTGAGTGTAATACAAAATCGGTTTGAGAAGTTTGCAATATTCTCTCAAATTTTCGAGATAACGGTAAAAAGAGTATTTTTTGCGACTGGCACATTAAAATATTTGAAACTCAGTAATTGTAATTCATCAAGTGGTAGTGCTTCAGGTCCCACTCTAAGTGGCCGTTGTTCAAAAACAGATTCAATGCAATCATGATCTAAGGCACCTAGTCCGGAATATAACGGTGGAACCAAACCTAGGTCGGAAAAGCATGGGACTAAACCTAGGCCTGAAGATAACGCTGGACCCAAACCTGTTGGCCTGAAGAAGAAATGACGTCTTACATTTCAGAAATGACTTAAACAAATGACGACTTACACTTTAGTAAATTTAACTAACATTGTCATTTGTTTTTTACTGTTCAAAAAAATGAACCACAATTGTAAAACTTATGCAGTAAAAAATAGTGTTCAACTAAATAACATTTAAAACGTCAACTAAATTAAAAATAATGCAGAAACTAGTCTACTCTGATTTAAAAATTAAAAGTGTTTATAATTTTTAGAGAAAAAAAGTTTATTCTTCTTCTTCTTAACCTCAACATTTCTAAAGTGGATTTTTTTTATTTTTTCAATTTTGACGATCGATTTAATTTTTTTTTTGTCATGATTTTTGGAAATTTTTGAAGAGGGGCAAAAAACATAAACAAAATTATTTTCGTAAATAAGTATTTGGCACCTCCAGTTAACAAATGTTTTTCTTACGAATATAGCCAAGATGTTAAATTTTTTAATGAATATGATCCAGTAAAAAAATATAATGTGTCCGACATTAGTAAATGTGTATTTTATAATATTTTCTGACAAAGTATGTTCTTTGTATTTCTGTTTTATGTATTTTATTGCTTAAAAGCTTTAAATGCAGGCTTGCCAGACATTTTTTTTTTATTGTTAAGCAATTCAACAAAATGCCCAAAAGTCCCCAATTAAAAAAAATTAATAAGAGTTAAATGGAAATGAATGTATTTTCTGCTCAAATTATCTTAAATATCTTAAAATCGTAAGTTTCTAACATTAAGCGAAATTGCAAAAATGGACAAATCTTTAGCAAAACGGGACTGATAAACTCACTTCAAAAAATGGGGTTCATTCGGGATGGATTCCTATGTATTTATTTTTATGAAACTGTCATAGGGTAACTATTTGTATCATACAAACTAACACACTCCGATAATTATATTCCGTTACTAAGGTTGCCATTTTTGCTATTTTCTGGCTAGATCTAACGATTTGTTTCATCTAGCTATAAGAATATAACAGTGTAAAATATGAGCCCGAAAGACCAATACAATATCCTTCATACCTTCTGAAATTATAACTCACTTCCTGAGCGCTCTTTTATGACTCATTAAAGACTCCTAAATGTGAGCATTACTAAAATCTTCAGAATTTTTGAGCCAGTTTGAAATTTAAAATTTTTGAGTTATTGTGTTCCATTAAGCTCATTAATAAAAGTCAATTATAATTCATTTATGACTCAGAAATTTGAACGCTTGGTAAATTATCACATTTAAGAGTCTTTCATGATTCATAATTTCTGAAATGCTCAGGAATTTGTTGACTTTCAATTGCAACTGCGGCTTTATAAAGTTTACAACTGCGAAAACAAAAATTTAACAAACTGTAACAAACAAAGTTTGGACTGCAATTCTAACGCTACATATATAAATGTTATAGTTTTAACGGAAAAAGTTAAGAGCTTTTTAAACGAAACGAAATCTGGGTAATTTTAAGTGAGTAGATTATTTAACACTTTTAGATTTTTAAGCAAATTATAAACTTTTTACGTTATTTGAGAATTTAGCGATTTCTAGCGAATTTAATTTTAAAGTCTAGCTATTTTTTTAGTGGTACAACCTTGTCCGTTGGCTGTGTTTAGTGTTCCAATACCACTTGTTCCCGTTTCGATATTTTAACGTTTGCGCTAAAAATCTGTAAACGATTTGTTTAATCTCAAAAATCTGTCTATCTAGTATCAAAGGGTATATACAAATATAGAGACTGCACTTCCCACGCCTCTCAGCAGCAAAATACCGAACTCGGGCAAGCAAATGAAAACATTTTTTTACACTACAAAGAATAATTGCAACATATTGTTCAAAAGTTGTTGCATAAAGCACTCGCTGTTATTGTGCTCACATTTTGTTGTTTTCTATTAAAATTTAATGTATTTTAATTTTAACTTGCTTACCCAGAAAAACTTTTGTAATGGGTGCGATAAAGTAATACATTACATTGTAATGCGTACTCCTTTCCTGTATCGTTATTTTACTGGGTTACATAATGCATTACTTTGTAATTAAATTCAACATTATTTCGAAACATAAAGTAATCAGTTACCAATAGTTGGTTACATAATGCTTTACATTGTTATGTATACTCCTTTCATTCAACATTATTTTAAAACCTAAAGTAATGAGTTACCGATAATTGAACACTCATGGATTACCTTGCAATTGTACCTCATTACCTTTTACATTACTTCAAAATATAAAATAAGAAACTTATCGATCATCAATTATATAATGCATGAACTATAAACGTAAAGTTATTATTAATATATATATATATATATTTGCGGCGGTATGAAACAACACCCCAATGAAATAAGTGCCCAAACCAAAAATGAAATAACGCCCCATTTTTTGGGGTTTTATTTCGTAATGCAGTAAAGCCCCATTTTGAAAATGAAATAAGGCCCCAATAAAAAAAAAAAAACAAAATTGTATATTACTTTGAAAGGCCGCTCTTAGGAAAAACTTATTTTTACAAATTATTTGATGTCTTAAAAATATAAGATTTCAACGGATTCGACATCTGATTTGAAAACAAGTTCTTCTGTGTGGCTGCCTTCGGCCGGTCTTACGGGTTTTTTTCCTCCGTAGAACGCGGCAGGCGGCTTCGAGAAATAAAGTTTTTTTCTGCGTGCGACATAAAAGTAACTTCAAAATTACTACACGATATAATCTCACTTACTAATAGCAAATAACTATTTACATTAATAACTTGATAATTCATGCAGTAATTATAACGATTATTTGCTTATATTACTTAAAAATTGTGCTTTTTAAGAAAATGAAATAACACCCCAAAAATATTATTTGGGGACTTATTTAATTTCTCATATTGGGGCCTAATTTCATTATGAAATAAAGTCCCAAAAAAAAAAATGAAATAAAGTCCCAAAAAATGAAATAACACCCCAATTTTTTTATCGAAATTTTTGGGGCCTTACTTCATTTTCGGTTTGGGGCCTTATTTCATTGGGGTCTTGTTTCATACCGCCTATATTTGCAAATCTATTTATATATACATTACTTTGTGATTTTTTGTAAGCATGAGGGTAAAGTGTATATTTTTGATATCACAAACGACAAAACAACAACTCATTTACATTTGAAGCAATAAAATATTATATGTATCCAGAGCTCAGTTAGTAGAGTTCTCGACTCTCGTTTTTTATTTAATTAAAAAAATATTTGTAAAAAATGTTTTGAATGCATTTTTTTTTTAATCTATTTATATACACATTACTTTTCGCCACCATGTAACCATATAAGTAACCAGTTACTATACCCCTACAAGGTAATGAGTTCACCCATTACTTTTAGGCTTATCGCCTGTAAAATTCATCGGTGAAGTAAGGAGTAATGTAATGCGTGAAGACCTGTGGCGACACATTACTTTACCTATTACTTGGTAATGTGTGGTTTTGCTGGGTATTTTACCGTTAAAATTTTAAATAAATAAACATTTTCTTAAATTATTATTCAAAAACATGATTAAAATTAATTTAAACTTTTTAATTTCTGCAACATGTTTTTATTTGTTCGGTGCGAGTTTACGAACAAATTGTAAGAGGGTAGATTGAGAGACACTAAGATGGATAGAAACCCACTGCCAGTATATTTTGCCCACGAACAATCCCAAAATTGAAGATTATAACACAAGTCTGGCATGACTGTTCCATTGTTGTCTCTTTGTTTACGCCAAAATGTATGCTACACATTTTCAATGTGTTATTTTATTTTATTATAATTTACAAACACATTTTTATTTACAAATAAAAAAGAAATGAGGGGAACTTTTAAAGCTTAACTGTAAAATTAACATAATTTCCGTTTTACGAATAATAAAATTATGCTAAATATTTAACGCACATTTTTTAAACACACACATAGTACAATAGTACATAGTACAGAGAAACAAGTATAGATTTATACAAAAAAAGAAAAAACAAAACCAAATAAGTCAAAAGCTTTTAAAATCGATTCATTTGTCAAAAATCAAGATTGTAGAAGAGAGGCAAACACGTATACGCTTAGGTGGACACAGCTGGCTTTTCATAAGTTAATACTGTTTAAGCAAATAATTAACTAAAGGGTGCGCCAAATAACTTTTTTTTTTGAAAACGCTAATAAAAAAAACTACGGAATATTTTCTCAAATATCTTTTTTTATTTGAAAGTGCAATCCTTCCGGTTAATAATGAAAAATAATTTCATTCAAATGGCTGCCTCGGCTGGCCATGTAGTAGCCTACACGATCGGTTCAATTTTTAAGCACATTATCGATTGTGTGCAGCTGTATTTCACCAACGGCTTCTGTAAGTCGATCGCAGGCCCATTTAGCGAAGCGAAAACGCATTGGATGGTCAGTTGTCTTCAACTCCTAAACCAATTGGACTTTGTAGGGCGTCATACCAAGGTCTTTATGCAAAATTCGTCTCAATGATGTCTCCGAAATGTTCAATAGTTGAGAACGACGGTGAATTGACGGTTCACGCACACTTTCTGCCACAGCAGCAATATTCTCGGGTGTACGCACTGTTTTTGGCTTTTCTCGCTTTGGTTTATCGATGAGGATGCCAGTTTCTTTCACTTTTTTCACAAGATAACGAACATACGGAGCTGAAGGTGCTTCTCTTCTTCCAAAATCCGTACGCAATTTTTGCATACATTCTGCAACATAACCATGATTTTCAAAGTAATGTCGCAATATTTCCCAGCGTTGTTCAAGCGTATACACAACCATATTCGTTCAGCGGAAGGATAAAACTAATTATCTGTCAAATCAGACATGAGCTAAGTGTTACCATTCACGAAATAAGCACTAGTTGAAAAAAAAAACGTTAGATGGCGGACCCTTTAGTTAGAAAAATACAACCGGCAAAGCGTCAGCAACGGTCGGTTATGCGTTGGCAGAACGTGGGATTATACATCTTGACAGTACTATCCTGTTACCCGAATGATAAAAGTGGCCAACCGTTGGTCTGAGCGAACTTCGCACAGTTGGCATAACGTTGGTAATTCAAAAAATGTTGTGCTTTTAAAATATATACTTGAAATTAAACTCATTTTGAGAAATGTGCAGAATAATATACATTTTAAAAGCAGCAATACAGTTCGGCCTTATTCATATTTAAATGTGTGAATATAATAAAATATTTAAAAAAAAATGTTGCAATTATGGTAAAAACAACATTGGCAAAGAATTTTGCGAGTGGTACTGGCAAAACACATGTTTTGCAAACAAAGTAGTGTTTTATAGTAAAATATTATTTGCACCTTTTCGCAATTTTCAACACGGTGGGTTTTGCAAAAATAGCAGTGGTTCGCCAGTACTATTTTCTTTTGTAGGGTTGGCAATTTCTACCTGGGTGGTTGTTATATTTTTAAAAACAGTAATGGCAACGAATTTTGCGGGTGGTAATGGCAAAACACATGCTTTGCAAACAAAATAGTGTTTTCCTAGTACAATATTAGTTGTACACACAAAGCTTATTTCCAACTGAACTTCTGTTATTCGGTTATTACGAATTTCAGTCGGTTGGCACAACTTAACATTCTACGTCACATCAAAGTTAGGTTAATTCAACAGAATTTTAGATGCATCTCCCAAAATGTTCAGAAATCTAATGTAAGTATCGTTGTATTAACTAAATGTATATGTTGTTACCATTAAAATACATTTTTCAATTCGGTTGGCATTTTATTTCTCTGTGTGTACCTTTGGTAATTTTTTTTTCTGCGCCATTTGGTTTCTTTGAAAAATTAGAAAAACGCATACAATGTATAAATTTGAATATTCTTATTTTATTTAATATTCACCGGGTTATCACCATTTAAATGGCACTGGAATGGTAGACTTCCTTCTTTTTTACTGCGGAATGAAGTTTTTTTTTCAACGTTAAAAAAAAAATGCATTTTTATTAAATTTCTTTTTTAAATGCACTTTTTTAAAATTTGGCAACTCTCGATTTGTAAAAAAAAAAAAATATTTGTAAACTATGGAATTTTTACTAAAAAAAAACAACATTTTCGTTTTTTTTGGGTCCCGCACTCAGCGAACTTCTGCTTCAAATCTATATGTAGTTGTTTAGGTTGTAATACACTAATATTGTAGTTCATTTAAAAAAACAAACCACATCAAATGACTGTTTTATGATTTAACATTCATTTTCTACAGTAGTTTTTTGTTATTAAAAAAAAAAAATTAAAACTATAAATGTTTGTTTATTTTTCTCTAACATGTGGTTCATTTTTACTACAATTGTGGTTAATTTTTTGAACATTAAAATATAAATTACAATGTTGGTTGAAATTACTGGAAATTATATATAAAGTTTTGTTTTTAGAAAAAAAAAACATCTTACATAGAAACTGCACAGTGGTGAATCCTCAGATTTGAATGAAACTTGGATATATTGTAAACGGAAAAAAAAATATAAGACACGTGTCTTTTTTAGGTGCTCAATCTCAAGTTTAGGGGTTAAAAAGTGTGGCTAAAAATTACCCAATTTTAGGTTTTTTAGTATATTAAATTTTTCGTTTTTTTTTATTAATTAATAATCATATAATTACAAACTATATACTATTACCCTAACCGAGCACTAGCTAGCGAAAACAGACCAGTGCCTCTGGTGGGAATTGAACCCACGACCCCCGCACTGATAAGCCAGCACGCTACCAACTAGCCTACCGGGGCGCACAGTTTATTAAATTATATTCGAATTTGATATTAAATGAAAGGTATTTTCAGGGCGCATCCACTGGCATACGAAACATCTCCCTGCATGTCCGAATATTTTTTGTTTAATTAAAAAAAAAACAATTCGAATACCTCATTTCTAGGGTAAAAATTATTGAATAATGCTTAAATTTTTGGTGGTTACAATCGAATTCCAACCAATTTATTTTCTGTGTGTATATACTAAATAATATGCATTAAAAAAACCTCTAAAAAACTGTTTCTCTTAAAACCAGTTGGCATATAAAATTTAACAGATATTGAGTACCTAAGTTCTTCTTTTTAAAACCTTATAATTATAACGTAGTTTTCTAGTACTTTAAGAAAAAAATATTAAAAATTTTGAAACTCATTTATATTCTTATTATAGACGGTGCTAAAAAATATATAAAAGTGTTCGAATTTTTTTCAGTAAATTTTACTATATATATTTATATATAATTCTAAGATAAGCAATGACATATAAAAGAGATAAAATTGTTTTTGATTAATTGTACCATATACACTTACATATGATCATATATGGTAGAATATATGGTCATTAGGCCATGTCGATTTGTATGGAGGCAAAAAAATCGCTCAACGTTCAAGGAAAATCGTATTCTAGGGATCAAAATAAGAAATTTGCCGAAGGAACCATGCATCTAAAATGAATTCTGATGTCTCAACTTTTGACCCGTAGTTTAAAATTTTGAAAAATTCCACTTTGACCCATTTAGAGTGCCCCAATCGAATCCAACCCAATCGAATATAATTTATACATTAATCTGCTAGAGCGTCTTCCGGAGAAGAAATAGAGACCCTAATCTTGGAAAGACTCCTCCTACTTTCTGAAATATCTCTATCAAGAGATTTGCACATTTTTCTATAAAAACACGACTAAAACGGCCCTCTTTCAACTTAAATTTTAACCCCTTCACGGTCACCTAGAATGATGTTTTATGCATTAATCTGCTAGCGTCTCTTCCGGAGAAGAAGTACCTCCCATAATCTTGGAGAGATTCCTCCTACTTTCTGAAATATCAAAGTGGGCTTTTTCAAAATTTTACCCTACGGGTCAAAAGTCGGGACATCAGAATTCGTTTTAGAGGTATGGTTCCTTTGGCAAAGTTTTTTATTTTGATCCCTAGAATTCGATTTTTCTTGAACGTTGAGCGATTTTTAAATCGACCCGCCCTAATGGTCATATATATATCTATATCTATTTCATATGATCAGCTATACAAGATATGCTAAGATATAACATACGATACAATGATATATGATGATATATTACACCATATTACAAAATGTTCATTAACTAAGTATAAAATATGAACATGTATCGTAATATATTGCAACACTAATAAGCATATATAATGATATTAAGTTGTATATGAGTATATACAAAATTTTTTCAGCGAGTACTTTATTTTTGTTTGATTATATATTGCTAAAACTGTAGTTACTGTTTAATGTAAATACTAATGCATTAACAAATTTATATTGACTTAAAGGATTTCCAACAAGTAAAGCTTGATAATTTAGGTAACAATTTGTCTAATATTTGTTTAACAATTTAAATTACTTTGTATGTAAATCCTTTGGATAGTATTTGGTTAAAAATCTTGTTGAGCAGAATTTTCTACTTAAAAAGTCAATTCCTTTTTAAAAATTATTATTAAACAGTTCATTAGGGAATAATATATGCATATGAGTTTGTCCTTTTTTTATATATATAATTTACAAGTTAATGCTATTGACTTTACATCATACAATTTACATAAGTATTCAATGACCCTTTTCAAAATAGAAATACATTTTTGATAAGTATTTGAAAAAAAAAAAAAAAAATGTTAGCCGGATTCATGTAAAGTCGTATCTTGTATACACATCGTATTTTTACCACATTAGCGTCATAAATGATTTAACATCCCTGGAAAGTTGTTTATACAATTTGTTTTGTATTTTTATTTTTATCTTTCAAACATTAAATTATAAAATTTTTGTTTTGATTGTTCATTATAAAATATTCTTTCTGAAATACGTAGGAATATTTGTCTAAAGATATAATCGCAGATTTTAAGACGAAATGAACGAAATATATTTAAAGTACGGCAATAATTGTTAAGGTACATACCAGCAAATACACTTTGTGTAGTTATACAACCTATACGAGCGCATTATGAATCTTTTCCCTTTATATTTATATCAGTTGGTACTAAATTTATTTTTAAATTTCCCCAGGAATTACAAAGTAATTATAGAATACTGTAGTATAATTACGGTTTAAAATATAAATGAAAAAATGGCCATAGAATTGTTTTTAGCAGACTATTTAAAACAGAACACCCTAACAAAATTTTGGCTGTAACGCCCATGACCATAAGTATATACACTAGTGTGTCCCTTAAAAACAGATTTATCATAACACTCAAAGTTTTATTTCAAGTGGTTCCAAATGGAAGAAGTCGTTTTTTTTACGTTTAGCCGTTGCGAATTTCGGCCGAAAATGTAAATTTTCGGCCGAATTTCCTAAAAATCAAAATTTTAAAAAATTTAATTTTATTTATTCAAATTACAGACTCAAGATTATTCAGATATGGAATTCAGACATCATCTGATCTCATTAACTCACTCTAGCCTGGAATCAAAAATGACCCACGAATTTTACATTAACGTTTTTTTTTTAATTAATCTTAAAGATTTTTCAAAATGAATAATGTCAAAGTGAATGAAATTTAATGGAGAAAGGGCGACTTACATTTCAGTTAATTAAACTAACATTGTTATTTGTTTTTTACTGTTCAAAAAATGAAATACAATTGTAGTAGAAATAAACCACATATGCAGTAAAAAATAAACAAACTTTTATTTGTTCTGTAGTTTTTAATAAAAAAAAAAACTATTGTATCGAATTAATGTAAAATCATAATACAGTAATTTGATGTGGTTTGTTTTTTTAAATGAACTGCATAAGTCAAACTTGAAATTTTTTCTACAACTGACTGTTTTTTCACTTAAAAATAAATATACTGTATTGCTAATAAAACAACTAGAAATATTTACATAAGAAGTTCCCTGTGTGTACTTTTGTTAAATTTTCCAATTTTTTTCATATTTTAAAACACAATATTCTCAAAACCGTAAATGCTACACACAGAGAAATAAAGTGCCAAAAGAATTGAAAATTGTATTTTACTGGTAACAACTTACAAATTCAGTTAGTACAATGATATTTACATTAGATTTCTGAAGATTTTGGATGTTGAAACTAAAATTCGTTTGAATTAATTGAACCTTGTTGTGAAAACTACACTCAAAAAAATAAGTTACTAGAAAAGTTAGTAAAACATTTTGTAAATCAGGTATACTATTTTTCAGCAATTTTTTTGCTAAAATTATGTTTTAAACTAAAATTTTAGTGATACTTAGTCAGCACTTAACTGTTTTGAACTAATGTTTTACTAATATTTTACTAATGTTTTACTAATTTATTTTGCTAAAAAATTGTGCTGATTAGCACATCAATAGTGTGAACGACAACCAGATTAAAAGTTATACGCAGAGTGAATTAGATGTCAAGATGTAGTAGTGACGAGGAAAATTATACTAAAACGTACAACTCTACTAAGACACATAAAAAAAATCAACCATGGAAGATTTTTGTATCTGTTTTTCATACACAAAACAAAATTGTCGATTGACACAACTTAAATTTTGCATTTTCACTGGCTTGTGATAGTAATTGTCTATTAATTAAATAAAAGACAAAATATAATATTTAAATTTAAAAAAGATTAAATGTGTAGTTGTAGTCAAATTGAGTGCTCAAGCTGATAACAAATATACAGCAGGTAGACAGAATAAAGCGAAAGACATACATCTTAGGTAAATTTTTATGTTTCCTTTTTCTTATTGCATTGTTACATTTTGTTATTTTTTCGTTTAGTTTCTATAATTCTCTGCGGTATTAGTGTTCCTTTAAAAGATAGCATCATTTAGACAACCATTGATGTAAGTAGTTGAAAGATAATTTTGTTTATGTTATATATAATTATTTCTATATATTTGCAGATATTACATTAATTCATGTCGTCAATGTGGGAGTATGAAAATTTTTATATTTTGTATCGTATTGTAAATTATTTTAAAAAGAATCACAAAAATATGTTTTATGATTTTCAGCAAAATAAATAAACTAAAGTAAAAATTTTCTACAAATTTTTTGAGTTTTTTTCAGTCTACTAATAATCAGCAAAAATTTTATTAATATTTAGCAAAGGTTTTTTAATTTCTAATCCACTAAGTTTTAGCAAAACTTTTGCTAAATCTACTAATTTTGTTGCTAAAAATTAGCTCGCTGATTCTCAGCAAAAGATTTTGCTGACATTAGCAATTTTTTTGCAAGCACCCTACTGACTAAAAATTTGCTGACTCAGCAAAATTTTTTGGCTTTTTTATTTGAGTGTTATGTTCAAGTGTACTAACTGACTGAAATTCGTAATAATAGAATTTGAGTAGTAGTAACCAAATGTCAGTTGGCGAATAGCTAAATTGTTCTCTGCGTGTCAAAATTTAATAAAATTTGCATAATTTTTGTAAAAATATCACATATATTTGATTAGACTATAATTATCTTTACATTTATTTAATACTTGTTTAACCGTTAGTGGTCTGGGGACAAAAAAGACCCATAAAATATAATTTGTATGATAACCATAAGTTAATTTAATTGTTAAATTTTTTTATGTGATTTTATCCCTTATGCTTGCTTTCACTTCTGACAAAAAAAAGACCCATTAGAAAATTTACAGAATTACATTTATAAAATGTTGATTAAATACTAAACTAACAAACAATCGTTCCAATCTTACTTTTAAGGGTTAAAAGGTGGGGTCGAAAATGGGCCCAGAAAAAAAAACAACATATATAACTTTGAATATTTTTTTAAATCATTAGTTAGATCATTAAAATACGTTCAAAATAATACCCATTTTTTTTTTTGTAAAAAAGAAAACTACAAAAAAGGAAACTTGAGCCATTTTGACCCCACCCTTTTTAACCCCTAAAAGTAAGATTGTTAATATAAAAAAATTGCGCTTGGTCGTTAGTTAGACTTTCTACCATAGCCAAAATGAACACTCTAACTGACAAACGATGTTTTGCAACGAAGTTCGTACCTTGTGCTCCACTAGAAAAACAAATAATAAGTTCTTCAACAAAATTGTTTATCGTAGCCTAATTTAGGCGATATGAGCCAAAATATTTAGGGTGCATTTTGAAAACTAATGCATATAAAGAGAAGTTTTGGACAAAAAATATTTCTCTTACCAAGATATAACCACGCTCGAAAAATTATTTTTTTTCTGCATCCTATTTAAGAAGATATCGGGATTTTCGCTTTTTGGAAAAACCGAAATTAGGCTAAAAAGTATCTAAACTTTAATTTATATTGTTCAAACTTCAACGCTTTGCTATTAATACTTGATGTCATAATTAATATTAATACTTCATAAAAATCCGTCTATTAGTTTATGAGTTAAGAGGATGTCCTTTAGAGGAATTCTGATATAATCCTGTAAGTCCTTCGACTAAAGTAAGGACTTATTATTCAAGATAAAGTTGCAGTCTTGCTTATATTTTATTATAAAGTGTTTTTAGTCAACTTAAATTGGTTTTGTAGAGTTTTGAAAACTATATTTTTTTAAAAATAAATTGTTTTTGAAATTTTACGAAATTTTGATGTTGAAACTTTTTCGCTTCCAAACCGTGGACGGCACACGAAAAATTTCTTCGCAAAACATTTAGCAAATTTAGTTATCTATCACAATATATTAATTTCTAAGAATAAAACGCTAATTTGACGCATTTGCGGTAACTTTTATGAAGGCTACCGTGAGTCAGCCTTACCTGTTAGAGGGTTAATCCAAATCTGAAAGAAGCCATTTTGCAAATTTCATACTGGGTCTTTTTTGGTCAAAAGTGAAAACATTAACCCTAGTAATATGGACTAAATTGCATAAAATAATTATTTGTATCAAATTAAAAATTATTTTTTTTAGTTTTAAAGCTTTGCACTCTTGTATTCTCAATATAAATTACGTTTTATGGATCTTTCTTGTCCCCAGGCCATTAAATTCCATTTAAATTGTATTAGTATTTGTGTCTTATAATTGTCAGATTGTCTCTATATGATACATTTTTTCAACAACCTGCGGCTGTAAGAATCATCTTACATTACAAACGTAACAATACCAAGTCATGACCGTTTAGCGATCACACCCAACTATGGCCTCGAATCTAATGTAGCTAAATTGCAGTTTTCTTTCCTATTAGCTTTTTCTGTTATTGTATATTATACTCAGAAGTGACAACACTAACAACACAAATATTCTATTTTTAGATTTTTGTTTATTTTTCTAATCTCCTTCGTCTCTATTTCACAATGTTACCAGATTGATTAAAGTTTAAAAACATTTGAGTGACATGTTTGCGAAAAATAAGCTTGATGAAAACATTGAAATTTTGTTAAATTTTTGACAAAATAATAAATTTTTATAAAATTTCGCTACACACACTAACACGAATTACCATTTTTTCAATTTATTTATGTTTACTTTAATTACAAACAATTATTGTATTATAAATTAGCAATGGACATCTCCAAATTAGGCATTTTAAAAATTTTTTAAAATTAATTTAAACAAAAATATATTTTTGCATTTTTATGAATTTTATTGGTCATTTTTGATTGCAGGTTGAAGTGAGTTAATGATAGCCGATGCAATCAGAATTCTTAATCTAAATAACTTTGATTATATAAAAGGAATAAATTATATAAAAAAATTAAATTTTTCAAAATTCCAAATTTTGGGAATTTTTCATAAAAATACACTTTTTTTCAAAAATGGAAAAAAAAAACGAATTCTTTGATCTAGAACAATTTGCAATAAAACTAGGGGGTAAATGAACGAAAATCGAAAAATAATTTTTTAAGGGACATCATAATATACACCTCAAATTATCCATATTGAGGCGTTGGTATTTGTTCGACAACCTACCCACTCTACATTACTACCAAATTGTTGTGTGAAAATTACATTTAATTATACAATATTAGATGTTTTTGGTGGTAAAACTGTTGATATACAATACCTCCCACATGGGTTCTACTATTTCATTTAAGTTCTATGGAATGTCTTTGGCACTTGCCAAAAATTTGCCATTCGCATTAGGTAGAATTAAGCTGTTGTTGGTATGATATCAAATCAATGATCAAAAATAACCTTTTGTGTTTATTTATTTCATTTCACAATTGGGCAATCATTTTCAATGATTTTTTTTTTTTTTTTTTTTTTATAATTTAACCAATACTCAGGGGATGCCCCCTACTCATGCAGTGCATTGTATTGATCAGGAAAATAAGGTATGGGAAGGAGGAAAGAGGGAGTAGTGTTTGTGGATATTTGATTGATTTAAATTTTTCTAAATTGTAAGTAACAGGGAAGACTTCTGCGGGAAGTTTGTTCCACATACGAATCGTTCGACTAAAAAACGAATTTTCTCTGTAATGCGTTGTGCGAAACACAGGACAATCAACTACAAACGGATGTGCTCTACTAGATAAGCGAGTATTACGAATAAAAACTCGGGCTCGTGGAATAAGTTCACTTATCTCAGATGAGCATCTCCCATGGTAATATCGATAGAAAAGTGTCACACAACCCACATTCCGACGATGCTCCAATGAATCAATAGAGTTGGATACACTACTGTCATTGATAAGCTTCACCGCCCTCCCCTGAACACGGTCCAGAAGCTTCAGAATAGACAGTGGAGCCCCTGCCCATATATGAGAGTTGTATTCCATTTTTGGGCGGATATAGCTGGTATAAATAGTAAAGAGATCGGATGGAGTGAAGTAAGTCTTGCACCGTTTTAGAAAACCGAGACACTTGAATGCCTCTTTCGACACTTGAAATACGTGCTTATTCCAACGGACATCACATTGTATTCTCATGCCCAGAACATCAAGAGTATCCGATTCCTCAATACCTATACCATCCATAGTTACAGATGACAATGTCAATTCCAAAGCCCGTCTGTGGGTTAACATACAACATTGGGTCTTGCGTGCATTAAAATCGACTTTATTCGCGTGACCCCACTCGGAGATTGTAGAAAGGTCTTGATTGAGTGTGTCATTCATGTTCTGCATAGGTGTATGATATTTTTAATAAATACAAAGTAAATTTTCATTAAATTTTATGAAAAAAGTTTCAATGGACGAGTTTCTAATGCAAAAATTCATTGATATCATGCAGATTATTCTCTCAGTGTAGAGGTGGCAAAATTGTGGTGTGTAGGTACATTTTAGGTGTCACGCAAAGTTCATATGAATATTTTTTTTAAATTTTGATGTAATGTTAATAACAAAATAACCTTTTTAAAGGAATTTTAAGCTTTTTTGAGATTAATAAGGGGTTGCCTTGGGCTGTTTTTGGTCAATAAGTTTTTATAGATTTAAATAAAATACATTATTTTTATTTAGATACTTCAAAAATCGTTTGTGCAGAAATCGTCCAAAATAGAGTTACATAAGATATTTTAAAGGTGTCTGCTAACGAATCTGAAACAAAATTCAAAATGGCAGATTCAATATGGCAGACATAATTTTTGAAAAACAGCTGGATCGATCTGTGATCATCGGTAGGGTAAGATATGCATTTTGCGAGTTTAACAATGAATTAAGATTTAGAATTTTCCAAAAAGTCGCCAGTAATTTTTCATTATTTTTTTATGTTCTCTGATTTTGTTGAAAATGCTCTTCAGAAGGGCTTTGAAATTGCTGATCACGAACCAGAAATCAAAATTTTAAAAACCAATATGACGGACTCATTATGCAGAAAATAATTGTTTTTAAATAACTGGTTCGATGTTTAATTACCATCGATTAATTATCAGGAAAACATATTTTTTGTACGAGTTTTGTTTAAAAAAAATATTCCTTTAACATTTTTAATTTTGTGTATATAAAGGGTCCGCCAAATAACTTTTTTTTTTTTTTGAACTCCTGAACCAATTGGACTTTGTATGGCGTCATACCAAGGTCTTTATGCAAAATTCGTCTCAATGATGTCTCCGAAATGTTCAATTGTTGAGAACGACGGTGAATTGATGTTGATGGGGCTTCACGCACACTTTCTGCCACAGCAGCAATATTCTCGGGTGTACGCACTGTTTTTGGATTTTCACGCTCTGGTTTATCGATGAGGATGCCAGTTTCTTTCACTTTTTTCACAAGATAGGGACCATATTCATTCAGCGGAAGGATAAAACTAATTATCTGTCAAATCAGACATGAGCTAAGTGTTACCATTCACGAAATAAGCACTAGTTGAAAAAAAACGTTAGATGCCGGACCCTTTACAAAATTACATGTTACATATTTACAAATCTTTTGAATATCCGCAAAAATGGAAACTTGTTTAAGTCTGCAGAATTTTTTTTTAATTATGTATTTTCAAATTGGGGTGAAGTTTAAACACCATTTTTTGGGGTAATAATAGTAATTTAAGCTTTGTTAGAACATATTACTGTTGAGTTAGTAATATAGTTTATAAATGTTATTAAAGTCGCGTTAAAATACATTTAAAAAAAGAGATGTGATAAAATTAAGAAAAATTACGGTATATTCCATCGCATGCAGAATGCATACCTAAAATGTATACCTCTTAAAAGTCAAGAAAGACCCTTTCTATCTTTCTTATATGATTAAATAGAGATTTCTGCATAATTTAGTTTAAACAAAATGTCCATAAAATATTAAGAACAGTTCGCTTGAATTGTGCAAACACAACAGCCAGCTGTTTCAACTGTGTCCATTGTGACTTTAAATATTCGGACAAAGATTAATTGGATTTTATTTTTCTTATTGTATTGATGTTTTGTTTGTTGTTTAATAATTAATTAATTAATTAATTGGCCTGAAATATTTCCAACAAATCTAAAACGTATCCTCAATAAGTTTAAAAATGGAGATACTGTCCCCAAGTTAATTTGTTTCATGTGTCTGTAATAGTACGGGGTGGTTTGGTTTGAATTCTTTATACCTTTTTTAATTATTATTTTTCTTTGTTTTTTTTCAGCATTTTGTGAAGAAGACTTGGGGAATTAATTATGAATCATTACACGATCGAACAACGTACAAAAATAATTGAATTTTATTTTTCAAACCAAAAGTCTATTGTATTGACACAGCGTGCATTCGTCGTCATTTTAATGCGAGCATTTCCTATTAAATGGGTATGTCAACAAGCAAAACTGCAGGATTTGGGCTACTGAAAATCCAAGAGCAAACCAAGAACCAACTAAAAACCTACATTCGAAATGAAATCATGGCAATTACACCCGAAATTTTGCGAAAAGTTTTGGAAAATATGCTAAAAAGAGCACGTATGTGCGAGGCAGAAAATGGACATCACTTACAGGATATCATTTTTCAAAGCTAATTGCAAAAAATTCCCCAATAATATACTGTATTAAAAAAAAAAAAGTTATACTAATCGCATAAATAAAAAAGTTATAAACCATTTAAACCATATAGCTCATTCTGCCTAACCCTGTAGTATCTCAATGTGCACTTCCAGATCAGTAATGCTAAATTGGTGCTTTTAGCACTATTTATGGTGCTTTTTGATTGCCAAATTGTAAAAAAGCACTAAATTAGTGCTTTTGCTAAATTTCCTTGGAGCATTTAGTGCATTTAGTGCTTTTTATCCATTTTTGTTAAATACTCACAAATTGTAGTGAAAAAGTATAAAAAATTAACCAAAATCGTATATTTTGGTCGAGAAATGTATAAATTTCGACATTTTACAATATAAAACTTTATCAATTGCTTTACTTCAGTGGTTATTACAAGTTTACATCCAACTTTTTTTATTTTTATTAAAATTAATCATGTGTAAATTGATTAAATTCTAGGACTTTTCAAAAATTTTCAGACAATTTTTTTCTAACGATGAAAAAAGTTCGATGTGATTTTTTACACCTTTTTTTTAACCGCAAAATGCGCTTCTTTACGCGTATTAAGATTATTATTGCGCTTTTTACGCTCAAAACGTTGGCAACACTTCTCCAGATTAGTTAGAATTTCAATTTTGAAGTTCAGGGAGTATTATTAAATTGCACGTTATATATTTTTGGCTCGCATGAAAAAAAGTCTTACCAATTGCGATAGAGCAAATATCATATTCTCAAATAGATATTATATGCATTGTACTTATAAATCAATTTATTTTTATTGTTTTGGACACAAAAAGGGATTGAGTTTATTTTATTTAATTTTATCATCAAAATTATACACAATAATGTTATTAAAGTATATTGTTTAGCAATAACATGTACTAAGGAATACATAAAAGAAGCAATATATAGTCATAGCCGACCAACAAAACTTCTACGAACATTTTTTTAAAATCAGAGAACTTTTTTTTCAAATAGGGTATTTACACAGAAAAGTTAACCCTCTACCTGGCAAACGATGTTTTGCAACGAAATTTATGCCATGTGCTCCACTCGAGAAACAAACAATAAGTTCTTCAACTAAGTTGTTAATCGTTGCCTAATTTAGGCGATATGAGCCAAAATATTTTAGGGTGAGTTAGGGAAACTAAACCATGTAAAAGAGAAGTTTTGGACAAAAAATATTTCACTTACCAAGATATAACCACGCTCGAAAAACAATTTTTTTCCGCTTCTATTTAAGAAGATAGCGCGATTTTCGATTTTTAGGAAAAAGCGAAATTAGGCGAAAAAGTATCTAAACTTCAATTTATATTGTTCAAACATCAACGCTTCTCTATTAATGTCTTCTTTCTGCAAAATTTCATAAAAATCCGTCTATTAGTTTATAAGTTAAGACGATGTCCTTTAGAGGAATCCTGATAAATCCTGATAAAATCCTGTGAGTCCTTGGACTAAAGTAAGGACTTATTCTTGAAGACAAAGCTTCAATATTATTTATATTTTATTATAAAGAGTTTTTAGTCAACTTAAATTGGTTTTTTAGATTTTGAAAACTATATTTTTATAAAAATAATTAGTTTTTGAAATTTTAGGAAATTTTGATTTTGAAGCTTTCTCGCTTCCAAACCGTGGACGGCACACGAAAAATTTCTTCGCAAAATATTTTGCAAATTTATAAAACGCTCATTTGACGCAATTTTTGCAAATTTTATTAAGGCTACCCTGATACAGCCTTACCTGTTAGAGGGTTAATCTACTAAAAATGGGGTTAACTGGCTTCATCACGCTAAACACGTGGATAAAAACATTTTTTAATCATTTTGATTAACAGTTAATTCAACTGTTCCTCTGCTTACAATTTCTAAATAAATCTGCATTTTCACTACACTCGTAGAAATAAAAGTGTAAAAATAGCAGTAAAAGCTACTAAAAATTACTTAAAAATGAGGTTGCAGAAAAAGCTGATAAAATTAGCAGAACTTGTATTAATAAAATAATAACAGCAAAAATAAAACTTTTAACTTTAACAAATTTTAGTTAAATTCGAATTTTAGTCAATTGAAAATGGCAATTTATTCTGCTAAAATTAGCAAAAACTTGTACTAAATATTTGTGGACTCAAAATAGCAACCAAAAACTGTAGTATAAACAAAAGTTTTGCTTTAGTTAGAATGTAAATAACATTGTATTTTGCTAGATTCAACAGAAACTTTTGTTAAAAACTTTAAGATTGTGGATTTTAGAAGGGCTTATTTTTATTCGCATAAAAAAAATTAAAAAAAAAAAACTTTAAAAATTTCACATTTTTTTCTGATTGACTTTTCTATTAATATCTAGCAAATTTTTTGCTAATTTTAGCAGATTAATTTGTTACTTTCAGTCAACTAACAGTTAGCTCAAATATAACAAAAAAAAAATGTAGATTCTACAGATTTATTTTTGCTATTCTTATCTTACTAATATTTAGTAAAAAAGTCTTCTAATTTAAGCAGTTTTTTCTGCAACGTAATTTTTAACTCATAAAAATGGCAAACCTGTTTACTAATTTCTTTTTGCCAGCATAATAATGGTCCGCAACTCTGTGTTTTAATATAATTTCGGATGGAATCTACGCTTTTTAAAGCGAGAATTCTCGGGAACTTTCGTCGAGATTCCCGGGAAATAAATAAAAACATGGTTGCTTTACAATGTTTGCTAACTAAACCAAAAATCCGCAGATAGAAAATTATAAAAATTTAATTTTAAACTAATTATGTCAAACTATGCTCAAATCCAAAAAGTAGTCAGTCAGTCTCTTCTTCTTAGAACATAGAAATAAAATATTTAATTTCGCTATATTAAAAATGAATTTTCAAAAGTTTTTAAAAAAAATATTCCAAATTGTTTTTACTAAAATAAAAGTTTAACTGAAAATGAAAATTATTCAAGTTCGAGGCCATACGCTATATTTCTTTATTAGTAACAAATAATCTATAGAGTTTTTTGTTTTCCAATTTATTCATTGACCAATTTCAGCAATGTGTTGATAGAACACGTTTTGAAAGAAGTGACAATGCCATGCAAAACATCAAACATTCATATAACCTAGTTTTCTTACTAAATAAGAACTAATATAAAGTTTAAAAATATTTCTTATAAGCGTTCGTTAAATTTAAATATCGGCCTTTCAACGATAGATCGGCCAAAATCTGCCGTTGGGTCTTCCGATTTAAATTATATTTGTCATGTGGAAACTCTACAGATCTACTTAAAAATTGGAGTTATTTTTATCGAAATTCGAAAAACAATGGTTTTATTTGCAATTCTCTTTTTTTGCAAAATAAAAAATAGGCAAAAAGTGTGTTAGTTTCAACATTCGTATTTTCTTTAATATACATCCGATCATTATAATTTAAAATGATTCATACACTCAGGGAACTTCTGCTTTAAAAATATGTAGTTGTTTGAAATTGTAATACAGTTTCATTATTTTTAATGTAAATGTAAGTCATTTGTAGAACAAATAAAATTTTTAACTAACCTTGTAGTTCATTTAAAAAAAAAAACAACTCACATCAAATGACTGTTTTATGATTTTACATTCATTTTTTACAGTTGTTTTTTATTATTTAAAAAATAAAAAAAAAATTTTTGGTTTATTTTTTACTACCATGTGGTTCATTTTTACTACAATTATTAGTCATTTTTGGAACATTAAAAAACAAATGACAATGTTAGTTGAATTTAATGAAATGTAAGTCGTCCTTTTTTTAAATGAAATTTCATTTGTTTTTGACTGCAATTGCTGTCGTCTTTACCAACATAATTTCCTAAGTGTATTTAAAAATATGTAATTTTGGACAAAAAGTTAAACCTTCTCTTTTTTGGGTACCGGGGATTAACTATTTTTAATGATTTTTTTTTTAAGAGCTTATAGCTTATAGGAAATTTAAAAGTCTTTGTTTTAAAAACTATAGATTTAATTTTTAAGATTTGTTCTGTACGTGAAATATAAAAGAATTTACTAAAATACTCTGTTTAAAAAAGTTTAATTATTAACCCTTTCAAGCCCACGTTCATTATCGAATATCAGACTTTTTATAAAAAAATACATGGGCTTGAAAAGGTTAAAAAATTAAAGTTTCAACCCATAATATTTTAGCAAATTCGATTATCTTTCAAGTACAGAAAAATATCAAACATTAAATGTATAGCTTTTATAAGTGAGACATTTAAACAGCGCATTTAAAACATTTTTAAATTTAATCTTTTTATTTATGAAAAATAAAAAAACTTAACTTAAATTTTGAATCTCGCTCCTAGACGAGGACAAGAAATTCTCATTGAGTTTGTGATTTAACATAACAAATATCTCTAGAAATTCTAATAACAAAGTCCCCTGAAGATTTCCTTGGGCAGGAATGAAATCCGGATAGGGACACGCCTACATCAGATTGCTTTTCACAATTTGTTAAATAAGTTTTGGGAGTTTAGCACATTTAATTACTATAAATGCAATTAATGTTTATCCCGATCAAAATAAATTTAAATTAACAAATTGTTGTTTTTTCTATGGAAACATTATGCAAGTTTTTTCAATAATTAAAGGGCTCATTGTAAAAACTTGATAAGCCAGATTTACTGTTTTGTGGCTTTTCACTGTTTTCTAGGCATCCGTTGATTAATATTTGATAGATGTCTTGCTTAAACTCTTATTGCAAATACCTAGAGTATAAACGTCCTGCAAAAGTCCAAAGGCTGCATTTTTTTTAGCCTTTAAAAGGCTTAAAGAAACTAAAAATCCCTTCAATTCATTAATAATACATAAACCCCGGCACCCAAAAAAAATTAAATGAAATGATTTTTATTATTACATTACAGAGTGATTTTTATTGAAAAATTTTCAATAAAAATCATTTTGTTTGTTAATATAAAAATTGTTTCTTATTAATTTTTATGATATCGAGAAAAGGAAAAAAGTGATTTCAAAAAGTTTAAATAAAATGCATATTGAAAAAAAAATAAAACAAATATAAGCTTTCAAATAAAATATTTTTTCGTCCATATGTAACTTCATTTTTGTGAAAGGGGTAATCCAAAATTTTGACACTTTACAAAACAACACTTTCATTTAAATCGACGAGAGCATGCTTTTAAGGGTTAAAGCTAAATTTTGTTATTAATGAACAAAAAATTTTACTAATTCTTAAAATTTTTTCTTTAAAATTTGTATGATGACTAAATTATTCGGTCATTTATAAAGTTTTGCTTCATTAAAAGATTATTGATGACCTTAAATTTTTTATAACTATTCTTACGTAATGAATTTTGTATGATGTTTGAAAAAAATTTTTATATGACTGAATTGTAATAGGCTTCATACACTCAGGAAACTTCTGTTAGTCACTTTTTGAACATTGGAAAACAAAACGCAAAAGTTGTCAACCCTGAACGTAAAAATCATACGTCAATCTGGTAACATTGTGAAATAGAGACGGAGGAGATTATAAAACTAAACAAAAATCTAAAAATAGAATATTTGTGTTGTTAGTGTTGTCACTTCTGAGTATAATATACAATAACAGAAAAAGCTAATAGGAAACTGCAATTTAGCTGCATTAGATTAGAGGCCATACTTGGGTGTGATCGGTAAACGGTCATGACTTGGTATTGTTACGTTTGTAATGTAAGATGAGCGCAGGTTTGATTCTTACAGCCGCAGGTTGTTGAAAAAATGTATCATATAGAGACAATCTGACAATTATAAGACACAAATAATAATACAATTTAAATGGAAAATCACTGATGAGACTGTCCATAAAAAGGCAGAAACTAGTCTAATCTGATTTAAAAATTAATAGTGTTTATAATTTTTAGAGAAAAACGTTTATTCTTCTTCTTAACCTCAACATTTCTAAAACAAATGACAATGTTAGATGAATTTACTAAAAATGTAAGTCGTCCTTTCTTTAAGTGAAATTTAATTTTTTTTTAGGAACATTTACAGTGGGGTTTTACCTACATAGTACTCAAAACAATTATCGAGACTAAAAAATTTAAAGAATAAACGATTTAAAAAATATAAAGAAACTGGCTTAGTAACTGATTATAGCAAATATTCTGTTACGCGTGCTGAATATAATTTGCTTAATACAAAGCTTCATGAAAATTACTTGGAAAATATGAAAATAAATTTAAGAGGAGATCCTAAATCGTTTTACAAATTTGTAAATTCTAAAAGAAAATCTTCTGGCTTTCCAACTGTCATGAAGTATCTCGATCGGGAATCCCGAGATGATATTGTCATAAGTGACATGTTTGCTGTTTTCTTTGGTTCAACTTATTGTAATGCCCAATATGACACTTTGAATGATTATCCATTTCCAGTTACAGAACATCAATTAATAACTTTTCCTCTTATAACTACTGATGAAATTGTTAAAAATTTAAAAGAATTTAAAAACTCGACAACTTGTGGGCCTGATGGTGTTCCCAGTTGCATCTTATTCAACTGTGCAGATGCTTTGGCGTATCCGTTGAGCATAATATTTAATATCTCCATTAAAAATGGTTATTTCCCAAAATTATGGAAGGACTCTTTCTTAATTCCATTATTTAAATCTGGAAATAAGTCAACTGTTATTAATTATAGAGGAATAGCAAAACTCAGCGCGATGCCAAAGCTATTCGAAAAATATTTAACTGATTCTCTGTGTCATCAAATTTCCTCTATAATATCTCCTCTTCAGCATGGTTTTCGTAAGGGGTGCTCTACAACAACTAATCTATTACAATTAACAACTTTGGTAAATCAGTGGTTTCCTTAAAGGCGAAAACACTGATGTCATTTACACGGATTTCAGTAAAGCTTTTGATAAAGTTAACCATAATCTTTTACTCAAAAAACTAGATATGATGGGTTTCGCTGGAAATTGTTTAAGCTGGATAAAGTCATACTTAAAAGACAGAAATCAGAAGGTTAATTTTAATAACACAACGTCGAAAAATATTATTGTAACATCTGGGGTTCCTCAAGGTAGCCATCTTGGACCAATTTTATTTTCTCTTTTTATTAACGATTTACCATCGGTAATAAAGTTTTCAAACGTTCTTATGTATGCTGATGACGTTAAAATTTTTCGTGGCTTTAACAAAAATTCCGATCAGATTTATCTACAGCAGGATTTAAATAGTTTTTACGAATGGTGCTGCTCTAATTTTATGGAACTAAATTTGAAAAAATGTAAACATATGCGCTTCTCTAGAAGGACAGAATCTTTTGGTCTTTACTCTTTGGGTGGTTTTCAGTTGGAATTAGTAGATAATATTCTAGATTTGGGTATTCTCTTAGACCCAAAATTGGATTTTAAACGTCATATTTTATTGACGATTAATAAAGCTCGTGGCACCTTAGCTTTTATAAAACGATGGGCTAAGGAATTTACAGATTCCAATGTAACAAAACAATTATATACATCGCTCGTGAGACCAATTTTGGAATATGGATCTGTGATTTGGGATCCACTATACAGTGTTCAAATTGGAAAAATTTAATCAGTGCAAAAACAATTTTTGCTGTTCTGCTTACGAAGCACCTACCCTAATACCATTAATAATCTACCTTCATATACGACCAGACTAAACCTCGTTAAGCTTCCCACTCTGAAAAGTAGAAGGACAATGCTAAACGTTACATTTTTATTAAATTTGATTAATGGTGATATATGCTCTGATTTCCTGTTAGAAAATTTTGTACTTTTCGTTCCTCCAAGATCAACACGTAATTATATTCCATTATATAATCCATTCTATCGTCAAATATATGATGATGCTGATCCGTTTATAAGAATGTGTAATGATTTTAATAATCTTTATAATTTGTTAGATTTTTCTTCAAATGTTAATATTATTAAACGCAACATCATTTTGTTTTTAAATTCTACTATTTAAAAAAAAAAAAAAAAATATTGTACTTATATTAATTTATAATTTTGTAATTATTATGTTAATAGTCTGTAAGGACTTATTCCGTAGACTTAAATAAATAAATAAAAGTTGTTTCAATTATAAGTGTACCCTTTGGGCATAATTTTTTTTTTTTTTTTTGAATATTTTTATAAAAGAAGTCGAAATTTTGTTTTTACCTACAGAGAAGTCGATTTTGTTAAAATTTGGACTCAAATTTGGACTGGAAATCTTAGCTTGGGATTAATTTTTTTATATCTTGCGTAGAAAAAGATTACAAAATTCATTTTAAAATTTTTTGTAAATGGTACTTTCCTACACTGATAGAAATTTGTGCGTAGTATTAATGAATTCCTTCATTAATCCAATGAATTTTTCATAAAAAAGTCCCCAAAGAAACGTTTCATTGAGTCAATGAAAGGTGTTTCATTAAATCATGTGGGCGTTGTAATAATGGTGTAATAGTTAGCGCGTTGGACTGTTACACAGATGGTCCCGGGTTCGATTCCCGGTGACGACAACATCAATTTAGCAAAATAATATGTATGAGTTTTCTATCACATATATGTATCGCTGCGCCCACCTTCGGTGTTTCCATAGCACTTAACCCTACCGAAGTAAAATAATGAATTAGGGCTATGAAACAAAAAGCTCCAATAAATTCGCCAACTCTCATCAGGTGGCGAGCAACAACTGTTCTAAGACTTATCTACTCGCGCATTTACAGTGTTGCCATGTTTGAAGCCCTTCATCTTTCACCACCTTTCATCTCTCCACTATCCCCTTTCCAAAGAAAGCAACACATTAATTAATAGGAAGAATTTCCTGAGTTGCTTCTCTTTAAAAAAAAAAAAATTTTTTTTCTTATTACAAGTCAAAATTTTTATTCAAAAAAATTTGAAAATTTTTCATTGATTTAATGATTTTTTTTATGAAATTATGAAAAAATCCTAAAAAATGGTAATGAAAAAACACCAATATTAATGATTTTTCATTCAGTTAATGAAGTTTTTCATTAAACCAATGAATCGATTTTAATGAAATCGTTTCATTAATACTATGAAGGAAAATTCTATCAGTGTACATAAAGTAGGGTATAACCAGCACAAGAAAAAAACACTTACTAAAATTACAAATTAAGATGGATGATATTGAGTTATTTCAAAAAAATAGTGTCCCATTATTAAAGTTTATTTAAGTGAATGTGCTATGAAGCATGTGATGAATTGGTATTAAGATACATTCAAAGAAAATATCTTAAAACTTAACAGAATTATAGAAAAATCAAAAATATTTCTTACTTGCTAAGAGTTTGAAATCAAGAATAAATAAATAACATTTTTATCTTTTAGTTTATATGATAGATATTTGTTACTTTTGCTCAAAAAATATGTTATATAACGACGGTCATAAATTGATAACTTCTCAATGCTAGTTTTCTTACAAATTAAAGTAAGAATATCGAATTAAATTACTATTGAAGTTATTGTAGAAAAGTGGTAAAAAAAAAATATGTAATTTAAGAGTCACCAACGTATGACCATCAATATTTTAAATTTAGATAGTGATGAGGCAGGCAAAAGGAAGTCATAAGTTATGAAAAAATAAAACTGTTGCTTTTGTTATTAGGCATGCCAATACGCATCAATGTATATTAAGCAGTGCCGTAACCAGATATTTTTGGGGGGGGGGGGGGGGGAGAACGATCCCGATTTTTTCTTTCAAAACATTGTTTGCTTTACCAAATTTGGTTCCGGCAAAATCAATTGAAGTAGTATGGAAATTTTCTTGTTTCAGACAGAACATTAAATGTTATGTCTTCAAATGATTTAATCATTGCAACTTGTTTGTGATATTTATATAAATTGTAATTGCATATTTTTATAACAAATCATTATTCATTCGTTCATTCATTTTGTTTTTTAAAGTCAAAACAAATTGCTTAAGAGTTTTTCTACAAAAGCCGATTAACCAACAGAGATGACAAAATTAAATTGATTTATTTGCTGTTTTTTTTTTTTGTCATATTAACTCAAATTTTCTAATTTTGCCATTTTTTATTTTAAATTTTTCATAAGATTTTTGAGCTATAAAATCGCAGATTGTCTTCTTTTTTTTCTCAAAATTTTTTACATCTTTTTTAAAAAAGTATTTTTTTTCTTTTGTTAACAAAAAAGTTATAATAAAAAAAATAGTTTTGCTATTTTGTGCCCACAATGTAATTCTCCATTTTTTATCTTCTCTGGTCACCAGATAATTTTTGTGCGAATATACAGGGAATAGTTTAACTAATACAGTCACAAATTTTTTATAAAATAACTAAAATTGATTTGAATTACAAAACTTGTATGTACGGAAAAGTTTTTACAATTTTAAGGCTTAGTTAAAAGCAAAGAAAACTGAGAGTTTCCAGAAAAAAACTTTTTTAAATCGGAGGAGTTTTCCTTTGAAAAAATTTAATAAGTTGAATTTATTAAACTTTATATAATAGAAAAATTAAAAAAGGAAGGGGGTTCTTCAATTGTAAAGTTTTTTTTTTTTTAATTTCAAGGCTTAATTGTAGAAAAAGTCCTCAAATCTGTCAAGCACACCGATTTTTAAAATAACATGGATATTATGATAAAAAAAAAATACAATATTTTGATAGACCTATAACAGGCGTTTATGTCTTGAAAAATGAAGAGCTTCATATGATTTTTTAAAAATTTCATAGAAGTCGAAAATTAATATTAAAGCACTTTTTAAAATATGTTGAACGCTTGACAATTAAATCTTAGAACTAAAGTTTGAAATGCATGAAAATAATTAAATTAATCATTGAAATAATTGCATAGCTCGAAGGGAAATTTTCATTAAATTTATGGAGAGATAATTAATTTATGAAATCGAATGATTTTTTTTTTTTTTGAAACTATCAAATTTGATAAAAAAAAAAAATACTTAATGAAAAATTTCTTAATGTTAATGAAATTTCTTAAATATAATGAAATTCTTCATTGAATTTACGAAAAAAATTCTATCGAATTCTTACATTGAAATCATGGAGAATAATTCTTTCTGTGTGCTCCTGCTCTGCAATCAGTAATTTGTTTCATTCAGATCGGAGTTTATTGCCACATTCATAAAAAAAGCCTGTACATATACACAAAAAAAAAACTAAAAGCAGGTTTTAGTTAAAAAATTTTGTTGAATCAATTAATGTTTTAATTGATTTTGCACCTATTAACGCAATATCAATTATCAATTAAAACTTTTATTGAAAATTAGGAAAGAAAAAAAGTTATAAATAACTTCTACAAAAAAAAATATGATACTCACAAAAAAAGTGTGTGAACGATACATTGGTATGTGTGTTTTTGGCAATGCTGATTCCTTTTTGTATGTTTGTGTGTGTGCTGCTTTGTTTGTAAACTTCAAATGTATTTTATATATATTTTATACTGAAAATTTTCTATTTAAGCATACAGTGTATGAAAGAATTATATGAGAATTGCGAGAATTACGTAATTAAGTCAATTAAAATATTAATTGATTCAATTAAATATTTGTTTAGAAACAAATTTAATTGAAATCAAATCTTTAATTAGATATTTTGTGTTGATAATTTTTTCTGTGTAGTTGAAAATTCAGCTACGACAACAGAAAATTGTAGAAAATAGTAATAGTAATTTTCGGCTGCAGAATTTTAATTGATGTTGAGAATCACAGTCTGCTAAATTTTGGTGAACTAAATGTGACTTGACAGATGTAGTTAAATTAACCAAGAATTTAGCTAAGTCATCAGAATTTTTAAGCTGAATCAATTGTAAATTTCTGCTGAAAATGTCTTTTAGGATCTGACCAGAGGCAGGTAAATTTTGCTTAGTTTCCGAGATATAGCCTATTTTACGATTATAAACAAGTGAGACTTATAGCGGTGAGTGAGACTTATAGCAGTGAGTGAGACTTATAGCGGTGACAACTGAGACTTGTAGCGGTGACAAAAGAAATAATGGTTTGAAAACAATTGTGTTTTATAGTTACTGTCAAAATTTTTTAATTCGAGAGTCAAATGATGTTATTTAAAATATAAATTTCTTTTAAAGGTGATTTTTTCTAATTACAAAAAGTTCAATCCTGATGATTCGGATGGTTTTAACAGCTATTGGAGAGACTTAAGTAAGGTACCACGATATTTCTAAAAACTAAATTTCGGAGGCGGATCGTTGATGGTTTGGGTCGTGTTTCGCAGCTCTGGTTTATTTAGCATTTCCAGGCAGCAGAAGGAATTCTTCGGAGTACATTACAGCTTTAGAAAATAAATTGGTGCAATTTATTGAAGATAACAACAAATAGGAATTCATTTCCCAACAAGCAATGGGTTAGTACGTCGTCACGATGGAATGGAATGGATGGAATCAAAAAATTTTAGCGGTTTTGGAATGGCCCACATGTTCCTCGGATCAAAACCCCATTGAGATTATTTGGGGATTATTAACCCGTCAAGTTTACACATATAACCGGCAATATGAGAGCATTTTTTTATCTAAAAGTAGTAGTTATTGATGCGTGGAGATCTATAACGAAAGAACTTCGAATAAATCTGGTAAATATTACACACAAAGAAATAAAAACGCATTTCAATCACGAAAACCACCGATTCAATAACTTTAATTGCTGAAGTTCCGCCAACAAGGAAAATTGCTAATTCAATTAGAAATTGATAATTGAATTACTTTTCAATTAAATAATAGCACATTTTAGTGAAATGTCATCCATAGCGTATATCTTCGCAAAAACAAAAAAAGAAAAAAAAAATGTTGTTGCCATACCAAATGTTTTTTATAGCTTGAATTTAAAAACATTGAATTTCAACCAGCGTAAAATTCTCATTTAGTTAGCAGATTTATTTATACTTATGTATGTGAAAAATTAGCTTTAAGCCAAAGGATTTTTTTTTTTTTTTTATAATTTTTAATTTAGTTTCAGCAATTTTTTGTTAAATAAATGGTTAAATTTTCATTAAACAAAATTTAACTTCATAAATTACATTTTCAATTTGACGATAATGTTTTAGAATAAATTAATATTCACATTTAAACAACTGAAATTAAATCATTTAACTTTATGATGTAATGAACCGAATGAGGATTAATAAAAATCGAATTTAAATGGATTTAAATTAATTATTACTAATACATAAACATTTATGAACAAAAACAACTACATATATAAATATTACAAAAACCAACAACAATATACAGGGAATTCAGAAAAAATGTTCTCTCACTCAGTTGCAATTTTTTGTTTTATTTTTTTAAGCAACCCGTAATCTTCAAATTATTTTATAAAATATAAAGGGTGATTAAAAAAATGAAAATAAAAATATAAATAAAAAGTGAGAATAATAAAAATATAAAGAAACAAATTATAAAGTCTTAAAAATGTTTTCCATTGAGTAACGACAATTTTTAGTTCAAAAATATTATGAACTACAAGGAAATATTGAAAATGTGATCTGGGAACTCCAAGAAAAATTTCATATCTTTGCTCCATGGAAAAAGTCAATTCGGAAAATGATTATGAAATTTGAATTGAAGGGAAATCTGTTAAAGCAGCATAAAGGCATAAGTGTCAGAAAGAAAAGAAAAAGTGGCAACTACTGAAGAGAATATTATGAAAATTCGCGATTTTTTGGTTCAAAAACCTGGTCAGTCCATTAAAGCAACTGCACAACATGAAAACATTGGAAAAAACGTCGGTACATACCATATTCAACAAGAAGCTTAAAATGAAGGCGTACAAAATCCACCCTGTTCAAATGCTGATCGATTTGGCCAAGAGGAATAGGGTTGAGTCTCTACATATCTTGCTTGACCTAATTAATGATGAGGAACATATTGATGTCCTGAATGATATTTAGTTCACGGACGAAGCCCACTTTAACCTGTCAGGATATTGCAACAAGCTTAATCAGAGGTACTGGACCGATGGAAACCGGCATCATTTAAATCCATCGCCTCTGTTATCACAGAGAATTACTCTTTGGTGTGCTTTGTCATCTAAGGGACTTTTAATTGAGGTTCTTAGAGAAAATGTAACGTTGGAAAGATATTTAGAATTGCTATAACATTACTTTGTATCTTCTTTGGAAGCTAGAAGAGAGATTAAAAACGCTTGGATAATGCAAGATGGTGCTCGGCCATATACCGCTAACATTGTTCTAGATTATTTGGCTTAAAAATTTGACGAAAAGGTTATATCGAATCTCTATGTCCAACGTCATCAAAAAGGGTTTCTTTGGCCACCGTATTCACCAGACCTAAATCCATGTGATTTCTTCTTATGGGGATATTTAAAAGATAGGGTGTATGTAACAGTTCCGAAAACACTTGCTGAATTGGAAATTGACATAACTGAGGAGATAAGAAGAATTCCTTGTAGTATGCTTGTTAATTCTTTTCCAAAACGTCTTCAACGGGTAATTGATGTAAATGGAGGTCACTTTGAACAATTTTTGTTATATAACTGCTAAATCAATAAACGATACTAATATTTTTTAATCACTTATTATTTTATTAAATATTTTGAATGGTACCCATTCGCGAAGTCCGAAAAAACCACTCGGAAAGTAATATTGGTTTTTGCGCTAGGAAAAAAAGTTGGGGTGAAAATTGATAAAACCTAGAGCACCACTTTATAGTCCGGACATAGGGCTATCGAATCCATTATTAAAATTGTATAGGCCCTATTTCGGAAGCCCAAAAAATATCTTCAACGGGGGTAATTGATGAAGGTCACTTTGAAAATTTTTTGAAATACAATTGCTAAATTAATAAACAATACTGATATTTTTTAATCACATATTATTATTTTATAAAATAATTTGAATTTTACGGGTTGCTTAAAGAAAAAACAAAAACACAAACACACAAAAAATCACAACTAAGTGAGGGAACATTTTTTCTGAATTCCCTGTATTTTGAGCGATAGTGTAAAAAAATGTCAAGCAAGTTTTGAATTTGACCAAAAATTTAATTGATTTAATAAATTTTGAATTTAATTAAAAAAAAAGTAGGGAAATATTTTTTTCTGTGTAAGTCTGATCGAATTTTCGAGTTGATTCAAAAAAAAGGAGGCCTCACGCATTATTAAAACTGCTGCTTTAAAATATTTTTCTTATATTTTTGTAAATTTTGATTTATTAAGTTAAGTGTATTTATGGTTATGAAACACTAATAGATTTTGTTTTTCCTTTTTAAACAGTAAAATAAAAAATAAATGAATTTGTGTTTTTTTTTCTTGCTAAATATTATTAAATTTATGTTAAACAATTCTTCTTTTTTTAACTTACGAAATTTAATAAAATGAATGTGTAATTATAGTTTTGCCACGCAGTGTATACTCAGCTTAAGTATTTATTTAATTTTTCTTAAAATATGTGTGGCTTTCACATTTTTTGCGGGTTTTCATAATTTTACTACCCCCCATTAGGCTACAATAATATGTGTGTAAAATATGTTTGTTACTGGGTATAGGGTTTTCTTTTTATATTACCTCTGGGTATTTCTTAACTTTTAAGGGAGTTCAAATGAATGTATAATAAAGCGCATATATTTTCATCTGAAGGTTTTTCTTCTTCTTTTTCAAGGGTTAACTTATAAAGTTTTTCTAACAAGGAAACTACACAGTGGTGAATCCGAAGATTTGAATGAAACTTGGATATGTTGTAAAGGACAAACAAATGTCAGATACGTATTTTTGGTTCAGTGCGCACCTAAATCTCAAGTTTAGTGGTAAAAAAATGGGACCAACAATTAAAATTAAACCAATAGAAAAAAATGTTTATGAAATGAACAATACGAGTATTTTAAAAACGCATCCACTATTATATAAAACATGTCCGTGCATGTCCGAACATTTTTTGTATTAAAAAACTCTTGTTAAGAATACCACATTTTTATCAGAAGTTATTGTTGGTTTGAGTTTAAATGGTTTGATAATCATGCTACTGTTAAACATGTTCAGTTTGGTCTATAATTTAATCATGAATCTTTTTACAAACGAACAACTCTTGCAGATTATTGAATTTTATTATCAAAATTCATGTTCGGTTAAAAAAGTGCATCGTGCCCTTCTTACAATTTATGGTCAGTTTGGGCGACTTTCTGAGGCGGCTATTTGGAATCTTGTGACTAAATTTCGAAACAAATTTACATTATTATATATTAATCCACCAACATGCATTAAGTAGAGTGCGGACAGAGGAAAATATCTTAGCTGTATACACTGGCAGATACAGCTAAGATATTTTATGATGACGGTGAACTATAGGACTCGGTGCCTTTCGCAGCAATTGGGGCTCTGTTACTCCACTGCGTGGAAAATTTTGCGGAAGGATTTGGGTTTAAAACCTTTTAAAACACAGCTGGTGCAAGAATTGATAACCACACGACCTAACACAATGGCTAACTTTTGGTGAATGGGCGCTGGCAAAGTTGGATGAAGATCCAATTTTTTATCGGAAAATTGTGTTCAGCGACAAAGCTCATTTCTGGTTAAATGGATACGTGAACAAGCAAAATTGCCGTATTTGGTGTGAAGAGCAGCCAGAAGCATTGCAAGAACTCCCAATGCATCCCGAAAATTGCACTGTGTTTTGTGGATTAGGGGCCGGTGACATCATTGGACCGTACTTTTTCAAAGACGACGAAGGGAGGAACGTTACCTTGAATAACGAGCGATACCGTGCGATGATTACAAATTTTTTTTGAGCAAAATGGAAGATCAGGACTTGGGTGACATGTGGTTTCAACAAGACGATGCCGCACAGCACGCCACACAATGGACCAATAGAGAGGCGAGTTCGGTGAACAGTTTATTTAACGTTTGGGGCCGGTAAATTGGCCGCCTATATCGTGCGATTTAACGCCTTTAGACTATTTTGTTGGATGCTATGTTAAGGCTCATGTCTATTAGAGCTACTCAAGTTGTATGGAAGCGAAATTCGTGCAAGATGTACCCCCCTAAAAATGAACATTGGTCATTTTTATGATGACATCTAAAATATTTCGGCTCTAGCTTTTACCTCTCGTGAGCTGGACCATTTTGAAAAAGGGTCCATTTTTGCATGTTTTGTTAATTTAAGAAGCTGTTTCCTTACCAACATATACAATATGGGTATCATAAGAAAGGTTTTTTAAGGCGCGTCCAACTGTATATACAATTTGTCCAAGGACGATCATCCATTGTAATTTTTTTCAGGATATTCTGTAAAAAAAACGGTTTTTGAATTTTTTGTTCGGGGTTGTTTGTAATAAAAATGCCAAATTAACATATTTTAATCTTTAGTCGATTTAATTAAATACGGGTCTCAGCTTTTTTTGAAATTCGTGCTAGTTCGCGTTTTGACAAAAATGCAATGGGGTGGTAACTCTTCGTTTTAAATGGGCAATATGGGTATCAAATTTTTTCTTTTGCCAAGTACATCATCTTTGTATGTAAATAATTTAGATTTTTTAGAAATTAGATGCATTTTAAACGGTGCTCTTGAATATATAATGCAATTTTGTGGTAACTCTAATATGATAGCGCATTTAGTTTCTAGATCATGTATGGATGAAAATAGGAATGATCCACGACTTTTTGGCGGCATATTCTTTTTTTAATTTGCAAAAAAAAAATGCCGCCAAAAAGTCGTGGATCATTTTTTTATTCTTTCTTCAGTCCTGATATCATCCATACATGATCTAGAAACTAAATCCGCTAGCATATTAGAGTAACCACAAAATTGCATTTATATATATTCAAGAGCACAGTGTAAAATGCATCTTATTTGCAAAAATCTAAATTATTTACATACAAAGATTATGTACTTGGCAAAAGAAAAAATTTGATACCCATATTGCCCTATTTAAAACGAAAGAGTTACCACGCCATTGCATTTTTGTCAAAACGCGAACTAGCACAATTAAATTAAATCGACTAAAGATTAAAATGTGATAATTTGGCATTTTTATTACAAACAACCCCGAAAAAAAAATTCAAAAACCGTTTTTTTTTACAGAATATCCTTAAAAAAAGGACATGGATTCTAGTCCTTGGACAAATTGTATATACAGTTGGACGCGCCTTAAAAAAACCTTTCTTATGATACCCATACTGTATATGTTGGTAATTAAGCAGATTCTCAAATTAACAAAACATGCAAAAATAGACCCATTTTCAAAATGGTCCAGCTCACGAGAGGTCAAAGCGGGAGCAGAAATATTTTAAATGTCATCTTAAAAAGTGCAAGGTTCATTTTTAGAAGGGTACATCGAGCACTTTTTTTGGTGAGTCGCTCTAATGTCTATAGGGACAAGCTGGCAATGGTTGGCGCACTGGAAGACAATATTGAAGAATTCATTCGTGAGATACCGGCCGATATGTTGGAGAGAGTATGCCAAAATTGAACCTAGCGTATGAAACATTTGAGGCGTGGCGAAGTCAACATTTACATGAAATCATGTTTAAACATTGAATTATATAGATCGTTCTATCGATTCAAATAAAGATTTTTTTAAATCAAATCCGAAAGCTCTTAAAAAATCACCCTTTATAATAATGTTTATTTATTTTATAGAGGCTGTGTGTGGGCTTTTTTAAATGTTCGTAATCGTTCGACTGTAACACGACTTTTAGCGAATACTTTTTATAACCCATATTTTAAATATTTCAAACACTTGGCAACCCTGGGCCCACAGCATAGACAATATGGGTATGAAAACTTTTGTTTTCTCGACCACTTTAATAAAGCGTACAAAAAAATCTGAATTTCTTAAATTTTAGAAATGTTTTCATACAAAAATGTTTAACCCATAAACGTGTAGTTAATTGAACACCCACTACATTTTTGTCCACAACAACATAAAAAGTTTAAAGTTTCATTAAAATCTGCGGATTCATCACTGGGTAGTTTCCTTGTTAGTATGATAAGAGCAACAAAAATAAGAATATTCTTTTTAAAATGACTTATTTTTTAGAGGGATAAAAAAAGGTGCTCATGTAACCAACAAAATCCAAAATGAAAGTTAAAACATCAATTTTGTATAGTAAAGTAATTGTTGCTTCTCAACAAATGAAAAAGGATCAATCAATAAGTTAATGATTTGTTAGGGTATTGAAATTATTTTTTACATTTTCCTTGAAAGGTTTTAATAGTGAAGAGAAAAGAATTTAGCCTTTTTCTTTGTTAATATATACAACATTAAATTAAAAGGTTAAATTGAAGGAATTTTTGTGAAAAATAACAACTTTTTACAAGTTAAGGTGTTCTTTGGTTAAAGGCGCTTGGTTAAAAAAAAATGTAATTCTAAAAACTCTCTAGTGTATAAAATTTAGTTTAAGTTTTATTTTTAAATTATTAAATTATGTCAAACCTATTATTACCGTAAGCTAATTAAATGTTAATTATGATTAGAATATTATTCTATTAACTTTAATTGCCATGGTCTTATCATCATATTAATCACCGTTGGCAAATGAGATTTTCATGATTTAATCTTGTGCGATATAAATTAATAATAATTTTAATTCATTTCATTTTACTTCAGCTAGTTTAGTCACTTAATAAACTAATGTCTCCAACAATTAACATAACAATTATACAACATTTAATTTCATTATTGTTTCATTAGTTACGAATGAAACTTGTGTAAATCTTTTGCTACCTGCAACGAATAAGAAAAGAAAGCTACCACTACAAAAGCAAAACCGCAGGCTAATCAATTTTAGACAGGATTAAAAAGAAAAACTATTACAAAAAACTGTGCAAGAGAGAAAAATGTAATTAAAACAATCAAAGTACAGTGACACTCGGTTATAACGAACACCGGTTATAACGAAACTTTTTTTTTTTATAAAAAAACAATTTTTCTGGTATCAAGGCATTTACTAACCAGACTTGGGCGACGTCAATTGCATTTCATAATCATTCACTTGTGAAATTTTTCTATATCATTAATAATTTCAGACCTAAGCTTATACAGGCTTAAACGCTTCCTGGAAAAATTTTCAAGTTTGTCAATACCAGACATGGGACATAATACCAATATGTGTGTATTTAATTACAGGCCAATTACTTTTTTATATTCAATTACATGTAATTGGCTGTAATTGAGTAATTGCCCTGTAATTAAATACCCAGATGTTGTGACTAATCCCCATGTTTGGTATTAAAAATTTTACAAATTTTGAAAGAAATCGATTAAGCTCACAAGTGTGAGTGAAGTTCTGATATTATTAATGACATTGAAAAATTTCACAAGTGAACGATTGTGAAATGTAATTGACGTCGCCCAAGTCTGTTACTAACATATTTTATACAAAATCATACGGTTATACCGTACATCGTTTATAACGAACTTTTTATATAACGAACTCATTTTTTGGACCCTTTTACTAGTTTTCCTATAAATTTTTACGCTTATAACGAACATATAAAAAAATCGAGATTCTAAAATGAAAATTTTGCTGCAAATCTTAAAAATTGTAGCTTTTTAATTGCAAATTTACTGAAAACACTTAAAAACTATATGAAACGTAATTTTTCAGCAAAATTTTTGCTAAAATTATGTTTTCAGCTAAAATTTTAGTTATACTTATTCAGCATTTAACTGTTTTGAACTAATGTTTCACTAATATTTTACTAATGTTTTACTAATTTATTTTGCTAAAAAATTGTGCTGATAAGCATATTAATAGTGTGGGCGACAACCAGATTGACAGATATACGCAGAATGTATTAGATGTCGCGCCATGTCAAGATGTAGTAGTGACGAGGAAAATGTTATCGACTCTTGTAAGACATATAACGAAATCAACGAAGGAAGATTTTTGTATTTGTTTTTCATCCATAAAACAAAATTGTTTTTTAAAACAACTTAAATTTTGTGTTGTCACCGTCTTGTGAAAGTAATTGTCTATTAATTTAATAAAAGACAAAATAAAATATTTAAATAAAGATGAAATGTTCAAAACTAAGTGTTTATTGAGATTAATAATCCAGTGTGGTAAAATTGCAAACAAACGTACAGTCAGGTAGACTGAAGCGAAAGATAAAAACACATATCATAGGTATATTTTTTTCTTATTGCAAAAAGGGTTGTATATTTTGTTATTTTTTCGTTTCGTTTCTATAATTATCTGCGGCATTTGCGTTCCTTTAAAAGATAGCATAATTTAGACAACCAGCGATGTAAGTAGTTGAAAGAAAATTTCATTCGGGTTACATCTATTTATTTCTATTTTTAAAAGATATTCATGTCGTCGATGTGAGAGTATGAACACTTTTCCATTATAATGAATATATTATATGATTTTTAAAAGAATCGCAAAAATATGTTTTATGATTTTCATTAAATAAATTATCTAAAGTACAATTTTTCTAAATAAAATTTTAAGTTTTTTTCAGTCTACTAATATTCACCAAAAATTTTATTAATTTTTAGCAATGGTTTTTTAATTTCTAATCCACTAGTGTTAGCAAAACTTTTGCTGAATCTACTGATTTTGTTGCTAAAAGTCAGCTCGCTGATTTTCAGCAAACGATTTTGCTGACATTAGCAATTTTTTTTGAAGCACCCTCCTGACTAAAATTTTGATGACTCAGCAAAATTTTTTGCTGACTTTACTAATTTTTTTTTGAGTGTAGTAACAAAAAATGTTAAATTAGGTGAATTGAAAAAAAATCCTGAAATTTTAATAATGTTTTGGTAAATGTTTACCTCCCTTATAACGAACTTCACTTATAACGAACTAAATTGTCCGGTCTCCGCGAGTGCGTTATAACCTTACTCCACTGTATATTGATAGGATAAATTAAAAAGATTCAGAAATTTTAAATAAAGACTGTTTCTAAAAAATCAAGGAGTTGAAAATAAGTTAAAGTTATTTTTTGTTTTTAAAATAACGTGAATCAAATTCGGTATTCGGTGGCTTTTGAAATTTATATAATTTTTTTTTTTTAGATCAACACTCAGGGGAAGCCCTCTATATATGCACTGCATTGTAACAATGGCTATGCAATGCTCTTACCCTCTGTTAACACCTTGTGCCTGCAAACAGGAAGCGGTAAATTTTTAAGGAAAACTAAAGCTAAATTTAAACAACATGTTACTAAAACCATAAGTCCCGGTTCACACACGGCAATTTTACTTGCGCAAGTTTTCTTCAATTCTCCTTTGAACTTGCTTTTGTTTTCACACAGGAAAAGTTTGTTTCAGCGATTTTCGTATATCAACCTGCAGCTAACTCCCTCTTCTGTAAACTCAAGACTTGCGCAAGTAAAATTGCCGTGTGTGAACCGGGACTAACAAATATGTTAAAATATATCAGCAGCAACACTAAAAAATATCAATTGAAAGTCTCTCAGTGAAATAATGATCAAAATTATTTTTCAACATCTATCAGTAGACTCATTATTTTTTCAACTCTAGTAGGTATATATATAACTACTGATTTATGATTTTATGTAATCTGAAAGGTAATGACGTTTTGTGAATGCAAATCATTTCTGTTTTTATCTATAAAGTATAACATGTCGAGATGTTGTAGATGGTAGAGCGGTTGACTGCCAGTCTGGAGTCCCAGGTTCGACTACCGTGTAGGCACATTTCATTAAAAAAAATTTTAATTACAAAAGTATTGTTTTATAAAATTTTGTCTAAACTCATTATTTTTTTCCATAGAAAGCACATATTTTTTGATTTTTCGTAAGGTGTTTAGTAATATGTCATTATTTTGCGTTACATTTAAATACAAAAGTAATGATATTTGTAATGACAATTGTAAGTACTTCAATTAGAAAACATTAAAATTAACCATGCATTTGAAGTTAAAATTTCTCAAATGTTTTCAAAAACTTTAAAATATTTTTAATAGAAAATTAAATCTATTTAGAGTTTTAAGGTCAAGATTTTAAAAAAAATTTAGTTTTAATTTTCTTTTGATCTAAAAATTACTGTTTTGTTTTAGCGGTAAAATTTATTTTTCAAGTATTATAAATACTGTTTAATTTTTGGGGGTCAGATTGACCCATTTTTCTAAAGTCGGAGATATGTAGTACTAAAGCTAAATCATTAAAGGGCTATCGCTCTGTAACGTGTTAGGATTTGAGTCTAAATTTTAATTTTGTAGTTTTGGTTTAAGTTATGCCTAATCCAAAAATAATAACAACTTTTGTATAAATCTAAAACTAAATTTGTAACATTATAAAAACTAAAAACATAAATACAAAAAAAATCATAAGAAAAAAAAACTACTTTTTTGACTTTGAGTTGACCTTATAAGGCTCTGAGACTATTAGGCCACATATATAGGTATCGCTAAAAACCTACATCTATCTATTGTTGATCACAATAAGTTTTGTTAAAATCGTCGTGCAGGTTTTCATAAATTGGCAAGAAGTAAAAATGGGACATATAGAAACCATTCAAATGGTCAAAGGGTTAAAGCTTAAAAAGCCTAAAATTCGAACAATGCATTTTTCATCCTCACTTTTTGTGTGGAATGAAATCCGGATAGGGACACGCCTACATCAGATTGCTTTTCACAATTTGTTAAATAAGTTTTGGGACTTTAGCACATTTAATTACTATAAATGCAATTAATGTTTATCCCGATGAAAATAAATTTAAATAACAAATATGCAGGTGCTTGTGCAAATTTAAATGTAACTGACACTAATAGAAAACATATGATTTTCTATTGTTGATTTACTTGAATAAACGTCACTACATTGCTAGGTCTGTCAAAAAACAGAGTAGTATTTGGAAGATGACAAAGCCAATTGTGACAATTTTTTGTTGTTGTTTTTGTTTTCTCTTTGATATTTTAAATTTTGAATCTCGCTCCTAGACGAGGACAAGAAATTCTCATTGAGTTTGTGATTTAACATAACAAATATCTCTAGAAATTCTAATAACAAAGTCCCCTGAAGATTTCCTTAGGCAGGAATGAAATCCGGATAGGGACACGCCTACATCAGATTGCTTTTCACAATTTGTTAAATAAGTTTTGGGACTTTAGCACATTTAATTACTATAAATGCAATTAATGTTTATCCCGATGAAAATAAATTTAAATAACAAATATGCAGGTGCTTGTGCAAATTTAAATGTAACTAACACTAATAGAAAACATATGATTTTCTATTGTTGATTTACTTGAATAAACGTCACTACATTGCTAGGTCTGTCAAAAAAACAGAGTAGTATTTGGAAGATGACAAAGCCAATTGTGACAATTTTTTTTTTTTTTTTTTTTTTTTTTTTTTTTGTTGTTGTTTTTGTTTTTTCTTTGATATTTTAAATTTTGAATCTCGCTCCTAGACGAGGACAAGAAATTCTCATTGAGTTTGTGATTTAACATAACAAATATCTTTAGAAATTCTAATAACAAAGTCCCCTGAAGATTTCCTTAGGCAGGAATGAAATCCGGATAGGGACACGCCTACATCAGATTGCTTTTCACAATTTGTTAAATAAGTTTTGGGACTTTAGCACATTTAATTACTATAAATGCAATTAATGTTTATCCCGATGAAAATAAATTAAATACAGAAGTATTTTTATTTATTTTATTTTATTAATTAATAATCATATAATACAAATTATATACTATTACACTAACCGAGCACTAGCTACTATGGTCTTCGGCGCTTTGTAGCGAAAACAGACCAGTGGCTCTGGTGGGAATCGAACCCACGACCCCCGCACTGATAAGCCAGCACGCTACCAACTAGCCTACCGGGGCGCACAAAATACAAAAGTATTTAATGTTATAAAGTAGAAATTTAAACGATTTAATGTTTTTATAATTAAAAACAAAAATTACCCCGTGAAGTCGATGATATACCATAAAAGTTAAAAACTAAATACATATCCTCGAATATTGGAAAAAACTTATTTATAATTAAACGTTTTTAACCCTTTTCTCTTTTCCGGGTACAAAGTAACCAATATTATATAAAAACACCTTAAACATGTCACATCAAACAAATATTTGAATATAAAACATATGTCTGTAAGGTATAAGACTTTAAACGTATATACATTTTAATGCGCCATTTTGATCCCAAAAATACAGAAGGGTTAATGCATTTTAATCATAGATAGTTATGTAGGTTTATTGAAGTAATTAGAATCCAAATTTTTTACAGCTCTGTTTCCGAAAATTTTAAGTGTACCTTAAATAAGATGCTGGATCCAAAGAACTTACTTCTGGCCTTGATTATTCAAAAAATCTGGGAAAAAAATGGCAATCTTATTAGATTCCTTTGGATTGATGTAGAAATATGTTGTTACCCCATTTTTTAATTCATTGAACGTTATGTCGATGTTTAAAAGAATTTATGTATATAAAAAAATTTTTACTTACCGAACATTCGCCAAAGTATGTCGACGATTTTTCAAATACCGGCTATGATACTTCTGCAGATCACCTATTGAACCCTGTTCGGCTTGCATTTTGCTGGCAGGTAATAACTGTGAACTGGTCGATTGTTGAGCTAAAGCTGAGGCCGAAGACGAAGCTAAACGTGTCTGAGCGGCTGCTATGGCAGCCGACACAGTAGCTGCGCTACTGCTATTATTCGACGAGGAGGCAAGAGTTTCACTTGAATTGCCAGCACCACAATTATTGGCAGCAGTTATACTACTATTGGGGGCAAAGATGATACGTGACCAACCCGATTTATGTTGTTTACGAAATTTATGCTTAATTCTTGGCGATGGAGTTGAGGTGGTAAATTCTTGTGGTGTACAACCGGTTATGGAAGATGTTGTTGCTGTGGCAGCAGCTGTTGCTGATAGGGAAGTACAACTTTCACTGCTTCCACTAGTATTGGCGGTGGTATATGGAGAAAGTTGATCAAGCGGTGATTGTTGTTGTTGTTGCTGTTTGTATTGTTGTCGCTCTGAGGTGGGATCAGTTGAAGTAGTTTCGTCTTCTTGATTGGCGCTATGTTGGCGTTGAAGTAATTGTTCAGACTCTTCCTCTTCTTTAATATGCGGTAACGGTGAAGTCTGTGGTGGTGGACAACAACAACGCGAAGGTGTTGATGATGATGTTGCTGCTGATGGCGACGAGGTATTATTATTATTATTTGCTGGGGTATTTGTAGGTGATGTTGATGATGTTGTTGTTGTTGCTGGTTGTATAGGATTTGTCCCCACGGTAGTTGACGACGAGGAGGTTGAGTAGTTAAATTGTTGTGCACTACTATTCGGTGGTGTTGTAGGTGAAGATTGTGTTGCTACTGTTAATGCCGTTTGTGTTGCTACAGCTGCTGTTGTTGTAATAACTGTTGATAACAACGTTGTTGTGGTAGACAATAACGAACTAGCTGAAGCTGATCTAGCTGCTGCTAATTGTAATACCGCTGTTGTTGGTGAAATGCTAGTATCACTTAAAGTTTCCGGTTCAGCTTTACGCGGCAATATACCCGAAGCTAATGTAGCTGCTGCTATATCAGCTGCACTTATATGTTGGTGCTGATGTAACTCTTCTTCGTCGTCGTTTATTAGATTTTTTAACGAAATCGGGGTTGTAGCCGACGTCCCAATAGTATCGGCTAATGAATGTTTTTTAACAGATTGTATAAATGAATCGTTACCGTCCGTTGTCAAATCAATTGATGTTTTACCCGAGCGCTTACGTTTTACTGTACTGTCGGCCTTTGTAATGCTGTTGGGTGAGACGGACGTATGGGGGGGACTTGTGGCGGGGGCTGCCGAGCCGCTGCCCCCGCGACAAGGAAGGCAACAGCGAAACACTGTGCTACTAAAACACTTTGACGTTTTTGATTTACGTCGTTTGGTTGAACATGTGTTGTTGGTAGAGGCTGATGAGGAGATACAACTGCCGTTACCGAAACTATGTCGCGGGGCGTTATTGACGCCTGCCACACTACTGCGTACACTGCCGCTATTATTACTGCTGAGTATGCTAAGAGTACCACTGAAGCGCTATAAATGAAACAAATAAACACAATTTGTTTACAACAACTGTTATATAAATTAGGAAAACGATTACAATTGAGGTGACAGGCTACAACTAGAGAATCATTTAAAAATGAATGAATTTAAAATACAATTAAGATAACAATTTTAGTGTCTGTCTCAAAACATTGACTATTAGTCAAAATAAAAAATTTATTTAATGCGGTAATGTATTCAATTTTCATATTTAATAAAAAAAAAAAAAATAAACCATTTACAAATTTTTTCAATTCAAACATTAGTTAATTGAATTAAAAGTATAACTGAATTCGGTCCTATGAATTTAAAGTTTAAAACTAATATATTGTAACTTTTTAAAGAAAAATAATTTGTAACTCTTCAGTTGATTCAGTTACAATTAAAATTTTAGTTATATCTATTAAAAATAAAACAAAAATAGTATATACTAGATACAGGAGATAGGAGATAGGCACGTGAGTGAATTTTGATTCACACACACGTCACTCAAAGAACAAACTGTCAAAATAAAGATAAGTTGTGAAAATGTAACTCAAAATTGCGCTGAATATGAAATTTTGATATTCATTTAGTATTTCAAAAATCCAAAAATATAAAATAGGCTAAAAAATTAAGAAAATATTTAATAAAAGCCAAAAAAAATTATTGTTAAAATTCTACTCACTCAAAACTCTGACTCACTCACGAAGAATTTTTTCTCAGTCACTCTCACTTACGTTCCCGTGAGTAAAATTAGGTTTCATTCACACTCACACGTGATGAAGCGTGATTCACGAAAAATTTTGCTCACGTGCCCACCTCTATACAATAGAAACTTTAACGAAAATTGGGAAAAATCAGGGATAACATGCAATACCGTTATCGATTCAAAACCCTTTCCACTGACTATCGTTTTCCCTAAAATACCGTTACCGAAATAATTGAAATACCGTTACCGATATAACTTAAATATCAATTTCCCTAAAATACCGTTACCGAAATAACCAAAATAACGTTATCGCCAAAATACCGCTACCGAAATAATTGAAATAGCGTTATCTATCCTTAAAATAATGTTACCGAAATAATCTGACAAAATCGCTGTAAATAGATATATACTTCCCCAAAGCTTGATCATAAACTAACTAGTCATTTAAATTCGGACATAATGGCGCCACAATTATCGATGTGCATTGACATTACCTGAATAACTTAAATAACGTTTTCCTTAAAATACCATTACCGAAATAACTGAAAAACCGTTACACCTAAAATAACATTAACGAAATAAACGCAAATAGCGTTACCGTCAAAGTGCCGAAATAATTAAAATTACGTTAACGCTAAAAAACGGTTACCGAAATATCGTTATCGCTGAAATTCCGTTACCGATAATAAACGAGAATAGCGTTACCCTTATCGATACCCGCATCTAACAGGTTACCATACATGTAAAAAATTGCTGAAATTTTAAAAAAAATCACCGGAACTAAATAAGTGCCAAAATTAAAAAAAAAAAAACAACACCAAAATTAAAAAAAATTCACAAAATGTATAAAACTCGTCAAAATTATAAATCGCCGAACTTGGAAGAAATATCCAAAACTGAAAAAAACGTCGCCAAAAATTGGAAAAAAAATGTCAAAATTTAAAAAAAAAAAAATCGCTAAAATTTATTAAAAAAATCGATTAAATATAAAAAAAATCGATTTAATTAGAAAATAAACGCCAAAAATTAAAAAAAAAACGCCAATATTGAAAAAATATCATATATTAAAAACATCCATATCAATAATCCGAAATTCAAAAAATTTTCAAAACTAAAAAAAAACGGCAAAATTTAAAAAAAGTCGCCAAAATTTTTTTAATATTAAAAAAAAAAATCGTTAATAATATTGAAAAAATTGTAAAAATTAAAAAGCGTCCATTTCTCAAAAATATTTTTAATTTTTGAAAAAATCAAAATAAATGCATATTGTTTAATTACAAGTGCCTATTTTACTGCATATTTTATGTACATAAACCACGATTATAAATGCAATAACTTCGGAGCCCTAGCTCAAGAGTTATGAAAACAATTTTTTAAAATCGACAAATTTTTTGTTTAAAAAAAAATGCAAATATTTTTTAGATTTTTATTCCATAATTTTTTGTATTTTTAGTGCATATTTTGATGCATAATTTAAGCACATATATTCGATTTTTTAGTACATAAAAGTCACTGCCCTGGTAATCACAAACCATTTCGTATTAAGTGAGTTTTTAACTTTTTTGTAGCATACAGTCTGTCGCTTCAATTGCAACTTTACTCTTAATTAAATATTTCATTAACAAATTATTGCAATTTGTTTCTTTTAAAATGTTTTTTGTCGAAAATACTCCTAATTTAGTATTTGAATTTGTAATTGTAAACTTTTTCTATTATCTTTCTACTAATTTAACCTTGACAAATCCTCCTGTTTGACCTTTAGTACCCCAATCATTATCTGATAATTGTTGTTGCGGTTGCAATTCATATTTTTGTTGTGCATTTTTCAAGTTTTTTTGTGATGGAAATTTTGCCAGACGCATGGTCTGCTATTTTTGTCTGTGTTTTCTTGTTTAAAAAAGTTTTACACGATTTTAATTTAACGTCTTTGGTAGCTGAATTTCATAGATAGCAGTTTGTGGAAAATATCTGCAAAGAAAAGAAAGTTGATAAAAAAAGATTAGTTTAGAAAAATTAAACAAAATATTTGTGAAGAATGTATTAAGAATGTATTACATGTATGTGTTTTATTATTATAAATTATATTTATCAAGTGGAAAACTTGTTTCGAGCAATTAAAAAATTTTGCAATCCTCAAGACATAACAAATTGTTTATAGTTCTATTTTGTCCCCCACCCACTTAAGGTTAAAGATGTTTTTAAAATTTAATTGAAATTTTTCAGAAAATTATGCTGGCTAAAGAATATTCAAATATTGTTTAACTTTCTACAAAATAATCAAATTTCATAAAATATCATGGAAAGGAGTCTTTTCCACATACAAAACACGAAGTTTATTGTGTTTCCTTTAAAATTAACTATTATTGGCATTTCCACATTAAATTTAAAAAAAAAAAAAATCATTTTAAAAAAATTTGTTTTTGGCATTTCTATCGAATTCATGGTTAATTTTTTCCTCTACGTTAAATAAAGCGTGTTAATGATATCCAAAGAAGTCCAATTCCGTAACTGAATAATCTTAGGTATATCCAATGGATAAATGATAGTAAAAAGTGAATTTTTAAAAGTAGCGAATTTGGCTAATATCGGCCGAGATTCCGCACGGGTAAACATTATCCAAAAAATAAATAAAAACCGAATTCTTTCATTTGGAACCACTTAGAACAAAACTGGATGGAGTATGTAATAAAAGAAAATCGACAGATCGTAATTTTGATGAAAAATACAAACAAATTTTTTGTATGACATTAATAATCTTTTGTGTATGTGTTAAGGCATGCTAATTTCAATCCGCGTTAACCATTTTTCTTTTAAGGCGCAGAAATTATGGTGGTTTTTACCCTCTAAACGGCAAGCCCGCCTCTAGGCGGGGTATTTTACATCGGTCATAAATGACCCAATATTAGTTAAATGAAAATAGCAATCTGCTAATTTAAGCAAAGTTCTTTTTAACTAATTTTAGTATTTATAGCAAAAATGTTTACCAACGTGTTTCTATCAGCGAAGTGATGTTTTTAATAAAAACAAATTCGAAAAAAATATAATTAGATTTCGCATAATTCGTAAAAAGTTCATATAATCGCCCATGTCCTGTCTTTCCTTACTTTTTGAATACGAATAAATTTGAAAAACACTTTTTAACTAATTTTTAGTATTTATAGCAAAAATGTTTACTAACGTGTTTCTATCAGCGAAGTGATGTTTTTAATAAAAACAAATTCGAAAAAAATATAATTAGATTTCGCATAATTCGTAAAAAGTTCATATAATCGCCCATGTCCTGTCTTTCCTTACTTTTTGAATACGAATAAATTTGAAAAACACATGAAATTGAAATTTGGTGCTTTCTAATCCCCATAAATGTATAAAATTTGTATTAATAATGGAAAAATGTCGAAAAATTATTGAAAACATATGTTTTCGATCATAATGCTAAATTTGAACTTATAAAGCAGTCTTATGATTTTTAAAAACTTCTGTAAGGAAAATAGTGCTTTCGCTTTACTTTCTACAGGAATGAAAATCGAAAATAAAAATGTGTATGTGAAAGACAAAGCACCAAAAAGTCGTATTGATTTCATTTTAATGGGAATGTGAAACATAGGACAGAGGTGAATATTCGAAAAATGTCGAAAAATTATCGATTCAATTCTTTATTTACATAACATTTTTAGGTGCATTCATATAACAAATTTTCTTAAAGAGTTTAGGATGCATATTCCTTTTCTGCTTAAATATAAATAACAATAATATATTATATTATACCTTTTACTTTACATAAAATTTCTAAGTAAGGTGAAAATTCACAAAAAACCTTTTTGAACAATTTTTTTGATTTTGTATGTTTTAAGGGATAAAGATAAAATTTGATTGATGTGATTGTATTCCGAGTTTAAACATTTGGAATTGAAGTTAAGGGTAAGCCGTTCTAACCTGTTATTTACAGGTTCAACGTTGGAAAATTATCGAAAACATATGTTTTCTGTAAAAATGCTAAATTTAAACTCATTAAGCAGTCTTATGATTATGAAAAAGTGCTTTCTTTTGAAGTTCTACAGGAAAGTAAATCGAAAATAAAAATGGGTATGTGAAAGTCAAAGCACCAAAAAGTCGTATTGATTTAACTTTCATGGGAATATGAAACATAGGACAGAAATAATCGCACATGTCCTGTGTTTTCCTTACTTTTTGAATACGAATGAATTTGAAAAGCACATGAAATTGAAATTTGATGCTTTCTAATCACCATAAATTTATAAAATTCGAAATAATATACGAAAAATGTCGAAAAATTATCGAAAACTTATGTTTTCTGTCAACATGCTAAATTTTAACTTATAAAGCAGTCTTATGATTTTTAAAATATTCTGTAAGGAAAAAAGTTTTGTTGTTTTACTTTCTACAGGAAAGTAAATCGAAAATAAAAATGTGTATGTGGAAGTCAAAGCAACAAAAAGTCGTATTGATTTCACTTTCATGGGAATATGAAATATAGGACAGAGGTGAATGTTTGTGTTTTAAAATATTTTTTTAATTCGGAGGTGGTGTTTAATAGGAAACTCAGTTCAAGCAATACGCTAGCTAATTACAAATATACAGCCATGTCACAGAAAAAAAATCCAATTTTTTTTTTCCTATTTTAACAACAACCTCACAGAACTCGATACGAAAACGAAAAATTTTTGTAAGATACATTTTTTGCGACACTCCAGATAATTGTGAATGTCAGACACAGAAAACATACATTTTCAATAAATGTTCGCCAATTCCTTATAACTATTTCATGTTCGTATCGCGGTATTGCTGCGCTGACATCATCAACATGGTAAAGCTCAGACAGTATAAAATTAAACAGTTCCTCAAATACTGTTCACAAAACTCAATTCTATTAAAACGGCGCAAAAACGTTAGGGAGAAAACTGAGATAGAAACATTTTGATTTTATTTGTAAGCAGAGCTTTAAAGAATTCAATTCTGATTGATTTTGGAATGAGTAAATTCTTAAATCACAATTTTACAAATCGAATGAATTCTCAATTGGTCTCATTCGATTTTATTTCTAGAGATTTAAATAATTTTTTAACATTCGATTCATTCAATCACTGAATTGAATCGTTGGGAATTTATTCATTGAGAATTTCATCGTTAGGAATTCAATCGATTTTTACTCAATCGATTTAAAATTTGGGAATTCAATCATCAATCGATTTTGTTTCAATTTTAAAATTTATGAAACAAACAACAAAGTAATTAGTTTTTGTTAAAGGGAATTCAACAATTTTTATAAATAGTACAAGACAACTAAAAAATAATACTCTTGGAGTTAACAATTGTCATCAGAATAGACAAAAAATTTAAATTCAATGTGTTTTAAGCAAAAAAAAAAAAAAAAAATAAAAACATATTTGCTTAAAAGTCAACAGCTAAAAAAAAACAAAAGCTAAATTTAATTCACGAAAGAAAATCTTACCAGAAAACAATAAAATGTAAAAATTAGTGTGAACTGTCAATGTTTAACTCGAAATTGCTCTGAATATGTAGTTTTGTCATTTATTTTGTATTTTAAAAACGCAACAACATTAAATTGGCGATAAGTTTGAAGAAAATATTTATTAAGGGAGCACTTTTGGTTTTTTTTTGTAAAATTTTACTCACGCACACTCACTCACGCAAAAACTTGGCTCAGGCACAGTCACTCATGATGAATATATTACTACTCACACACGCTCACGTGAGTAAAATAAGTTTTCACTCATGGGTGATTCACGTGAATCACGAAAAACTATACTCACGTACCCATCTCTAATTTCAAGTAATCAGTATTTTGCATGAATTCGTATTCCCCTGATTATATAAGGCGTAGACGCTTTAACAGAAAATTCGTTATAACTTCAATTAATGAAATATTTAACAGACAAGTAATACTTATATTTATTGAAAATTCCATTAGATTTGCCAAAAAGAAATTTGAGCTTCTGTTAATTTTGATTTTGAAAAATTTGTGAAAAAAATCGAATGATGGACTGAATTCCCAAATTGTAAATTGATTGAGTAAAAATTGATTGAAGTTCCAATAATTGAATTCCCAAAGATTGAACTCCCAATGAATGAATTAACAACGATTGAGTTCCCAATGATTGAACTCCCTATTAATTGAATTCCCGACGATTGAATTCCAAGTGATTGAATTCCCAATAATCAAATTCCCAGTGATTGAATTTAATGATTGACAAAATACAACGAGATAAGATATGCCCTGCTAGGAAATTCCCAAAAATGAATTCCTTGCGATTGTTTAGAAAAGAATTCACTCGATATGAATAATAATAATCTGATTTGATTAAAATAGAATTCAATCTTCGAAGCTCTGCTTGTAATACAACCGTACAACTTTTTACCTACCAGCTAATATAAGGTATACAAGTTAATAATGTCGATTTTTTTGCTTGAAAAATGCATTTTTTATAATAACAAAATGAATTGATACATTATTCAAAGTATTGTCCATCATTAGCCACTACTTTTTCCCATCTTTATGGTAGCATATGGATTCCGCGCTAAAAGAACTACTCCGGTTTTGAGGTAAAGAATGAATCAAGCCAATTTCTGAAACCCTGTTCTGAAGTGAAGCGTATTCCAGTAAGGGCGTTCTGCATCGATCGAAACAAATGGTAGTCGGGAGGGGCAAGGTCTGGGCTATAAGGCGGGTGAACCAAAACTTTTCATCCACTGTTTTCCAAATAGTTTTTGACCGGTCTTGCAACATGTGGCCGATCGTTGTCTTAATGGAAGATTATGGCCTCATGTCTGGTCGAGTATTCTGGTCGTTTTTCGTTGATTGCTCTCTTCAAACGAATCAATTGATTTTGGTACAGGTCCCCTGTGATCGTCTGACCCGATTTCAAACCCCCTTCTGAAACCACCACTTTTCAATCTCGCAAACCATCGTTTACAAGTTTTTTGAGTTGGTGCATGTTGACCGTAAGCTTCTACTAACAATCGATAGCTTTCAGCAGCCGTTTTCTTCAAATGAAAGAAGGTTATCAGACTTCCCCACAAAAAAATTTTTTTAAGGCACAAAATTCGACATTATTAGAGCGATTGAAAAAAATGTGTGTTTACACTTTGGCGTCTATCGAATTCTGAATTATAATGACAGATGTTTACCCTCCAAAATACCATATTTGTTATTATTAACACAAACCACATGTGATAGTTAGGTCCAAAACGACATTAACTTGTATACCCAATATATGGAATTTCTTTTTAAATTTTTCGACTTTCAAATGACCAGCAATTCTTTGCTAGAAGACTTTTCAACGTGAAAGTTTGCAAGCAATAGATTTTAAATATAGTCTATCCAACCCTGCCCATAGTTTTTCACAATTCAAAAAACCTTGAGAGGCATCTAAAGTAAGTTTTAGTGGAAGAGTTTTAATCAATTTTTGCACTAAACTAATAAAGATTTTTTTTCACAAAACGAAAGAAAAATATCTTGAAATCAATTAAAAAGCTTCATAATTTTCGAAACCCTTTTTAATGAAACCTCTCCTTTCTTTAGTTTCAAAAGGTTTTGTTACATTAGTTTCACTGAAAAAAACATAAGTCCAAACTTTATATTTTATAAAATTTTTGAAAATCAAACTATTTATTCCACAAAATTAGTAATTTTGGGACAGAAAAGGACAAAATTTAACCAAATATTAATGCTTGATAAAACATATATTGCAAAAAACGCATATAAAAAAAATGTCTCTTATACCCTTATACGAGTGAGGCATTCAATTGTTTACTTACAAATAAAATTAAAGAAACAAGCTTTTTAATTAAATTGTACGTATCCTACGTATTATGTTTTAACCTTGTTATTGCTGGTAAATATTTCATAGACATTAAACAAGTGTTTTTTCATTCATATAGTTTTAAAACTCTAGTTTCTATTTAATTTTAGATTTAATATAAAAAATGTATATTAGCGATAATCACGAACAGCCTAATAAGAGCGGACTCAACCAGTACTCTTCACTGGGCTGAGAGAACTATTTCAAAAGGCTGGTCGAAAATATTATTTGAAAACTATTGTGCTGTTAATTTTTTTTTTTTTTTTATCTTTTAAATAAATTTTATAAGATCTGAGTTATTTATCTCGAACTTTTTTTTAACAAAAATTTTTAATATACAAAAAATTATTTAAAAAAAATAATTTTAAAAATGTTGGGAAATGCGTTTTTGTTAAGCTTTTTATAAACTGTGTTTGTGTTTCAAAAATCGACAATAAAATAAAATTTCAAATTTCAACCAGACGCTTTCATAGGAGCTTTCATCTTGGCTTTAGTTGTGGCAACTGAAGCTTTTGTGATACTCACTGTAGCTTTAGTTGTGGTAACATGAGTCTCCGGAGCTTTAGTAGTTAGCTACTGGTGCTTTTGTTGGTATTGCTGGAGTTTTTGTGGTCACTGATTGCAGGAGCTTTGGTGGTAGTTACTGGCGCTTTCGTTGTTATTGCTGGAGCTTTGGTGGTATAAACTGTTCCTTTCGTTGTTTTTGCTGGAGTGTCACTGGGGCTTTCGTTGTGATAGCAGGAGCTTAATTGGTGGCGACTGGTGGTGCTTTAGTTTTGATCGCAGGAGCTTTCGTTAAAGTTCCTGCTATTTTGGTTGTGTTGCCCGGTTTTCTAGTTGTCGTAACCGGTTTTAGTTTGTTATTGTATTCTGGTTTATAGTTGTTTTATTGGGTTTTCTAGTTGTGGTATCCGGTTTTCTAGTGGTTACACCCGGTTTAATGGTAGTTACACCCGGTTTTCTTGTAGTTACATCCGGTTTTATAATCTTTTTACCCGTTTTTATAGTGGAATTTAGAATTGTTCCCGGTCTCCTACTGTTTGAACGCGGTCTTCTAATTGTGGCTGGTTTTCTAGTGGTTTCACCCGGCTTTCGACTTGTAACCAGTTTTCTAGTTGTTGCACCCGATTTTCTAGTAGTAACAACCGGTTACAGGTTTAACCGTTGTAGATACAACTGGGGCTTCAACTTCTGCATCGGATCCATTCTCAGTACTATGTACCTGATCCTATACTTCCACTACCAGAACCATTTCCAGTTGTACCACTTCCAGTATTACTTGTTCCATTTACTTATTTCAACTTCAATCCCAATTGGTCCATTTCCACTATTGACAGTTCCACTAAATATTATAATAACACCTCTTCTTCCCAATCAACAATTTGAACCGCATATTATACTTTTTTTTAAGACATTAAATGTATGTGTCGTTCGAATCATTAAACCAAATAAAATGGATATTAAAGTAAATATCGTTAATTTCATTTTAAATCGCTTTATCGTTCTCTTTGATACCAAACGATATTACGATCTTGTATTTAAAAGCCTGCTAATTAATATTTATACATGTGTTTTATGTATGGGATACGCATTAAAAATTAAAGTTATTGTGTTTCTTAATCGTCTTCGACACATGAATTAGAGTGGACCGATATTTAAATTGTAAAGAATAGCAATCAATTTTAAGTAGTTCATGTACTGTCAAACGAGGTATTCCGACTAAAATCCTAATGAAACTGAGATATGTTGTACACTGAGAGAATTATCTGCATGATATCAATGAATTTTTTGCATTTGATCTATGAATTATCGGTCTAACTCGTCCATTGCATCTATTCATTAAATTAAAACGGGTTTTCATAAAATTTAATGAAAAATATCGTACTTTTTATTAAAAATTTCATACGACTACTGGAAAAGTTTATTTAAAAACAGTTTCATTGAAACTTTGAATCTTTTTCATGCAGTTTGAAAGGTTTTTAATTTTTTTCATACATAACGAATAAAACTTCATTAGTTTAGTGAAAAAAAATTCATTAAATCTCGTCCAAGGAATTTTCTCTGTGTAGAGAAAAAAACTTAGGGTACACGTATTTATTTTTAGGTGACTAATATCATGTTTAGGCGTTACTCAGTTGGGTCAAAAATTACCTAATTTTAAGTTTTTTTTTCCTTTTTTGTTCCATATATAAAGCACCTATAGATATCACATGAAAGATTTTTTGAAGACACATTCCCTGGTGTATGAATTATGTCTAAAGAATTTCAGCTAAAAAGAATGCATAGTAATGCCCATTTAATCGAGGGGATGTCTAGCCTTTTTCCGATATTTGAAACCGTTCAGCTTTTATGCGACTTTGCCGGAAGAAACTGTTTTTCCAACACTCCAAAAAATAAGTTAATAGAAAAGTTTGTGAAACGTCCACGGTAGGCTAGTTGTTAGCGTGCTGGCTTATCAGTGCGGGGGTCGAAGGTTTGATTCCCACCAGAGGCACTGGTTTGTTTTCGCTACAACGCGCCGAAAGTCGTAGTAGCTAGTGCTCGGTTAGGGTAACAGGACATAATTTGTAATTATATGATTAATAATAAATAAAAAGAAACAAAAAAATATTTTTTCAGCAAATTTTTTGCTGAAATTGTGTTTTCAGTTAAAATTTTCGTTTTGCTTATTCAGCTATTAACTGTTTTGAATTAATGGTTTACTAATATCTTACTAATTTATTTTGCTTAAAAATAAATTGTGTTGATAGGCACATTAACACTGTGGACGACACCCATATTGAAAGATATACGCATAATCAAGTAGATGTTGCGCCATGCCAGATAGTAGTAGTATAGACGAGTAAGATGATACTAAGAAGTACAACTAAGTAAAACATATAAAAAAAGTCAGTCATGGAAGATCTTCTTATCTGTTTTTCATACATACTAACACAAAAGGACGCCAACAATGTGTGTCGTATACATCGCTAAAATTGCGGACTAAAAAGGCTTAAAATTTTTGTTGTCACCGACTTGTAGTAATTGTCTATTTGTAAACTAAATGAGTATCGTAAGTGTTAATGTAGTGTCGTCAAATTGCAAACAAATATACGTTCAGGTAGACAGACTAAAGCAAAAGACAAGGATACATATCTTACGTAATTTTGTATGTTTCCTTTTTCTTATTGCAAAAAAGGGTTGAATATTTCATATTTTGTTATTTCTTCTTATTACATTTCTAGAAAGATGCCATCATTTATACAATGTAAGTAGTTGAAAGATAATTTGTTAATGTTAGTTATAATTATTTCTTTATATTTTCAGATACTAAATTAATTCGTGTCGTCAATGCACTGATCCTCACAACATTTTTTTTTTCATCTTCCATTACATTTATTAACAATTAGTGTTTTCTTTTTGTAATAGCAACATTTAATTATGATCTCAAACTTGACAATTAAAAATTAAATGTTATTTGATAAGATCAACAATTCATACAAAATTCTCAAACCAAACATACAGGTAACAAGGAATGCAAAATCTAATAAGAAAACAATCAACTAGAATATGTTGTGTTTAAATATTTGTATACATGCCGGATTTCCAATTCGTTCCCAGTAATGGTAACATTAGCAGTTGGACTGGCAAACCTGTCAAATAAAAACCTTTATGATTTAAAGCTATTGTCTAAATTTGTATGAAAAGATGAAAATAACTAATGTTGTTCGGGTAATCAATTAACAACACCGATTTTCTGTGGTTGGTTGATATACATATATGCCTGATCAAACCTTGAGTTTCTTGTGGGTGGTGTATTTGAAGGTGGCTGAAGATGACATAGTCGCTTGGGTCGAAAGTGCGGCTCTCCCTCTAGAGCTGATCAACACAAAATTTTTTTCATCTTCTCTTACATTTATTAACAAGAAGTGTTTTCAATTTGTAATAGTCACATTTAGGAATGATCTCAAACCTGACAACTCAAAATGCAAAGAATTTTAAATTGTCATAAAATGTACTGAAATATACATTTTTAAATTAGGCATTTTAAAAAATGTTTAAAATAAATTTATCAAATTAGTGGATGATGTTTGATTGTAGGCTAAAATGGATTAATGATATCCGATGATGTCAGAATTCCATATCTGTTTAACTTTGAGTATATTAAATGAATAAATAAAATCACAAATTAAATTTTTCAAAATTTTTTATTAAAAACTATCAAAATAACCATTTTTTACAAATTGACCATTTTAGGCCAAAATTCAGCACTGGTTAATATAAGTGGCAACGACGTTCTACTACAGAAATTTTAAAAATTTCATAATTTTGCAGAGACCCATAATAACTGTTCAAGGTTAATTTGAAAATAAAAAAAAAGGTCAGTTAAGTCAGCAACATTTTTGCTTGTTACAAAAATGTTGTTAATTTTAGGCCAGCAGATCGTTTTGCTAATTTTAGCAACTTTTTTCCCTCCCTTTGAGATCCGCGCCTGGAAAAAATTAGAAACCGCTATTAAATTTTAGCAAAATTTCAGTAAACTGCAATTTAAAATTAACTTCATGAAATATTTTCAAAAATATGATGAAACTTCTTTCTCTAAGCGCATAAATCAGGGGTGGATATGCCCCATTTTTGCTGCACTTCGACACGCGTCGGGCGGAACATTAGTAAAATTAAATTAATAGAACAAATTATTAACCGCTACTAAATTTTAGTAAAATTTCAGTTAACTGCAATTTAAAATTAATTTGTAAAAATCAGCAAAAAATTTGCTAAAATTCCAGTACACCCATTATAACTTCACAGAATAAAAACTTTTTACACTTTTTTCCTAATAGATGAACATTATTTTAATTTTATTTTTAACTCTGTAATAAAAAATTGTATTTGCCAAGGTAAAAATGATAATATATGGTATTATATGAACATACATAATTGCATGTATGAGCATAAATTGTTACATATATCTCCATGTATGAAGATGTATGCTATATATGGAATCATATATGGGTTCATACATGCAAACAAAAAGTACATATTTATATGGTAATGTATGATATGATTTATTGAAATATATGCTAAATATTGTTCCATATATGATATTAATTTCATTATGCGACTTCATATGTGATTATATATTATTTTATATATCGTTGACTTAGAAAAAAAGTATCATTGACTTAGAAATAAACAATTATTTTTTTCTTAAAGTTGTTAAAAACTAGATTTTTAAATCACAGAATGTAAAACTGATTTTATTTTTAAAAAGTCTTATGCACGTTATAACTCTAAATAGCCTTGCTAATCATACATTCTAGTTTTGTTTAAAATTATGTTTTATTTATATTTAAAATAGAGATAATAATAATAATAATAATAATACTGAAAATAGAGCTAATAAAATATTCAGTTTATTTTTTGCAAAAATTAGTAGAAAATTTGTTTCATGATTACATCTGATATACACAAACATATATGATCATATATGGGCTTGTATATGATCATATATGGGTATATCTGGCCATATATGTCCATATATATAGTTCAATATATGACCATATATGGTCTCATATATTACCATATATGTTCGGATCGGAAATTTGAGGGTATATGGGCGTATATGATCATATATGAGCATATATGGATCATATATTATCATATCTGAACATATATGACCATATACGACCATATACCCTCAAATTACGGATCCGAACATATATGGTAACATATGAGATCATATATGGTCATATATCAAACCATATATGAACATATATGGAAAGCTATACCTATATGATCATATATGTTCATATACGATCTCTTTTTCACCTGGGAAATTTAAAAAAATAAAAGATTATATTTTAATAAGAATTGTATTGTTCCTTTTTATATTTATTGAAAATTAAATCCAAACAGCAAGTTCCGGAAATTTAACATATACCCTCAATTTTCGTATCCGAACATATATGACACTTCATATATGATAATATATGATCATTTTCAATTGGTGTTTAAAATATATCTTTTTTTTTGTGATTGGGAAAATTTTTGTTAATTTTAGCAACTGGTTTTAAAAAATTTGTAAAATATTTTGCTAAAATCAGCAATAAGAATTAGTACAAAATTCAGTAATTTGTAAAATGAGAATAGCAAAACATGTTACTGAAATAAAAAAAATAGTACAATAATAGTAAAGTGCGATTGAATTTTTCTTTACTAACTTTTTCTGAGCGTATTTTTACAAAACTAAAGCAAAGTACACACTCAATAAAAATAAGTTAGTAGAAAAGTTAGCAAAACGTCTTTTAAATCAAGCATACTATATTTCAGCTAAAATTTTAGTTATTCACTCATAAGAACTTTTCCATAAAAGTTCAACCGTTATTTAGAAATTTACTCGGCAAAGTTGTTTCAATCGAATATATTGTTAAATTACCATAGAAATACATTTTTTTAACTTTCTGTCTGTTACTCAATAAACAAAAAACGGACTTTTGGTGACAATTAAAATATTCAGTTAAAATTTTCTATTTAAAACAAAAAGTTGTTATATTACATTGAGTATTGAAATTATTGAAAAAAATCTATTGTTTTTATCGATTTTGTCAAGTAATTTTTCAACATTTGAAAATAAACTAAAAAATGCAATTGTTTTAAGCACATAGTAAGCTGTCCTTTTTTAACTGATTTTCAATTAATTTAATGTGTATATTCCGTAGTCTGTATTTAAAAAATATTGTGCGTGTACTTATTCAGTACTTAACTGTTTCGAACTAATGTTTCACTAATGTATTACTAATTTATTTTGCTAAAAAAATTGTATTTGTTAGCTTGTTAATAGTGTTGACGACAACCAGATTAAAAGATATACGCAGAATGAAGTAGATGTTGCGGCATGTCAAGATGTCTCTTGCAAGACATATAAAAAAACTCAAAAACCAGACTAAAAACGTTCATATACAGTCATATTCGTCCAAATTTTGGCATTAGGGGAATAAGTTTTAATTTACAAGACTTAAAAAAAACAGTTTTTTTCAAATTAAGCGGTTTTAAACCGTGAATTGTGATAAAATGCAAAAATTATCTTCTTTCACAACCACAATAACAGTAGCTTAATAAACGATTACTTTTGTGAAATTTTCGAATATTTTTCATATTTTGAAATATCATAAACTTGCGCGATGTTATACTCTTAGAATATTACACAGTACAATATTTTTCAACACATGATTTTGGATCTCAATTCTGGGAATTGCAAGTGAGACTAGCCCCAAAAATAAGAACTTCTGCATCATTTGTTTTGTCAAGTTGGCTACAGTAATAATTGAATTGCCATACGAATTTTTGGGCTCAAGGCCGATTTTTAGCACTTTTTCTATTTTTTATTATTTTTTTTTTGCACTATGTTATATAAGTTATATATAAAAAATAACATTTCACCACAAAAAGGACGACTTAAATTTGTTTAAATTCAGCTAAAATTGTCATTTGTTTTTTACTGTTGATTAAATGAACCACAAATGTAGTAAAAACCAATCACAAATATAGTAAAAAATTGATTAATGTTTATTTCTTTTATTTTTTAAATATAAACAAAATAACTCATCAAATGAATGTAAATTCATTGTACAGTAATTTAATGTGGGTTGTTTTTGTTAAATGAACTGCATATGTAGTCACCGAATTTGTTGTCAATCGAATGCCAGCGGTTACTACCAATACCTTCATATAGAATTATATTTTAGTCTTGAGAGCTAATATGCAGTTGTCTCATTCAATATTATATTCCACTTAAATACAAGGTGGCGCAAAAGTAATCCTCCTATCAGAAAATGCTATAAATTTTGCGATTGGCCTCTAATGTCAGTTCTGTTTTGACATTTGTGTAGTAAACACATGCGAAATACACGTTAATAAACAATGTTACGCTACACTGCTCCAGAACGCGGAATATTGGTGACTATTTATTTGACCAATTATCGGTCGGTGACTTTGGCACAATTTCCATTCCCATTTCCATCTTAGCGGGTACGTAAATAAGCAAAATTTACGCTTCTGGTGCACTGAAAATCCGCGTGTAAGCCACGAAGAGCCATTACACCCGCTCAAAGTCACTGTATGGTGTGCTGTTTTCGCTGGAGGAGTCATCGGACCTTTTTTCTTCGAAGACGTCGCGGGCCAAACGGTTACTGTGAATGGTGAGCGCTACAGAGCAATGATCAACGAGTTCTTTTTGCTGCAACTTGATGAATTGGGGTTGGAAAACATGTGGTTCCAACAGGACGGTGCAACGGCACACACTGCACGTGCCACAACCGATATGCTGAAGGATGAATTTCCCGGCGCCTAATCTCCCGTTTTGGCGATTTGCACTGGCCAGCAAGATCGCCTGATTTGACAGCTCCAGACTTCTTTTTGTGGGGCTTTTTGAAGTCGCGGGTTGATGTCAACAAGTCTCAGACTCTTGCAGCTCTTAAAGACAATATCCGTCAAGAATGTGAGGACCTATCGCCGGAAGTTTTGGCCAAAGTGATGGAAAATGCCATAAAAAGGGCTCAAATGACAATCAACTGTGGCGGCGGCCATTTACAAGACATCATATTCTCGACTTGATGTAAAAAACATTAAAATACCAAATAAAAATAATCCACAAGAAGAATCAAAGTTTTTCATTTTTTTTTAAATTACAGCCAAAAAATATCGGAAGGTTATTTTTGCGTCACCTTGTATTATTACAGTCCACAAAATTTTATTGAAATTAAAAAGTATTGATTCAGATTAATAGATTAATAGTCCACTGTCCTAGTTACTCATTGCACCACAATTACTTTTAGTTTTCTTGAAATTATTTGCTGTTTGAACATTTTAGTATTTTATTTTAATTTAAAAAAAACTTTTTACGTTTGTATTTTCCGGGATTTGAACTCGGAAACTCGTAGTAATTGGCTGCCGCTCTAACCATTACACCACAAACACTTATAAATGTTGGGTGCTAAATTCGGTTCTACTGAAACCCTAATTTAATTAAAAATTTGATAGGGAAACCCATATTTGCACTTACCATTTCTGATTATCGACAATTTTTAAATAAATTTAATAGATTGTACCAACTTTTTTGTATTATCACCAGGGACTTCATGCAAATGCATGTCTTTTTCCCTAAGCCTGAGAACATAGAAAACAAAATATCTTTGCGAATCAAAAATGGCATCGATTTGTTAGCTCATATTTTTCTACAAATGTATATTTTTTTTTAAATGCATATTTTTAAAGCATATTTTTCTTATTTAGCTTTAAATGCATACGTTTACTGCATAATTTTACTTATTTCGCTTTAAGTGCATATTTTCATATAATAATATTTAGATAAATGGTAATTATAGTAATAATAATTATATTTTTGTAAAACAAGCACTTTCTATTTTATTTCATATTTCGCCAAGTAGCATGAAGATTCAACAAGAACCAAGCTGCTTCATCCCTATCGAGAATTCTCTTAAATTATAAATGTAAGTTGGGATTAAGAGAAAATGTTTTTAGTGTTCTTTTTTAAATGAGTATTTATTTTTCAATATAAATAATTTAAATTTTGTGTTAATTGCGCAACACGAACGCGAAGGTCGAAAATATATATTTTTTTCTTGGGTTTCTGTTTTAATGCAGAAATTCTGATTCTAGCCATCGAAAAACACCGAAATATCCATTCCCAGCTTTTAAAGTTTGTTTTTTCTGTTTTACGTCTATATGTAAGTTTTAGATGTTGTACGATCAGCAGTAGGTAAGTAGCACTTAGTTCAAAAGCAAACTTTGATAAAAAAAAATATTTTTCCCTATATTAGTATCATTAAAGAAACCAACAATTAATATTTAGAAGGCAGACCCAAAAATCGTGTCGACCGGTGTAATATATTAAACACTACAATATAACTTTAAAATTTAATTAAGATTACCTAAAAACATGAAAAATACTCCCAGCAAAATTTGTTTCTCTTCTAATGTGGCATTTTCATCGATGAATTTAACATTTGCTTGTCATAGGAAGGAAGCTCTTACTTAGTTTTCCTGCCTAAACAACTTCTTTGGAAGTTCTTTGGTCATAACATATTCCTAAGAAGTTGTTTTGCTGCATTATGTGTATGACAAGCCAATGTTAAATTCATCAATGAAAATGCTCAATTAGAATCATTCTTTGACAGAACAATTTTTGCTGGGATTAATTTAAAGTGCATCCTTTTCTCATTTTTCTGTTATTTTACTTCGAAACTTTATATGTTCGGTTTTTAAAAATTTTAAATGCATATTTTTTTAATTTTTAATGCATACTTGAAGATTTTTCATGCGTAATATAGGCACCTAAAACACATTTTTTAGTGCATGAAATGCTGATATCCCTGATTATCACTAAATAAATGTTTTTTTTCTACCGTTTACAATTACTTACCGAATTTTATTTGAAAAGTTGATTAGAAATACCAATAATCAAATAATTGTTAATGGTTTTGACCGAGTTCCAACCAATCTTTTTTCTGGGTGTACAAAAGACTGCTTTTTCATTTAAAAATAAAGATACTGTATTACAACTCAAACAACTACAAATATTTACAGTAGAAGTTCGCTGAGTGTAGTTATATGACTTACAACTTCTATTCCAAATGTGGTTGGTAGCGGAAAGGGTGGAGGAAATCGAGTGGTTAATTTTATATGTTTTCAATCACGTGTCCCTTATTTTTTCTCCTCTATCACATATCTGAATTTCATTAAGATCGCAGAGAACCCATCGCGGAGCTCTTCTTGTGAGACCATTTTCTGGGTGTATTATAATTTAATTAAAGCTGATAGATTTCTAAGTCAGTTGTACATTAAATTTGCTCTTCGTGAAACGGGTTCCACAAGTGGTCCCGTTAAATCGGTTCCAATTGCTGTATATCTGTAGCTGGAAACCGATTGAAAACAATTTCGCGAGTTTCTTTTTGCTTTTAAAATTTATGGTTGGAAAACAAATTTTTTTCCCAGAAAAATTCTAAAATTTGTTGGTCCTATTTCTTTTAGATTCAAAGACTTTGTTTTAATAAAAAAAGTTTAAAATTACAGTTTATTTACCTTTACTAGTTTCAACATAACGTTATATATTATCTTAATTGTTGGGCCAACACTTTTTTGTGAAACGCCATAATTTTGTTCTAAATTGTTATTAAACTTTTGATTTTAACCTTGTTGTCTCCTTTTATTCAAATTAGCTCGTTTTTGTTTCTTGGCTTTGGCAGCAGCTGCAGCTCTTTGAGCCTGTCTACGTTTCAAAGCTTGTTGTTGCCTTTTTTTAGCCAAAGCTTTTTTCCTTTGAGCAGCGGCCTTCTTCTTAGCAGCATTTGGTTTCTTGATAACAGGTTTAGGCTTGGATGCAGGAGCTGGAGCAGGAGCGGGAGCAGGCTTGGCTGCAGGAGCGGGAGCAGAAACGGGAGCAGGAGCGGGAGCGGGAGCAGGAGCGGGAGCGGGAGCAGGAGCAGGCTTGGGTGCAGGCTTGGGTGCAGGCTTGAGTGCAGGCTTGGGTGAAGGCTTGGCTACAGGCTTGGGTGCAGGCTTGGGTGCAGGAGCGGGAGCTGGAGCGGGAGCAGGAGCAACAGCAGTAGCAGGAGCGGGTGCAGCTGGTCCTCCATCAGCAGCTTCTTCCTCAGCGGGTGCTCCTTCATCTGTGGGCTCTTCTACTTCTTCGTCAAGAGATGGGTATTCCTCATCTACTTCATCGTCAACGGGTACATCTTCGTCATAGCTTACAGCACCCTCGTCACCAGCATCTTCCTCAATAGGAGCATCAACTTCAGAAACAGGTGGTAATTGACCTGATGTTTGAACCACTATGGCAAACATAATGGCCAATAAAGCAAACATTAAAATCTCATATTTAAAGTTATATTTTCTCGTGTATATTTCACTTCGAATTGGCTTGAAATAATGATAATTTTGTTAAAATTCGATTTTGTATTTATACTTTCACATGAAAATTAAAAGTTAATAACTTATTGATATTCCTAACAGATCTCTGACGTAAGTACACACTATTTTCAAACAAAAGAATTGTTAAATAATACTAATTTATATATTATTTGGTTTAATTTAATTTTAAACATTTTTTCAAATATTGACTTAAATGCTTAAATTTCGGTTTTATTAAAACGCACAAAGAAAACCTCAAGTGAGTTTTTGACATATGAATAAGCTAAACTTGGTACAGTTAGTCCCAAAACAAACTTGGCCAGCCATTACAAAACATATTAACAAAATATTGGAAAAACGCCAAATCCAATACAGTTTAAGAGCAGTAGGTACTATAATTTCAAACTACATTAAACTACTGAGAGAATTATCATCAGTGGAATTCGTCCACTTAAAGCTTTCCTTAAGTTAATGCAAGTTTTCACACAATTGTATGAAAAATACATCTTTAAATATTAATTGAAATTTTCATGCACTCGAAACTGGTTTTATAAAAGGTATGAGGCTTTTCATAAATTTTTGTAAATGGTTCGTTTATTTTGTGACGCAAAGTTTTATTGATTTAATGAAAAATTTCATTAGTTTTCGTCCAACAAATTTCTCTCTGTGTACGTTTAAAGCTAATCAACCATCACAAAACCTTAAAATAGTAAACGTTGAGTTTAAAGTGTTTAAAATAAAATGATCTAAACTATTAATGAAAACGACTGCCCAAATTTCAGATTTTATTCTTAAATAGGGATAATTTAATGTTTTTAATGAAAATACGACATTTAAAAAAATGTCGAGAACTGCCCGCAACACTTTAAAATGTATTCTAGATTTGTTGTATTCCTGTCAAAATTAAAGAAAAAAGATTACAGCGTTATTTCGGAATCTGGTTATTAAAAACGGCACGTTACGAAAAATAGTTTTAGATAATATTGTGCAACTTTAATGGTACAAAGATAAAAAAATCCATTTTAGAAATTGCACTTTATGTGGGAGGCATTTGTTCAAAATTTTCTGAAAAACGATTTTTATTTTTCATGTAATATTACCCATCAAGTGGTGCCCTAATAGCAATACTCACTTACAAGGCACATTTTGGGAATCTTTCCAGAAATGTGATGGAAAAGGGAAAACTGTACCCTCTTAAACTGCCTGACTAATCCCTTTTGGTTATAAATCTGAAATTTGATGTATGCGTTTCTCAGGGGAAAAAGGGGAAGGTTTCTTCGATGACAGTCTGTTTGAAGTATGAAATGTGAAACAGAAAAACGGCTGTTTTAATCAGCCAGCTCAAACCGCTGTAGATAGGAGCTTGAAATTTGGCATGTAGACACTTAATTCGGCTTAGGCATTCTCTGAGACCGGATCTTTGGAAAATTTTCATATGTAAGGAAAAGTTCCTGCCTAATGTGATTTACCCAACTTATAGTAGAGACTGTACTCCTATTATAAGTTGGGTAAATATGCGTAAAAACGTCAAAAAATGCGTATATTTACCTTGCGGTAAGAAAGAAAAACAGCCCAAAAAATGTTTCAAATAAAACAAAACTTTTTGTTCATTTTTTTTGGGCTAATAAGACCTAAAATATTTATGTAAATAAAAACAAAATTTTTTTTTGTTTACAGTTTTGTGCCGACGTTTCGTCGATTATTTGTCGACTTCTTCTGGGGATTCGTAAATTTTGATATTATTACATTCAAAAATTTTTATAAATAATTTTACATTTGACATGTCGCATGTCGCATGTAACATACAACAAAAAACACGAATTTAACAATAAAAACATATCATAACATAATATCACAAATTAATTAATTTCTACTTTGTAGCTTGAATTTATGTTCTTTTATTTTTAGAATTATTGTTATTAATGTGTTGCATAATAATAAATTTAATAATAAATATTTTTATATAAGTGGTTGCATTTATCCAGAGCTTCGAAGATTGAATTCTTTGTTTGAATTCCTTAAAAATCAAATCGGATTTTTTTAAATAAAATTAATTTTTTCCTAATCAATCGCAGAGAATTAATTCTTGTAAACTCACTATTCTTGTAAACTCACTATTAGGGATTTTATCAATCATTGAATTCAATCTTTGGTAATTCAATCGCTGGAAATTCAACCTTTGGGAATTTAATCAATCGTTTCAATCGATTTTTTGTTCAATCGATTTACAATTTGGGAATTGCCGAAATCACCGAAACTGAAAAACATCACCAGAATTGAAAAAAAAATCGCTAAAATTTAAAAAAAAAACGCTAAAAGGGAAAAAAATCCCCAAAATTGAAAGTAATCTGTGAAATTGAAAAAATCACAAAAAATGTAAAAAATCAGTGAAATTGAATAAAATCGACAAAATTTAAAAAATATCCAAAATTTAAAAAAAAAATCAATAATATTTGCCAAATTTTAAACAAATCGCCAAAAATAAAAAAATATCGCCAAAAATGAGAATAATTGGTAAACGAGAAAACATCGCCAAAATGAAAAAATCTTCAAAATTCAAAAACGTCAAAATTAAAAAATCGCTAAAATTTAAAAAAAATTTACAAACCCAGCCAATCAAATCGAAATTTAGTATCGAGTTTTGAACAATGGTGCAAACATTTTTTAGTTTTCGAAATATGTCCCTTTTAAAAAATCTCCTAAATGTAAACCGTCCATAACTCAAACAATAAAAGAGCTAGTGGACAAATGTTTTCACCGGTGTTCAAAACTCAACCCAATTACACTAATATCGGTATTAAATTTCGACCTGATGGGCAAGTTTCTGAGATTGCGTCGCAAAGCAAAAAGAGCATTTATTTGAACATCGTCTGTGTTTCGAAAATTAATAAACACTAAACTACACGGACAACTATTTTAAATTTGTTTTCGTTTTTTTTAATTTTAGATTTTTTTAGCGATTTTCTTAAAATTTTAGTTTTCTTTTTTCAATTATGGAGATTTGTTTCATTTTTATTGTTGTCTTTAAATTTTAGCGATTTTTTTAAATTTTTACAGTTTTTTCAGTTTTGGCGATTTTTTTTAAATTGTTATCGATTTTTTTCAATTTCAGCAATTTTTTTTTTTAATTGTAACTTTTTTTTAATTTTTGGCATTTTTTTTTTTTATTTGTATAGATTTTTTTGAAATTATAGCGAGTTTTGGCAATTTTTTCCGATTTTGGCAATTTTAGCGATTTTTTTTAAATCGGTTGAGTAAAAACCGACTGAATTCCCATTGATTGAATAAATCGAATGAAGAATTTAATTCTTTAAGCTCTGTACATATATTATATTTTAAAAATATTTTTCCACAATTAGGCAGCAAACACTTGGAAATCCCGTTTTTAATTATGGATGTATAAATGCTTTTGGTACATTAGAAAATTTTTCAATTCGCTATCACAAATAATACATTTTTACATTTAATTTTTTTTATTAATTCACAAAAATTCTTAATTAATTAAAATGTTTAGATTTTTTTAGCTTTTTTACTTTTTTTTTATTTGAAAATGTCAAAATATTTGTTACTATTATAAGTTAGTATATTTACAAACATTGTGTGTAAAAATTTTATTTAACAACATAATACTACTTTTATGCATAATGTGTTTAATTGTAAGCACACAATTGGTAAAAAATACTGTAAAAGTGTGTTCTTGTATATAAAAAAGTGCACAAAATAGTTTTACGCATTTTGTGTTCAAATTTACCGAATTTGAGTAATAATACATAAAACTTTACTCGTTTTATAGCAGTAAATTTACAATAATTTTTTAGAGTGTAGGTATCTGATATTAAAAATATTTTTTTTTACAAATAAAGTATCCCAACTGATACAATCCGCTAGTGTCCGACCGAACAGTTCGGCCAGAAAATGCATTTGGTCGATATGCAGTGTTTTAAAGGATTATGGACAAATTTAGTGAATGAAAATATGTTTATTGTGCTGATAAGATGCGATTTTGAGTGTCAAATTTAAAGAAAAGTCCGTAGTTAAGCAATGAATTCATTGTAGGCCTCCGAAAGTTCGGCCAAATCAAAAATAGTTCGGCGGCCAAACTTTTAACTCTAAAACTGAACTTCGGCTTTTTTCCTTAAATTTGAGACACAAAATCGAGTTAAGTCGGCTCAAGAAACATATTTCCAACATCAAAATTTATCCCCATTGCCTCTAGATACCAAAAAACCGACAAAATATAGTTGTTTGGCCGAACTGTTCGGTCGGACACTACAATCCGCTTTCAATGAATTTTGTAGTTGTTTGGATTGTAATACAGTTTCCTTATTTTAATGTAAATGTCAGTAATTTGTAGAACAAATTAAATTTTTTACTAACCTTGTAGTTCATTTAAAAAAACAAACCACATCAAATGACTGTTTTATGATTTTACATTCATTTTATACAGTTGTTTTTTGTTTATTTAAAAAAAGTAAATGTTTGTTTATTTTTTACTAACACATGTGGTTAGTTTTTACTACAAATGTTAGTAATTTTTTGAACATTGAAAACACATGATAACACACTGCTACAAAAAAAACACTTTTTGTCAGAACTTGAAACCCGACCTAGTGGGGGTTGTAGGCCTAGGTGAGGATATACAAAAACCGTTTTCAAAAATTTTGAAACACCCTCAAAATTTTGAGTTATTTTCAAAAAACTTTAGTATGTACCTCTAACTCACACATTTTTTTACCGATTTCAAAAGTTTAGAAAGGCAAGGAATTAAGCTTTCATGAAATGTATTTATAAAATATATATTCCAAGAAATTAGGTAAGTATTTATTAAAAGTTTCTCATTTTTTTATTTTTTTTCGTAATTTTTCAAATTCAACAAGAGTTATTTTAATTTTTTTCTATGAAACCCTATCTTTTTTGCACTGTATTTTAAAGACAATTTTATATAGAAAAAAACGAGATATTATTTGTTAAATTCGGTTTATATTTGCAAAAGTTACTAAACATTTTCTAAAGTAAAAATTTTGGGATTGCATACTTTTCTTTTGATAAACCACTTGACTTACAAACGTAAATTGAAAACTGAACAAATAACTTAACCTAAGTTAACATGTATAGTTAAAAACAGGTCTTAATGAACAGTTAAATAACTTTTACAATTTTCATCCGATTTGCAAAATGAAAACCATGTTTTGTTAAGAACAAAATTTTCTTTATACTTTGGTATAAATTTTTATAAGCTTTCATATTAAAATAAGCAATAAAAAGCTACTAAAATCAAAAAGTTTATAATTTTCGTTTTTATGTAGATATTCTTAACAAAAACAATACTTATAACTTACAAATGTATCAAAAGATTCACGTCATTTTAAAGCGTAATCAGTTTTCTTTTCAAACCCGTTAAAAAAATTTAAATCGGACAAAAACTGACTGAGTTACAGGTCGATAAGTTGACGAACATCACCGGTTTTTTTTAGAATAACTTCTGAATTTGAGGGTGTTTCTGAAATTTTTGACACAATTTGTAATGTACTCAACAAGACCTATAACCCACGCTAGGTAGTTTTTCAAGTTTTTTTTCACTGTAGCACCGTGTAATTGTTAGTTGAATTTAATGAAATGTTAGTCGTACTTTCCTCAAGTGAAATTTCATTTGTTTTTGACTACAATTGCTGTCGTCTTTATCTACATAATATTCTAAGTGTACTGTTATAGTTTAAATTAAATTTAAAAACAATTGTTTGAAGATAAAATTCATTTTTTTCAAATTCCGCGGTTCAGTCTGATGTATTTAAAAAAACAAGGCTTTTTTAAATTCTTAAAAAAATATGGTAATTATAAATTATTCCACTATGCCGTAGCCAAATCCCTTTCTGGAACTCTTACGGAATACAGACACTTAGAATATTACGTAGGTAAAGACCACTGCAAATGTAGTTAAAAACAAATTAAATTTCACTTGAAGAAACGACGACTAATATTTCATTAAATTCAACTAACATTGTCATTAGTTTGTTAATGTTCAAAAAATTAACCACAATTGTAGTAAAAAGGTACCACATATGTTAGTAAAATGTAAACAAACATTTTTTTTTTAATAACAGAAAACAACTGTAAAAAATTAATGTAAAATCATATTACAGTCATTTAATATGGTTTGTTTTTTTTAAATGAACTACAAGGTTAGTCAAAAATTTAATTTGTTCTACAAATGACTGACATTTACATTAAAAATAAAGAAACTGTATTACAACCCAAACAACTACATATTTTTAACGCAGAAGTTCCCTGAGTGTAGTCATGCAGAAAAATGTAAAAAATATAAGTAAAAACCGATAACTTTGGAGCCAGCAGGAGTATCATACAGAGATTTTGCAACGGTATAGAAGAATAATTTATAATTAACATATATTTTTTAAAAATTTTGGAAATCCAGGTTTGAACCACGGATTTTGAAAATGCTCATAAAGTGAATAAATTTTCTATACCAATAAAACCACGGACTTTTAAAAAAATGCATTTTACCCTCAAAAAATTACTTTTTTTAAATTTTATTTAAAGCACGATAATAGTAGATTTAAAATGAAGTATCAATGAATCACGTTGCTTTAACCGTTAAAAGATATAAACGATTTTATACGACTACTTTTGTTAAATTTTCGATTTTTTTTTTAATTTTAAAAGGCGATATTTCCACAACCGTAAGAGCTATAAACATAAAATGTGGACTATGTCATATTTATATGGCACTTACCGTACCGTACCAAGTTTGGTTAAAATTAAAGGGGATCGAGGTCAAAAATTCTATTTTTACAAATGTCATTAACATCTACGGAGGATTAATATTTCATATATGACATGATTTGAAAAGTTTATTTAATTAAATTTATTTATTTATAAATAAATTCCAATTATATATCAAAGATGAGATTGGTATTATTGTTTATTCAATTATACTTTTTATCATTTCCAACCAACATGTGCAGAAATCGAACAGTTGTTTAAAATGTAATTAGCAGGGCAACCAGAAATATGCTATATCATATTTTTTCCTTTACGTCCTATTGAAAAATGGATGAGATATTTACCCGGTTCAAAACAATTCACGAATTCTGGCTTCGATTTACTACAGCATATTTTGATCATAAAAACATATTTTTGGGAAAAAATTTAATTTTTTTAGCATAATTTATAATTAACATATCGCACACCCAGTTCAAAAGTGACTCAACTCAAAATTTAAATTTTTCGGTTTTATATGCTTAAACTATGCACAATATACTTGTTTATCTATAAAACAAATATCAGTGTATTTTGTTCTTGTTAACTGTTGCTAAAAAACAGTTATGTCTTTCTTTATGTTTCAATTTGTATAAAGTTGCAAATATTTTTTTTCGATTTCTGAAAAATGAAAAATTTTGAGTTGAGTCACTTTTGTACTAGGTGTGCGATATATTGTTATGAAAATTGAAAAAAAAAAAAACAGTTTTTTGAAATACATCGTTTTAAAACGCGGATTTTGAAAAAATACATTTTAACTTAAACAAAAATATTTTTTTTTTTATTTTATTTAAAGCACGACAACAGTACCCATCAAAACTTTCTATTTATTGCCCAGTAATAAGTTTGAGAATAATAAATTAAGGTCGGTAACTAGTTACCTTTCTATTGCAAACCCTATTATTTTAACAAGGGCATATGCATTCTGGTCACACCTTACAAAACACATATTACAGCCAGTATAAACGTAATAAGTTTTTCTTTTTGAAAATGTGTTTTTTTATATGGGGCATTATATTAAAATTTAAAAATGTTTAATTAAAAATTTTGTAAATGAAATTTTTTACAAGTTTTAGGTGGAAAGAAAAGCTTTTTGTAATAAGAAGGTAACTTGTTACTTTTCTATTACAAAATCTATTATTTTAAGAAGGGCACGTCCATCGAGGTAAATAACCCAGTCAGAAAAATACAATCGGCACGGCGACGGTGCTTTGCAAACAAAATAGTGTTTTCCTAGTACAATATCATTTTCAACAAGGTGGGTTTTACGAAAACTGCAGGGGTTTGCCAGTACTATTTTTTGTTTTTTTGTAAGATTGGCAATTTATAGACAACCGATAGAAAACTATTTATTCAGTTTCTTTTTGCTTTTATTGTGCTTTTAAAATTTTTAGTTTCAAGACAAATTTTTTCATTGAAAATTTCTAAAATTTTTTTAGCATATTTTTTGAGATTGAAGACTTCTTTTATACCAAAAGTTTAAAATTCTAGTTTATTTACCTTTACTAGTTTCAAAATAATGTGATATATTATCTTAATTGCTTGGCGAACACTTTTTTTTGAAACGCCCTGTATTTATTAAAACTTTATTTGAATTTTTAAAAATTTTACATAATATTGTTGAAAATTGTTATTAAACTTTTGATTTTAACCATGTTGTCTCCTTTTCTTCAATTCAGCTCGTTTTTGTTTCTTGGCGCTTCTTAGAGCCTGTTGACGTCTCCTTTCAGCAAGTTGAAGTTTCCTTTGAGCCTGTCTCAAAGCTTGTTGTAGCCTTTTTTTAGCCAAAGCTTTTTCTTTTCAGCAGCGGCCTTATTCTTAGCAGCTTTTGGATTCTTGACAACAGGTTTAGGCTTGGGTGCAGGAGCTGGAACAGGCTTGGGTGCAGGAATAGGAGCAGGAACAGGAGCAGGAGCTGGTACTCCAGCAGAAGGTACTTCCAAAGTGGGTTCTTTTACTTCTTCTTCAGCTGGTACTTCAGCAGAAGGTGCTTCAACAGTGGGTTCTTTTACTTCTTCTTCAGCTGGTACTCCAGCAGAAGGTTCTTCGCCAGTGGGTGCTTTTACTTCCTCTTCAGCTGGTACTGCAGCAGAAGGTTCTTCCACAGTGGGTGCTTTTACTTCTTCTTCAGCTGGTACTCCAGCAGAAGGTTCTTCCACAGCGGGTTCTTTTACTTCTTCTTCAGCTGGTACTCCAGCAGAAGGTTCTTCGCCAGTGGGTGCTTTTACTTCTTCTTCAGCTGGTACTACAGCAGAAGGTTCTTCCACAGCGGGTTCTTTTACTTCTTCTTCAGCTGGTACTCCAGCAGAAGGTTCTTCAGCAGTGGGTACTTTTACTTCTTCTTCAGCTGGTACTCCAGCAGAAGGTTCTTCCACAGCGGGTTCGTTTACTTCTTCTTCAGCTGGTACTCCAGCAGAAGGTTCTTCCACAGCGGGTTCGTTTACTTCTTCTTCAGCTGGTACTCCAGCAGAAGGTTCTTCCACAGCGGGTTCGTTTACTTCTTCTTCAGCTGGTACTTCAGCAGAAGGTGCTTCAACAGTGGGTTCTTTTACTTCTTCTTCAGCTGGTACTCCATCAGAAGGTTCTTCGCCAGTGGGTGCTTTTACTTCTTCTTCAGCTGGTACTCCAGCAGAAGGTTCTTCGCCAGTGGGTGCTTTTACTTCTTCTTCAGCTGGTACTCCAGCAGAAGGTTCTTCCACAGTGGGTGCTTTTACTTCTTCTTCAGCTGGTACTCCAGCAGAAGGTTCTTCCACAGCGGGTTCTTTTACTTCTTCTTCAGCTGGTACTCCAGCAGAAGGTTCTTCGCCAGTGGGTGCTTTTACTTCTTCTTCAGCTGGTACTGCAGCAGAAGGTTCTTCCACAGCGGGTTCTTTTACTTCTTCTTCAGCTGGTACTCCAGCAGAAGGTTCTTCAGCAGTGGGTACTTTTACTTCTTCTTCAGCTGGTACTCCAGCAGAAGGTTCTTCCACAGTGGGTGCTTCTACTTCTTCTTCAGCTGGTACTCCAGCAGAAGGTTCTTCAGCAGTGGGTACTTTTACTTCTTCTTCAGCTGGTACTCCAGCAGAAGGTGCTTCAACAGTGGGTTCTTTTACTTCTTCTTCAGCTGGTACTCCAGCAGAAGGTTCTTCAGCAGTGGGTACTTTTACTTCTTCTTCAGCTGGTACTCCAGCAGAAGGTGCTTCAACAGTGGGTTCTTTTACTTCTTCTTCAGCTGGTACTCCAGCAGAAGGTTCTTCCACAGTGGGTGCTTCTACTTCTTCTTCAGCTGGTACTCCAGCAGAAGGTTCTTCCACAGCGGGTTCTTCTACTTCTTCTTCAGCTGGTAATCCAGCAGAAGGTTTTTCGCCAGTGGGTGCTTTTTACTTCTTCTTCAGCTGGTACTCCAGCAGAAGGTTCTTCGCCAGTGGGTGCTTTTACTTCTTCTTCAGCTGGTACTCCAGCAGAAGGTTCTTCCACAGCGGGTTCTTCTACTTCTTCTTCAGCTGGTACTCCAGCAGAAGGTTCTTCGCCAGTGGGTGCTTTTACTTCTTCTTCAGCTGGTACTCCAGCAGAAGGTTCTTCAGCAGTGGGTACTTTTACTTCATCTTCAGCTGGTACTCCAGCAGAAGGTGCTTCAACAGTGGGTTCTTTACTTCTTCTTCAGCTGGTACTGCAGCAGAAGGTTCTTCCACAGCGGGTTCTTTTACTTCTTCTTCAGCTGGTACTCCAGCAGAAGGTTCTTCCACAGTGGGTGCTTCTACTTCTTCTTCAGCTGGTACTCCAGCAGAAGGTTCTTCCACAGCGGGTTCTTCTACTTCTTCTTCAGCTGGTAATCCAGCAGAAGGTTCTTCGCCAGTGGGTGATTTTACTTCTTCTTCAGCTGGTATTCCAGCAGAAGGTTCTTCAGCAGTGGGTACTTTTACTTCTTCTTCACCTGGTACTCCAGCACCAACTGCAGAAACAGGTGGTAATTGACCTGATGTTTGAACCACTATGGCAAACATAATGGCCAATAAAGCAAACATTAAGAATCTCATATTTAAAGTTATATTTTCTCGTGTATATTTCACTTCGAATTGGCTTGAAATAATGATAATTTTGTTAAAATTCGCTTTTGTATTTATACTTTCACATGAATATTAAAAAGTTAATAACTTATTGACATTCCTAACAGATCTCTGACGTAAGTAGACACTATTTTCAAACAAAAGAAATGTTAAATATTATTAATTTATACTTTATTTGGTTTAATTTAATTTTAAACATTATTTCAAATATTGACTTAAATGTTTTAATTTCGGTTCTATTAGAATGCTTAAAGAAAACCTCAAGTGAGTTTTCGATATACGAATAAGCTAAACTTGGTACAGTTAGTCCCAAAACAAACTGGGCCAGATATAACAAAACATTTTACCAAAATATTGGAAAAACGCCAAATACAATACAATTCAAGAGCAGTAGGTACTGTAATTTCAAACTACATTAAACTACTGAGAGAATTATCTTCAGTGGAATTCGTCCACTTAAAGTTTTCATTAAGTTAATGTAAGTTTTCATAAAATTTTATAAAAAATATATTTTTAAATATTAATTGAAATTTAGAAAAGGTTCGCTTATTTTGTGAAGAAAAGTTTTATTGATTTACTGAAAAATTTCATTATTTTTCGTCCAACAAATTTCTCTCTGTGTACGTTTAAAAATATTCAACAATGCCAAAACCTTAAAATAGTAAACGTACAGTTTATATGTTTAAAATAAACTGATCTAAACTATTAATGAAAACGACAGCCCAAATTTCAGATTTTATTCTTAAATAGGGCCAATTTAATGTTTTTAATGAAAATACGAAATTTAAAAAAAATTTCGAGAACTGCCCGACATTAAAAACGGCACGTTACGAAAAATTGTTTTAGATAATATTGTGCATTAATTTTATTTGTCCACTTAGACAAGTTTAATGGTACAAATATAAAAAATTCATTTTAGTAATTGCACTTTATGTGGGAGGCTTTTGTTTAAAATTTTCTAAAAAAACTATTTTTATTTTTAATGTAATATTGCCCATGAACTGGTGATTTTGCAAAAACAAATTTGTAACCCTAATTCACTTACAAGGCACATTTCGGGAATATTTCCAGAAACGTGAAGAGAATGGGAATATTGTACCGTCTAAACTGCCTGACTAATCCCTTTTGGCTATAAATCTGAAATTTTATGTATGCGTTTCTCAGAGAAAAAAGGGTAACGTCTCTTCGTTGACAGCCTGTTATAAGCATGAAATGTGAAAAGAGAAAAACGCCAGCTCAAACCGCTATGGATAGGAGCTTGAAATTTGGCATATAGGCAGTTAATTCGGTTTAGGCATTCTCTGAGACCGGATCTTAAGGAAATTTTCATATGTGAGGAAAAAAATTCCTGCCTAATGTGATGCCCAAAAATCTTCGGCTAGGTATCTGATATTCAAAATATTTTTTTTCTTACAAATAAAGTATCCCAACAGATACACTCCGCTTTCAATGAAATTTGGATATCCTATAAAGATATAAAATTTAAGATCGACCGGTTTATCGATGATTTAGGAGTTCAAAAGTGGGGTAAAAAATGACCCCGTTTTTGCTTTTAGCACCTTTTTGATATTTCTACAATACGAACAATAGGCAAATATGGTATCCTCGGAAATGGATTTCAGAGGTACATCTGGTGATGTTTCGTTTTTGTAAAATTTCGCGTTTATGTAGTTGTTATTACAACAAATTTAATAATTTTTGGATGCTTTATATGAAGATGTATATGTATACTAGTATCACGGCCAAATTTATATATGTAAATTCTTATAAAATCTAATGTAGTTATGATTTTTAGAAAATACACTCATTCCTCTCTACCACGCCTTTCACAATTAAAATCAAATAAAATTGCATATTAATTATAGTATTAATTGCAGTTGTCTGAAAAAGACGTTAAAATTCAAATTCAAACAAAAATTAAACTTTGCTCTCTGGCAATTCTTCCCTATCGAATATACAAAGAATATATCATAAATGTGGCATCACTTACAACATATGGGAAAACAGTGGACATTAGAGTGAGGTAAGTGTCTAAAAATAGAACTGTTGTGTTGTTGGAGTTGTACTTCTGAGATTATGTATGCAAGAACAAAAACACCGTGTATTGAATAAAACTGGTTTTAATCACAACAAAACTCGACCTGAAGATAGATCAGTGGGCTAAAGCGCTCTGTCTAACGTGTAGTGCGAGTGCATGTGGCATTAGAAATCAGTTTATCTATACCACGGTCAGTGATTGCACAGAAAATTTCATATAGACGCAATCGAACAAATTAAAACATAACAAATATTACATTATTAAAAAAAAAAAAAACAGGGTCACTGCCGAAGGTTCAATACCAGAAACTGCGCAGTCTGATTCAGAAAAACTGAAAATTTGCAATGTAGTTATGATTTTTAGAAAATACACTCATTCTTCTCTACCACGTTTTTCACAAGTGGACACGTATTTTATTTTTTTTTTTATATTCGGGCTACTTCGTATTTTTTCGCGTTTTTCCCGGCGAGCTGATAGCTGCGTGAGCAAAACATATGCAATATGCATATCAAAATTCATATTTCTGTGAGTACATTAAATTATATAAACATTTATTTTTGTTCTGTAAATTTGAAATATGCTTACAAAAAGTGCCACAAAAATCGGTTTTTTTCCATAAAACTTAATTTTTTTTTATGAAACTTTAGATTTATTTCTATGTAAAATTATTAAGTTTTTTTATAAGCTTTCCACTGATGTGCAGCAAAGTTCATACATATTTAAAACTTACGTAAAAATACCAAAAAAGTTTTTTTTATGAATTTTCTTACAAAGAAGTACTAAAAAAATTTCTGTTGCAAACATAGGCAATATGCTCATCAATCTTCAAATTTTTTAAGTCATATTAAAATCATATCGTTCATTACATCAGAAAACGGTAATGTTTTGGCCTCCAGCCCATTGATTTTGCAAAAATTTAGCATAAGTATACTCTAGGATATATGTATATTACTCACTACCGTTTTCAGTTCCTGAAAATGTAGTAAGCTATTTTTGAAAACATTATTAAAAATAATTAGCATTCTGGTCCCGAAAAAATCAAAGCGATTATTTAGCCCAAAAACTATTAATTTTTTAAAAATACAACGTTCCAAAAATCAAAGTTTGGTAAAAAGTACAAATCTTTTGCTAGTACTTGATTTAAAAAACTTAAAACCATACAAATAATAAAAGCACGGGCACAACTATGACTTATAATACTCTGCCAACGTTAGTAAAAAGTAATTTGCCAGTACTTGATTTTACAACCGTAATAATAATAAAAGCACTGCCACAGCTCCTGTTCACAACACTTGGCCAAAGGTGCTTCGCTAGTGCTCGATTTACTAAATTTCATAAATAAATCACGTTTTCATATCCAATATTCTTAATTTAAAAAAAAAAATTTTAATATCAAACGGATTTATTTAATTTATACGATTTCTAATTTCAAATATAAAAGAATTTTTTTTTTTTTTGCAAATTCCCAATTTTTAATTTAAAAATTGGAACTTACCTAATTTTAAATGAAAACCTTTTCTTTATAAATTTCAAAGTTCTATATGAAAACTTACATATTCACAGTCAGAATAGATATATATTTTATTAATTGAATTTTATTACACTGTCTAAGAAGACGATGTCTAAGAAGACGATGAATAAAATTCAAAAATCCCCAATAAAATATATCAAAAATTTGCTCCCTGGCAACTCTTCCCTAACTACGTGAATAGCCAAACTACCGTATGTACAAAAAATACATCATAGTTGCGCCAACTCACAAAATGTGGGAAATAGTGGAAATTAGATTACATATGATTTTCTAACAATTGTGAATTGTTGTGGTGTTTGTCTCAGCTATCTTCTGCAATTACAATTAAATGTAAAATCGACCCCGTGTAATTGAAACTGGTTTTAAGCCACAGCAAAAATCGACCTTACTTAGATCAGTTGGTTAGAGCCTCAGTCTAAGTGTAGTGCGAAGTGCATGTGGCAAAGAAAGCAGGTTCAAGCCACGGTCAGGATTGCATTTAATAAATAAACATTTCATATAGATGCAATCAAACAATAAAAACCATAACAAATAATTACAGTATTGTCAAAAAGGATTACTGATGAAGGTTGTGTTACCAGAAACTGCGCAGTCTAATTCAATAAAAAAAATTACAATGTAGTTATGATTTTTAGAAAAGTATGCTTAATCTTCTCTACCACGCCTATCTCAATTTTATTTTAATTTACATTGCAGAAATTGAATCTGTTTATTTTTTTGAATAATTTTATTATTATAAATAATAAAAACTATATTTTACAAAAAAATATATATTAAGTACGCTGTTTTTTTTTGTTATTAATTAATGTATTACTTTATTAATTGCTTTACCAATGCTTTGCCAAAGTTTTAAAATTATGATTTTGGTATTGGCGAAGCACTCATTACCAGTGCTTTGCCAACGTTTTAGAAAAGAAACGGCCAAGCCCTGCCCGGTGTTATCCTTTTGAGGTTGGCAAAAGCACTTAAATCTTCAGAAATCGAACGTTCTGTTAACGCTCATACCACCGTTAAAAGCACTGGGCCAACACTTTGCCGTTCGTATTTTTATTGCTCTAGTTTAGGAAAGCTAGTCCCAGAAGATGTTGAAAAATCGCGTTTTAAAATAAACATGAAACATATATGATGTGAGCCTGATTATTCAAGTTCAATATCATTTGTTTTTTTGTTAAACAAAAAACCTTGCAATGTTTATTTATTAATTAAAAAATGTTTCCATCCGCTAATTTAAAGCAGACTTTATCTACTGACAGGTCCTTACATGTTTCATTTCGAGTCACCGCAAATCTTCAGAGAACCAATTTAGAAGGGTACGGGTAATGTAGAAGGTAATGGGTAAAGCGTTAATCTTTTTCATGTTAGAAAGTGTTTTGCAACCGTCAGATATTGACAAATGTAATTAATTTTTAATTAATTAATTTCAATTTCAATTTTATTTATTTATAACACAAGGGAACAAAATTGAACTTTTTTTGTGTTGATTTGAAATTTATAGCAAATTTTTACTAATTTAAGGTCGCTGATTTCAAATCTGCACTTGGTTTTTCTCTATCAGCTCGACTTTTCGAGATATACCGTTATGTTCAAAATTAAGGCACTTCCGCTACATATATTGGAATAACTTGAAAACGGTTTAACATATTAAATTAAAAAAAAAAAACCGAAACTCGCAAACAATATTCTCTTTAAGCCGTGCTTACATTGTTTTTAAATTTCCCAAGTAGTTTTAGAGATATCGTTCAAGTTTTGAAAAAAAAATTAAAATTTTTTGAAAAAAAAAAAAATTTTTGTTCTTCAAAAATTCCTAAAAAATAAAAATGGGACAAAAATCACAGTTTTGGTCTAGAAACAGTTAGTTAAATATATTTCGAATGAAATGAGCTTTATTTCATTGCAATCGGTGCACAACTTTTGATTTTGTTCACGATTTACTGAATTGATATAAATCGCGATTTCCATACAAAAATAACATTTTCTAATGTGTAAGTGTTTGTATGTAATAAGTTAGTTTTTTATGATTCTAAGAATTAAAAAAATTAAGTAATAAAAAAAGATTATTTCATTTTTATGGTTGCTGTAGCAAACTCATAACGCCTATAAATTTTATTGTTCCTTTATGAAACCTAGTCAGTTCACAGTCAATTAAAGAGAAAAAAGAAAAGTGCACTTGTTTTTATTGATGTGTGGTTTACCGTTGGTAACGGATGATTTTTTAAAGAAATTCCCCTTAACACATGTGTTCATTCATAAGTGACTGTCAATAAAATTGTGGATATAATTTTTTCTAGGTACTTCAGTAAAAAACTACGAAGTATTTATATCGGTTCATTCAACCAATTTTTCTCATTCAACAAGTGTTTACGAAAGCAAAAAGTATAACGACAAAAAATATTAAAAAATTTTAACCTAGAACATTTCATCAGTGAACACAAAAAACTTTTGATTTTTATCCCTTGTTTTATTTATTGAAAACTGTGTTACTTTGAAATATATGTCAAAATTGGGCTATGACTACGTCAAGAAACACCTGTAAATCAATCCCAACTATTTTTGTAACATATGTGGCGAAAACACGTTTATAAAAAAAAGGAAAAAGTGTGTCAGATTTTATTTAAAAAATTTATTTTGACTACTTCGGATTTACCATGGAAACCCGTGATAAGTACTGGATTCCTAATACTGTATGTAAAAACTGTGTAGAGTATTTAAGGTTATGGGCAAACAAGCAACGGACCCAGTTCAAGTATAAAACACCAATGATCTTCGAATCATTATGATGATTGTTATTTTTGCGCTGTCAACATAACAGGCATTAATAAAACAAACCGGTCTAAATGGATTTATCCTAACGTGTTGTCTATTACCCAACCAGTCCTGTACTCTAGTGAAGATTCAGAACCACAACCATCTACACACAATTTTCACGACTTACGACAAAATGTTCCTTCACCAATTTCTGAATGTGGATCAGATGACTTCCATTTAGATATTTCTTCTGAACGCGAGCAATTTAATCAGGAGGAGCTTAGTGATTTAGTGAGAGACCTTGGACTCTATAAAAAAGCATCTGAAATTCTTGCTTCTCGATTAAATCAAAAAAATCTGTTAACCCAAGGAACAACAATTTCATACTACCGTAACAGAGCATATGATGGCGGACTATTGCTGGAGCATTAAAAATAATCCCTCTACACAACATTATTTAAGAAAATCTTATAAAAGAAAATTTTTCGATGAGTTGTAATTACATTGTAATATTTGTGTATTAAAATTTTTTATTTTTCTTTAAAATTCTCTTTTTGTGTTAAATTAAAAAGTTCATTTCTATGAACAAAATCAAAAGTTGTTATTTTTGTATGGAAATCGCGATTTATATCAATTCAGTAAATCGTGAACAAAATCAAAAGTTGTGCACCGATTGCAATGAAATAAAGCTCATTTCATTCGAAATATATTTAACTAACTGTTTCTAGATCAAAACTGTGATTTTTGTCCCATTTTTATTTTTAGGAATTTTTAAAGAACAAAAATTTTTTTTTTTTTTAAAAAATTTTAATTTTTTTTTCAAAACTTGAACGATATCTCTAAAACTACTTGGAAAATTTAAAAACAATGTAAGCACGGCTTAAAGAGAATATTGTTTGCGAGTTTCGGTTTTTTTTTTTAATTTAATATGGTGAACCGTTTTCAAGTTATTCCAATATATATAGCGGAAGTGCCTTAATTTTGAACATAACGGTATATCTCGAAAAGTCGACCTGATAGAGAAAAACCAAGTGCAGATTTGGATTCAGCGTCCCAAATAACCTTAAAAACAATATTCAGTTCTTAATCAACAGAACCATTGTTCCCTTGTGTAATCTATAAGCCCATTAGGCCAAAACGATTACATAGTTGTTCAAATGGCACATACAATTTGTAATTACCTTAAATTATAAGTATTTAAATTATTTTCTAAATAAAGAACTTATGTTAGCTTAACCCTAACTATGGATATGGAAATGTTTCCCTAAAAATGTATTAAAATTTATTTTGTCTTTTGTCACACATCATTTATTGTATCCACTACCAACATAATGATTCAACGAATTTATAAATGTGAAATTAATTTGCCCTTAAATTCCTTCACCGAGTGAGCAAAATGCCTTTCACAATACGGTATAAAAGAGTTCCAGATACTACAAACTCTAACTATACATGACCTTTTCATGACTAACGAATCAAACCTTGGAGAAAATAATGACCTGCATCTTGACGAATTTCCAAAACAAAACCTGGATACAATGTAGTTTGGTGACCCACACTTAAGCGCTTTGTAAAAAAGCGTCATTAGTCTTATTTTTACAAAAGCCTTAAACGAGCATCCCAAAAATCTATCACATGAGCAGTTACATGGTCTCGCACTTTTAGTCTATATACATATCGTATAATTCTATTAAAATATCTCTCCAGACAGAGCATATTAGATTCAGTTGTACCAGAATATATTTCTACCCCATATAAAATAATTGGCATTAAAGTAGCATGAGCTACCAACTTTCTGGTTTGCAAAGGTAAATAACAATCAATACTGTAAAGCTTACGCAACCCAAACGACAAACGTGAGAAAAGAAAATTTATGTGACAATCAAATCCAAGTTTGTTATCAATATAAAAACCAAGCGCCTTAAAATAACTAACATAGCTAACTTCCAGATTGTTTAAGAAGATTCTTGGCACAGTAATAACACCGTCATTAAATATCATTGCCTTAGATTTGGATACGTTAAGCACTATAAAATTATCGCTACAACCAACTTTCAATCTGTTGTAAACTATTCTGAATGCTAGTCGATAAAACACTAATATTCTCCTTTTTTGCTGAGAACAATAACTGAAGATCATCCGCATATAAGTGACTACAAATGCCAGGTATGCTCTCAAAGATATCGTTAATGTAAGCACTAAAAAGTAATGGTCCTAATATAGACCCTTGTGGGACACCTCTAAAGATATCTCTGGGCGATGAACACCTTTCCCCGCATTGTACAAACTGTTTTCGGCTTAATAAAAATGAAGAAATCAACAAACAGGCAGTTTTAGAAAAATAGTTTTTTCAATAATATTTCGTGACATACTGACTCAAAAGCCCTACTCAAATATAAGCTGACTAATACAACAACATTTTTGCTATCCATTTTTTCTCTAATCTCATCAACCAGACTTGCCATGAGAGTGGTCGTATTGCGGTTTTTCCTAAAACCTGATTGAAAATCTGAGATGCAACGTTTATAATAGACACTCTGCATTATTTGTTCATAGATTAAAATCTCTAAAACCTTTGAGCACACGGACAAAATACTAATAGGCCTGAAATCGGCGGAATTCTGGGGATTTTTAACCTTAGGCACAGGACTTACTCTCGCATTCTTCCAGCAATTAGGATAATTTGATGACGTTAAAATATAGTTGTAAATGTGTACTAAACATCCAGAAACTAGGGGAAATATTAGTTTTAAAAATTTCAGTGAAACACCATCCGGGCCAATAGCCTGCCCGGCTACGGGCACAAGGGATACACCAGACTGCCGCAGTTTCGTCCCCCTCCTGGGACTCGTCAATGGTTAATTTATGTGTCAATTGAACAAAGTATTTTATATGGTTAATTTGCTCTATATGAAAAACTTTATTTTTTTTTTATTTTTGGTGTCGTACTGGTATTTGAACTCACTGCCTTAGCATCAAGCTATGCATCGTAATATCACCTCTTAACGAGTTGAGCCACGGTCGACACAGCGATGACTGTGGCTAAAGTGGAGTTTTGTCACACTACGAACACACAAGTATTGTTTTGATCAGAAGAGACAGAATTAACTAATACCAATGCACAATTCATTTCTCAACTAGAATGCTTCTTTTTCTTAATCCTATCTCTTTTTCACAAGTAATTATCACAAATTTTTCCTTCAAAATTGTGGTAAAATCTTCTACCATACACACAAAAAAATAAAAACCCATTTCAATTTCGAAAATCACCGATTCAATAACTTTAATGGCTGAAATTCCGACAACAACAAAAATTGCGAATTCAATTAGAAATTGATAGCTTAATTGAATTATTTTTCAATTAAATAATAATTCATTTGAATAAAATTGTTGTTGCCATATAAAATGTTTTTTTATAACATTGAATTTAAACCGGCATGAAATTCTCATTTAGTTAGCAGATTTATTTAAACTTATGTGAACAAATTCATACAGAAGTTAGTTTTTTCTTTCTATTGAAGCGTAGGGACTATGGCTAAATTAATCTGTTATCGACACTTTTAATAGCAATCAATTAAATTAAATTACACAAAAGTGAGTCCAACTGTACTATAAAAATAAGCTTTAAAACGCGGATTTAAAAGAAAAATGTGTTTTAAAAATCATATTTTTCGTTTTTATGTAATTTTTTATGGGCATGAAATCGATTTTTTGGTTCATATTTCTGGTTTCCTGGTAATAAGAATTCGATCAAAATGCCGCGAACATAATATAAAAAATGCATATTTTTAACAAGGCATCTAGTTAGAAACGAAATTCACGTCTATGTTAATTGATAACTTTGTAAATTTCATCAAATTATGCATAACAAATTTTCTATTTGTTCTTACTTCATTTATTTTTCTCCTTTTTTTCCTTTCTTTTATTTTTTTTAGCATTTTTTCGATTTTGCTGGGGGGGGGGGGGGCGGGGTTCCCTATTAACAATAGTTCTAAATTACATGGTTAGTCATTTTTATGATAAATACAGTCATAGCCTTTTTAACTACATTTGTAGTCATTTCAACTTTAATTTTTAGTAATTACTGCATTTTTAATTTCTTGATAGCAAACATAGTTCTTATTGTGTTTTAATTGAACATAGGGCTTGAATGCAACGATTCTTAAAGTGTTGTTTGAAATTGAATTAAAACGCATTTCAAGCCTTGTATTAAATAAAGCATATTTACACTATTATGTTCGACTTGAATTCAAGTATCCATTATGCTGGAGTTTGCTATTGAATTTCAGTGTAAGTCGAGTATAAATCAAGGCTTGAAATTGAAAAATAGGACTAGAGCTACACTTGAATTGGACTTGAATTCCAACAAAATTGTTTATTTTGTACAATCGCCTTGTTGTGTAGAAATTTCTAAAACGGGAATTTTTCTTGACAATTACAATTATCACTCTAATTCTAATACAATTTCAATACAATTATCACTTTAATTCTAAGGACATTTTTATGTAGAAAACTTTAAACATATTATGGGGTTTTTATGATGAGAAAACCTTTTAAATTCTCAGAATGTTTTTAAATTGTAAGCCCATGAGTTTGAAGAAATTTTCATAAAGAAAAGCTTCCACAATCCAAAATATCTTTCTATAGATAAACCGCTAAGATCTCTATAATTGTTTGTTAGAAAAATATTTTATTTTCATATCCTGTTGTAGCAAGGAGTTTTCTTAAAATAATTATGAAGATTATCAGAAATTTTCCAAAAGAAATATTATAGTGGATTTGGCAGAGTACGATTGACAACAATCGACAATAATTTGAGAGGGGGTCTCTTGATAGGTTCCTCCGATAGGTTCAAAGAAATTTAAGACAAATGGGATACCAAATGATAGTGTTTTTGAAGACGCATTAACTGGTATATGATACATGTCAACTAACTTCCAATAATTTTCAAATATTTTTTTATATTAAAAAAAAAATATGCTTTAAGTGACATTAAAATTAGCATTTTGTTAAAGGTTTATAAGTTAGTTTAAGCTTAAAATTAATTAAACGCGGAATATTTGGAATATTCGTAACTGTTTGACTTTTACAAGAATATACATGAGGAGCTTTTCTCAATTTTCGTTAATCTCAGACATTTTTTGCATACAAAATAATAATTTTGTGAAAAAGAGACGGATGAGATTAGAAGATAAACAACTAATCTAAAAATAGAATGTTTGTTTGTTAGTGTTGTCATTTCTGAGTAATATACAATAACAGAAAGATGAATAGCAAAGAAAAACTGCAAGTTAGTTACATTGCACTCAAGACTGTACTTGTGTGAGATCGTTAAGCAGTTGCTCCTTAGTATTGCTACGTTTGTAATGTAAGAAAAGACGCAAGTTCGTTTCTAACAGATTATTGAAAAAATGTATCATATAGAGACAACCTGACAAATTATAACAAGCAAATTAAGAAAATCACTGATGAAGCCTATGTATAGAAAAAAGGCAGAAACTAGTATAATCTGATTTGAAAATTAATAGCCCAGCAAAACTTTCTATTAACCGGTTATAAATTTGGGAATAAAAAATTAAGGTCGGTAACTGATTACTTTTCTATTGCAATCCCTATTACTTTATGAAGGGCATGTTCATTCTAATAACACCTTACTAAACATATATTACCTAAAGCATAAAAGTAAGTTTTTTATTTCTTTGTATGTATATTAAATTAAAATTTAAAAATAATTGGTTATAAAAAATAAATTTTTATAACTAATTTTACAAATAATATTGTACAAGAAAACACTATTTTTGTTTGCAAAACATGTGTTTTGCCAATATCACGTGCAAGATTCTTTGCCAATATTGTTTTTAAAAATACTACAACTAATTAAAAGCAATTTAGCTGCATTAGATGCGAGGCCATACTTGGGTGTGATCGCTAAACGGTCATGACTTGGTAGTGTTACGTTTGTAATGTAAGATGAGCCCAGGTTTGATTCTTACAGCCGCAGGTTGTTGAAAACTTTATCATGTAGAGACAATCTGACAATTATAAGACACAAATAATAAAACAATTTAAATATAAAATCACTGATGAGCCTGTCCATAAAAAGGCAGAAACTAGTCTAGTCTGATTTAAAAATTAATTGTGTTTATAATTTTTAGAGAAAAACGTATATTCTTCTTCTTAACCTCAACATTTCTAAAAGCATTTTAATTTAAAAATATTTCACACATTTAAATTTGATGTATAAAACTAAGACCCAACTGTATTGCTGCTTTTCAAATGTGTTTTATTAGACATATTTATAAAATTAATTTAATTTAAGCTATTTTAAAAGCACCGAATTGTTTTAATTACCAACGTTCTAGCAACGGTGACAAGTTCGTTTAAACCAATGGTTATCCATCGGTATCAACCGGGCAACAAGACAATGCTGTCCAGATTGTTAATCACACGTTCTGCCGACGCATAACCAACCGTCGCCGACGCTTTGTCAACACTGCACTATGGGTCAAATGACCGGTTTTTGAGGCAATAAATCACAGGAAGCAGCTAGACCTTTAAAATATGGTACAGATTTCTACTGTGGGTACCTAAGTCTTCTGTGAACATTTCAAGGCGATCCGCCCTAACCACGCCCACTTCTAGTAGCTATATTGTTTGCTATGTTAAATGTCACCGGAAATTAATAAAATTTTTAAATTAGTTGATGTTCCTTAGTCCCGGTTCACACACGGCAATTTTACTTGCGCAAGTTTTCTGCAATTCTCCTTTGAACTTGCTTTTGTGTTCACATAGGAACAGTTTGTTTCAGCAATTTTCGTATATCAACCTGCAGCCAACTTCGTGTTGAAAATTGCGGATGACAAAACAAAACGGAATTGGAGTACGGGCAAATCTGTACCCCCTTCCATTCTCTTTTCCTCCCTCTTCTATAAACTCAAGACTTGCGTAAGTAAAATTGCCGTGCGTGAACCGGGACTTATTATAGTTTTTGGAAAAAAAACTTAGTTTATTCAACTACTTACACACTTATACACCCACTTTCAGTAATCGGAAAAGAAAAGTGCGTTAATAGTAAAAAAGGCATTTTTATAATGACAGCATTCATGCTAGAAAAAACATTCATTTACTAATCAAGTTAATTACATAAATAAAGTCAATTTAGTTAATAACATAAAATTAGCTTTTGCTACTTTTAAGTTCAACTTACAAACTAATGTGATCTGCCAATGCCATCAAGATTTAATTCCACTAAAAAGAGAACATTTAATTATATAAAAGTTAGTATTTTATAATCAAGCCTTACATCAAAATTGTCCAATATTTCATCAACTCTATATTAAAATGGGGCAGAACATCTGTCTCCTCTTCGAAATTAGAAAAATCTTCATTCGCGATAGCACTTGACGTAGTCGGCAATTGATACTCAGGAATATCAGGAATCTTTAAGAGAGAAATAACTTCTCTTGGTAGCTGCAAACTTTTCTTTACTGAATGGCGGTTCTTAAGACAAATAGTGGATAAAAATGGGTCAGAAGAATCTATGGCTCTGTTAAAAACATCAGATATATTGTGTTCTCTAGAATCCATTCGTGCATGCTCTATGCGATCCTTTTTATAAAATGTCTTTCTCTCCTCAGAAGGATTTTCTCCAGCGCATCCAAGAGGCACTGTTGAGGCTTGTATTATTTGTGAAGAATGTGTCAAAATTTTATGCAAGGCCGCTGACATTGGGTACCATTTGTAATTTTGAAAATATATTTCGGCAGTTGCATAACAAAAACTCCTAAAGTTTTCGTCACTTAACTCAAAATTACAAGAAATTGCAATTAGTATGATTTGCTAGTGTTTTAAAAACTCGATGCTAACGTTTGTTATATACGCTAATAATTCCGGATTTGATAATGCTCTTCGCGGCGTATTGCCATCGTTCGTTGAGCCGCAACCATTACTTTTCGGCTTATGGACATGAAGACCCATTTTCTGCCAGAATTTTTCACTTTTTCTCTGTTGCAGGAGTACTTTGTCATCAGTACTTCGAATTTATCATTTTTTAATATGAAGTCTATATGAAAGAATAAGAACAAATTCTAAGCATCGAATCCATGCGTGTAATGGGCTTATGCCATACTTTAATGTATTTGATTTTGGCTGAAATACCAATGAGCTTAAATCATTTATTGACAAAAACTGCTTCGGATATGAACCACAAATTGGGCACGACTGAGAATACTTTGTTTCTGTAAGCACGTTCAGCACTTTCCCATCAATTAAAGTCATAATAAGTTCATACTTTCTAGAATACTAAAGGCTCAAGATTTTTAATTTGCACATCCAAATTGTTTTTTTCTTTCAAAATATGCTCATTGGTTTCCTTTATAAATTCAATTTTAAGTGGTCGGCAAAAACGAACAGATTGAGGTGTACGATTAATCCAAACTGTTGCATTATGAGACGTGATTATTTTCAGTGGTATAACTGATGTTACAAATAGCGAGTTATCTAAGGTTTCTGGGGCATTGCTGTTAAATATTTGTTTAAATAAACTTTGCCCAGTGGAACCGTCGAAACCATAACTTATAACCAAAGTGACTTTATTCAGCTCAGATATTTGCATCAAAGCTTCTTCTTGGTATGACAAAATCATTTTTTCTGCATGGTTAACCAAGCTCTGCAGGGGAATTTGCGCTGATGATTCCGTTACCGTTAGTCCTTCAGGTTGGCATTGCAGTTTGCACTCTCGGATTTTTTGGTAATGAGGATAAATATCACAGTTTCGTGACTTGCTTATTTGCCTAATGTTTATGTACTGTTGCTTTGTTAAATTATTTTCAATCAAAAATAGTAATGCTTCTTCAGGGGAGAGTGGTAATGGTTTTTTTTTTCATGGGATGTTAAAACTTGTCTCATTTTAGTAGCCCTAGATGGTGATGAAGCTACTTTCCTTAAAACAAAATTTAAATAATTTGCCTTTGATGCATGAGCTGGTATCGTATCCCTGTACGGACGATATTTCGGAAACAAGTTTTAATTTTTTGCCGCACACTTCCCTCGCTGTATAGAACATGAGGAGGAGCTCTTTTGTTTCCGACATCACTTTCAGAGAATTTAAATTCAATCACATTTGATAACCATAAACTTTCGTTTTTTTCAAAACTCTTCTCACATCTTTGGTTCTTGTTCCACTTTTGGTTAGCATATGCTCAAAAATTGTTAATTTTCTTTTTAATTGTTGCCATACATTCGTCATCCACACTTCTATTAAATTTCGTGAAAATCCAGTTGACAACAGTTGTAGCATTTCGATTATTTTGTTACCAAAATTTAAATATATCCTTATTTTTTATTTTTACGCAATCTTCAAAATCAAATATAAATAATTTAACGCAGTTTGGTGCAATTGCTTATAAAAACACATGAAAGTACACATCATTACCTTTCTCCACATATATAGTGTTCCAACAATACGTCCCAATAAACAAAGTACTACTCCAAGAAACACACGGTACACAACCAAAACTACACAGAAAAGACGACACACTTTGTCACAACAAAATTTTTATAAAACTTATCAATAACATATTTTTTAACGTACCTGTATTTATATTTTCCATTTTAGAAAATTTGTTTTAGATTATAATATTTTGTTAAACAATTGTTTAAATATCAGGTACTATAAAGCAGAATGTCAGAGAACAAAACAAACCATAAAACTACCTGTTGCCGCCTGATTCTATTTTTTTTGTTTTGGGTATTTGCAAATGTGTAGTACAAAATGCCATTATAAATTTTTTGAAATAGTACATTTTATAATTGGACATTTTACCTCCAAAACCAGTAATTTGACCCGCAGTGCACTATGCCTATGGGTACTTATCTCGGTAAAATGTTAATCCACACTTACAGTCAAAAAGTTATCAAAAAGTTTTTATTTAAATCTTTAATTTTTAGATCGAATATTATTTTAAAATTGTTAAATTTGCAGAAAAAAAATTAATTCTGCTGTTTAAAATCGATACATACATGAACACACATGCTTCATACATGTCCACATGTCCACATACATCCATACATGATTCATACGTGTTCAGAAACCATTCTTATATGTTTAAATGATGAATAGTATATGGTCATCTGTGTGCATTAACCAAAATTGAGGTAATATTTACATATATAATCATACATGTCTACACATTTCCATACATGGTCATTAGAGTTGTTCAATTTTGTATGGCCGTTTTTCAAAATGAGTTCTAAAGTCAAGCCATGGGCTAGTTTGGTTCCTTTGTATGTAAAAACATTTAATATGAAGTTTGGTGCCGATTGGATAAAGAAAACACGAGGCGGCAATCGATTGAAAATTGAAAGTGTGTTTTGTATGGGGGAAAACTGGCTTTTTTTGCGTTTTTTTCAAAAAATTGTTAATATTGAAGCAGTTTTTATTCCATATTATAAATTAATCGAGATGAAGACAAATAAGTGTTTTCAAAAATATATAAAAATCCAAAATCGGTTGAGAATTACCCGAGTAAAATTTTTTTTTTTTTACTTACTGGACCCACTAACTGTTAGATATGGAATAGTTTATTTTTAGGATGTCGATATCCTGTCCTAAGGTAACGTCGAAAACCAACAATATTTTTGGAGTATTTTTCAAATCTCCAATTTCAAATTTTAAAAAATTTTGTTCAACAAAATTAAAGAAAAATAGTTTCGCACACTAAGGTAAAATAAAAGTACCAAAAATTACACATATCCCCCGTTTAATTTAGTAAGGGCGGATTTCGGGGAAAACGCTTTTTTTTGCACAAAATTCGATCATAGGGTAAAATTTATCTACTGTTAACAAGTAACAATTAATGCTATTCAGAGTTTTAGGAAACAAACTACAAGCACTATATTCTGAAAATTTGGTCAAAATCGAACCAAACTAACCCATGGCTTGACTTTAGAAATCACTTTAATTTTTTTTGGACACCTTTAATGGTCATATGTGTACATTAACGAAAATTGAGGTAATATTTATATATATGATAACCTATGAACTCTTATGAACAAGTATGAATCATATATTGTGGTATAATGACATGTATGGCCTCGAATCACTTCATATATGAGCATGAATGAGTTCATACATGTTATGTTAGTTATGTTGGTATATGTTGGTATATGGTATATGTTAAATTTTATGTAGAAACGAACTAATTATTCCATAAAAAAACTTAAAAGTGTGAACTTAGTATTACTAATGGGCAGTCAGTACTAGCAACAGTTTCGAAGTAATGTAAAGGGTAATAAGGTTAACTGGTAACATGTTCCGTAACACCAACCTATTACCGAGGTTTTGCTGGGAGTGTTTATAATTTTTCCCTTTACATCTTGTTTTTAAATAAAACAAAACAAGTGTAAAAACAAAAAGGAGAATAAAAACAAAAAGCGTGTATTGTATATCTACCAAAAGTAGATATTGCACATAACGAACAAGTATTCAATTTAGTTTGTGATCAAAGGTGATAATCTTTAACTTCAAGCTCATATATATTAGTTCTCATTTGAGATAACTTGGTTATATTAATGTTTGATGTTTGCCTGGGATTGTCTCTTCTTTCAAAGCGTGTTCAGATGATGGGAACTCCTGAAATAGATATATCAACACATTCCTACAAGTGGTCAATTAATAAATTTGAAAACGAAAAACTCTATAGATTATTTGTTAGGACAATATCCTAATAAAGAAATATAGAGTGTGGCCTCGATCTTGAATAATTTTCATTTTCATTGAAAAATTTTTATTCTTTTTAACCTCAACCTTTCTGAAAATAATAATTTTTGACGCCACCTTTTAAACCTTAGCCCATGCACTACCGACTTTTTGTTTGTGTATATATCTTTATTTCGACTTCAGATACATGTTTGGGGTACTTAAATTAGAAAGAAAAAATTTGACATGCATGCCCCCTCTCCCACCTACCCAGCAAAACAATTGGTCCAAAAATCAATTTTTTGAAACTTCTCATTTTTACCACTAAAAAATTCGATTATCTAATAATTCTTTGCTTGATTTTGTTCTGGTCATTAGATGAAGCTACGTTCGAAATTTCGATTCTCTAGCGTTGCTAGTTAAGGAGATACACCAAATGTCTATTTTTTCGAAGATAAAGGCTGATTACAAAAATTGGACTTTGTTAACAAATATTGCGACTATATTTTCCCGATGAACAGATTCTACATATAATGTTTTTTTTTTTTCAATGGCCATATTCCTAATGAACATATTTAAACAAGAATATATAGTCTTACTGCATTATCGATTTTTTTAAATAGTGTACAAGGGCAGTGAAAGGGTTACGAACCATTAAATGATAAACAGTTAAACGATGGCGCTACGAAATAACCCCCAATGAAATAACACCCAAACGACAAAATGAAATAACCCCCAATGAAATAAATCCCAAAAAAATTAAATAAGTCCCAACAAAAAAAAAAATGAAATAATACCCAAAAGAAATGAAATATTCCCCAAAGGTGAAAATGAAATAACACCCAAAATTTGGGGGTTGTTTCGTAATGAAATAACTCCCAAAGGAAGAAATGAAATAACCCCCAATGAAATAAGCTCCAAAGAAATGAAATATGTCCCAAATTTTTTTATTTTTTGTTTTTATATATTTAAATATACCTATAAAATTAAATAATTTTATAAAGCAGTTTTTTTTTAATTAAGAATTCCTCGAACAGACTAGAAAACTTGAAATTTTAAATTCCTTTTTTCATAATTTAATTACCTTTTCCAGGTATTCGATATTGATGATCAGCAGTTGCTTAAAACATCCAATTGATACAACAGCAAACGTGCCATCAATTAATATGCGTCTTCTTTCATTTTGGGGAATATTTTCCCTTATCAAATTTACGCTGATTATGATTTCCAAAAATCATTAAAGAATTGCATCGTTGAATAGTTAATGAATATCCTAACGGTATAATTTCATTATAAAAATTATTAAAACCTGTTTTATTTGTAACAAATATTAAAAAAATTTCACTTTTAGCAAAATGAAATAACCCCCAAAAAATATGAAATAACCCCCAAAATAATTGCATATGAAATAATCTCCAAAGAATTTAAATTTTGGGCTTTATTTCATTGGGGGTTGCTTCATAATGAAATAATCTCCAAACCGTAAGATGAAATAATCCCCAAAAAATGAAAAAACCCCCAAATAATTTTACGCAATTTTTTTGGGGGTTATTTCATTTTTGGCCGTTGGGGGTTATTTCATTGGGGGTTATTTCGTAGCGCCTTAACAGATAAGTAATTTTTTTTTCAATGACCAATATCCCAATAAACATTAGTATATAAACAAAAATATAAAGTTTTATTGCATTATCATATTTTTCATTTATTTTTTAAAATGTGTACACTGTAGTCAGTGGCGTACCCAGGATGTGGTTTCGGAGGGTGCCCAATATATAATTTGTATAAAAATGTCAGATATTTTTAAATATCGAAACATCTCATTCTCTATACTCAAAGGAAAACATTACATGTTTTATTGATTTTCGTCCAATGAACAAGTTTTATGAAATATTTTATTAAAAACAAAATCATTTTCGTCATAATTGTGAAATATTTTACTATATACATACGAAGTATATTTTTCATTATTTTTGTGTAAAAAAAAAGTTAATGGACATATCATCACCGAAAACCCCGTATCTACATTTTTTAGAAGAAACAAAAAGCATTACAAACTAGTTAAAGTTTAGTATCCAAATTTTTAAATCAAGCTTATAAAACTAAGACGGATTTGTTTCTGAAAAAATATATAGAATAATTTTTGTTTTTAGGTAATGTCAGTAAAGGCCTTTTATAAACGATTTTTCTGCAAGCAAAACGCCGTAACTATAATACAAAAATTTATGCATAAAATAAAACAAAAATTTTAGATAAAAATTACTGATTTTTGGCAATAATGAAAAAGGTTTGAAGTCAATTAATGTATTTTTATTGTAAGTATTTTTAAAAGAAATTCCATTTCGAGAAAAAAAACTTATTACATTCATGAATATAAAAAAAAATAGGAAAAACTGTACTACACGACTTTTTGGTTAAAAAGTTATTGAACTTGCAGTTACGCCCTCTTAATTTTCTTTACTAACATCGGGATTTTAGGTCGTATACGTATAAAATGTGCTCACATAGAATAAATTGGTTGGAATTCCATTGCAGCCAACAAAATGTAATCATTATTCAATAATTTTAATTGTAAGTACTTAATATTCATCATCAAAATAATTAAATTATATTGTAAACAAAATATATATAAAATTAACCAAAACACAGTCACATCATTCAAACTATTGGTTTTCCTTATCAATATTGAAAAAATATTATCTTCTACATTAACTTTAATACCAATAACCAAAAAGTTTTCTGAAATTTTATCCCCTGAATAAAATATTAGCAGTTAAAATCGAATATTAGTTTTGCTTGCAAAAAAAAAAACATCACTCTATCTAAAATATATGTTTTCGTTACCAATTTTAAAATAATATGAAAGTAATTTAATAGTTTTGGGTACTTATAAAATATTAAGATTAGCAACCCAATTTCTGTTGTACATACAAATATATTTTTAGACATTAATATTTAAACTTGAAAGAAAAAAATATTTAAGGTAGAAATTTGAAAATACAAATTCAAATTGAGTTTAGGCTAGAGGTAAAGTAATTGCCTGACAAGCAGCAGGTCGCCGGTTCAAGCCCAGTTCGCGGAGAAAATTTTTTTAATTTTAAAATAATATATTTTTTTTTTTTGGTTTTGGTAACTCTTATAAAATATTATTAAAATAGGTACATACAAACCTATTTTAGACAAATATATTTAAATTTAAAACTAGAAAATATTCAAGGTTGAAATTTAAAAAAACATATTCAAATTGTTTAGGTTTAGGCTAGAGGTAAAGTACTTGCCTAACAAACGGAAGATCGCCGGTTCGAGCCCAGTTCGAGGCATATTATTTTTTTTTTTTAATAAAATAAATTTTGTTGAACGCATGTGAATCTATTAATAGAATATTATAGTCCATAAATATAAAATATTCAATTGTTACAATAAAAATTCGAAATTTGTAAATAAATGTCGGTTCTTACAATAGTATTAAAATTTAATAATAGTGATAGTACGTGGAAAAATTCGGTTGGCAAAAAATTCGGTTGCAACTACAAAATTGTTTTCTGTGTGTGTGTAGAACTATTTTATACGCCTAATGAAGAAGAATCATTTAAAATAGTTTCATAAATATTACGATGCATTTTCAAAAAGTTTAAAACTTGTTCATTCACGTTTTGAAGAAAACTGCATTAGTTTAGTAAAATTTTTTTTTAAAACTCGTCCAATAAAATTCTCTCTGTGTGGACTTTTTTATGGAGAATTTGAAAACAATAAATATTTTTTTTTTTTCAATCAGAACTAGTGAAGAATTTTTACTGAAATATAAAACTCAATTTATCTAAAAATCGACCAAATTTTTTTTTAATAAAAAAACAATCCAATTCAATTCGAGTTTTGTCCCGATATATTTACATCTATTTATTTATTACATCAGCTACAGTAGAAAATACATCAGCTGGAAAACCAAATATTGAAAAATACAGAATAATATAATAATAATAATATAATATAAATATAAGAAGTAATTAATTAATATGTAATGAAATAAGTAATTAAAAACATACAAAACAAATGAAAATAAATTAATTTTAAGCAAAAACACAAACTTTGTATATGATGAATTTCATATCAAACCCTATAAAAAAAGGCACACATTGAACCCGACCCTCTCAGATTTTGATGAAATTTTTCATACAGCTACATTTTACCTATACAAACACAACCTCATTTTTAAAAATTGCATTTTCGAAAAACTGTGGGTGTGGCAAGGTATCATAATATTTGCAAAATGACTGTAATATGTACTTTTAAGCAGCGATTACTATGGAATGGCTTAACCGATTTCAAAGATCGTGGTACCATTAGAAAGGTATTTAAATCAGCTTTCGAAAACAAACGCTGTATGTTGCACTAAAAAGTAGCTATACTTTGAAAGTTATACAGATTTTTTAGTAATTCTAATAGATTAGAATAAGAATCGTATTATCAAATTTTTTAGACAACCCCAAAATATGGACTTGCCCCTGGTAATTTTTTTTTTTTTTTATTTTTTTAGATTTAAAATAAAATTTTGCGCAGCTCATACTGTTGACTTTCAGAATATTTGCTAACTTTTAGTGAAGTTTCATCTAAAGGTATAGAAGAAGGGAAGCTTTGAGCTCCTGGATTGGTTTTAGCATTTTTATACCTTGAAAATAGCTCTTCTTTTGTTTTGTTATAGTCGTCAGCGTATGCATAAGCAACTCGGTTCAGAAATTCCGTAGTAATCAAAGCTTGAAAATACATATTATCGTCATTTTTCAAAAACTTCGATACCTTACCACGCCCACATATTTAAAAAAAAAAGCAATTTCAAAAAATGAGGTTGTGTTTGTATAGCTAAAATGTAGCCGCATGCAAAATTTCATCAAAATCTGAGAGTGTCGGGTTCAATGCATATCGGTTTTGATATGAAATTCTTCATATATAGAAATATAAATTAGAAATAAAAAAAAAATATAAATAAAAAAATTAAAATTAAAAAAAAATATAATACAATTAGATATAATAATATAAAATAGATACGTAATAACCCAAATATATTTACATTAGAAGTTATTAAGTTACATATATTTGACATTCATAAATCGGGTTTAAAAGACAAAATGTATGTTTGAAATTTTTAAATAACTTAAATTTTATTTATTCTTTTTAGGACAACAAGTTTTCGTCTTAAACGAAATTTTTAATACAAGTTTGATATAATTTTCATAAAAAATAAAAATTATGTTTTTTCGACCTTTAATTGTGCACTGAAAATGAAAATTATTCAGGTTCGAGGCCATACTCTGTATTTCTTTATTAGGATATTGTCTTAACAAATGATCTATAGAGTTTTTTGTTTTCAAATTTATTATTTGACCCTTTTAGGAATGTGTTGATAGATATATTTCGGTAATTTTCTAGGTTCCCATCATCAGAACACGTTTTGAAAGAGGTAACAATCCCATGCCAAACAGCAAACATTCATATAAACTAGTTTACTCACTACATGAGAACTAATATATGAGCTCGAAGTTAAAGATTATCGCCATTGATCGAAAAATAAATTGAAAACTTGTTTTTTATGTGCAAGGTCTACCTTTGGTAGATATACAATACAAGTTTTTTGATTTTTTCTTCCTCCTTTTTATTTTTTTGTTTTGTTTAAAAACAAAAACAGGAGGAGGAAACAAAACGTGTTCTGATAATAGGAACCTAAAAAATTCCCGAAATAGATCTATCAACACATTCGTGAAAGTAGTCAATTAATAAATTTGAAAACAAAAACTCTATAGATTATTTGTTAGGATAATATCCTATTGAATTGTAGTCCAAGTAGTTTTTTCCTTTTCAAAAAATTTCCTTTTACAAGGAGAGACTTCAGATGGGCTCTCATCGATCTAAATAGAATTTCGCTATGTGATAGAGGAGAATTTATCACAGTTTTACCGGACTATTTTATTATTTGATACACTAAAAGTTTTATAAGTGTCACATACTTTTTGTTTTACTTTTGTAGAAAGACTCATATAGAATTTTTAAATTTAACGTTTAAGGCAACGTGAATATTAAATCAAATTTTTCAGACCTTTTTGTTTTACGATAGCAGTAGGGAAGTAGCACTTGCTTTTGAAGCAAACTTTGATAAAAAAAAAAATATTTTTCCCTTTATTAGTATCATAAAAGAAACCAACAATTAATATTAAGAAGGCAGACCCAAAAATCGTGTCGGCCGGTGTAATATATTAAACACTACAATGTAACTTTAAAATTTAATTAAGATTACCTAAAAACATGAAATATACTCCCAGCAAAATTTGTTTCTCTTCTAATGTGGCATTTTCATCAATGAATTTAACATTGACTTGTCATAGGAAGGATGCTCTTAGGTAGTTTTTCTGCCTCAACAACTTTTTTGGAAGTTCTTTAGTCATAAAATATTCCTAAGAAGTTGTTTTGCTGCATTATGTGTATATTTCCTTCCTATGACAAGCCAATGTTAAATTCATCAATGAAAATGCTCAATTACAATCATTCTTTGACAGAACAATTTTTGCTGGGATTAATTTAAAGTGCATCCTTTTCTTATTTTTTGTTATTTTTCTTCGAAACTTTATATGTTCGGTTTTTAAAAATTTTAAATGCATATTTTTTTAATTTTTAATGCATATTTTAAGATTTTTCATGCGTAATAAGGCACCTAAAACACACTTTTTTAGTGCATGAAATGCTGATACCCTTGATTATCACTAAATAAATGTTTTTTTCTACCGTATACAATTACTTACCGAATTTTATTAGAAAGTTGATTAGGAATACCAATAATCAAATAAATGGTTAGTGGTTTTGACCGAATTCCAACCAATCTTTTTTCTGGGTGTACAAAAGACTGCTTTTTCATTTAAAAATAAAGATACTGTATTACAACTCAAACAACTACAAATATTTACAGTAGAAGTTCGCTGAGTGTAGTTATATGACTTACAACTTCTATTCCAATTGTGGTTGGCAGCGGAAAGGGTGGAGGAAATCGAGTGGTTAATTTTATATGTTTTCAATCACGTGTCATTTATTTTTTCTCCTCTATCACATATCTAAATTTCATTAAGATCGGAGAGAACCCATCGCGGGGCTCTTCTTTTTTTGGGTGTAATACAATTTAATTAACGCTGATAGATTTCTAAGTCAGTTGTACATTAAATTGTCTCTTCGTGAAACGGGTTCCACAAGTGGTACCGTTAAATCGGTTCCAATTGCTGTATATCTGTAGTTGGAAACCGATGTTTTTGCTTTTATTGTGCTTTTAGATTTTATGGTTTGAAAACTAATTTTTTAACAGAAAAATTCTAAAATTTTTTGAGCCTTTTTGTTTTAGATTAAAAGGCTTTGTTTTAATAACAAAAGTTTAAAATTCCAGTTTATTTACCTTTACTCGTTACAACATAACGTTATATATTATCTTAATTGCTTGGCCAACACTTTTAAAAAAAGTGTTAAAATTTTATTTGAATTTTTAAAAATTTTACATAATTTTGTTGTAAATTGTTATTAAACTTTTGATTTTAACCTTGTTGTCTCCTTTTATTCAAATTAGCTCGTTTTTGTTTCTTGGCTTTGGCAGCAGCTGCAGCCCTTTGAGCCTGTTTACGTTTCAAAGCTTGTTGTTGCCTTTTTTTAGCCAAAGCGTTTTTCCTTTGAGCAGCGGCCTTCTTCTTAGCAGCATTTGGATTCTTGACAACAGGTTTAGGCTTGGGTGCAGGCTTGGGTGAAGGCTTGGGTGCAGGAGCTGGAACTGGAGCGGGAGCTGGAGCGGGAGCTGGAGCGGGAGCTGGAGCTGGAGCGGGTGCTGGAGCTGGAGCGGGAGCTGGAGCGGGAGCTGGAGCGGGAGCGGGAGCTGGAGCGGGAGCTGGAGCGGGAGCTGGAGCGGGAGCTGGAGCGGGAGCTGGAGCGGGAGCTGGAGCGGGAGCTGGAGCGGGAGCTGGAGCGGAAGCTGGAGCGGGAGCTGGAGCGGGAGCGGGAGCGGGAGCTGGAGCGGGAGCGGGAGCTGGAGCTGGAGCGGGAGCTGGAGCGGGAGCTGGAGCGGGAGCTGGAGCTGGAGTGGGAGCTGGAGCGGGAACTGGAGCAGGTGCTGGAGCGGGAACTGGAGCAGGAGCGGGAGCTGGAGCGGGAGCAGGAGCGGCTGCAGCTGGTCCTCCATCAGCAGCTTCTTCCTCAGCGGGGTGCTCCTTCATCTGTGGGCTCTTCTACTTCTTCGTCAAGAGATGGGTATTCCTCATCTACTTCATCGTCAACGGGTACATCTTCGTCATAGCTTACAGCACCCTCGTCACCATAATCTTCCTCAATAGGAGCATCAACTTCAGAAACAGGGGGTAATTGACCTGATGTTTGAACCACTATGGCAAACATAATGGCCAATAAAGCAAACATTAAGAATCTCATATTTAAAGTTATATTTTCTCGTGTATATTTCACTTCGAATTGGCTTGAAATAATGATAATTTTGTTAAAATTCGATTTTGTATTTATACTTTCACATGAAAATTAAAAAGTTAATAACTTATTGATATTCCTAACAGACCTCTGACGTAAGTAGACACTATTTTCAAACAAAAGAATTGTTAAATAATATTAATTTATATTTTATTTGGTTTAATTTAATTTTAAACATTTTTTCAAATATTGACTTAAATGCTTAAATTTCGGTTTTATTAGAACGCATAAAGAAAACCTCAAGTGAGTTTTTGATATACGAATAAGCTAAACTTGGTACAGTTAGTCCCAAAACAAACTTGGCCAGCCATCACAATACTTATAGTTTAGTTTAGTTTATTGATTTCCAAAACAACAAGATTAAAAATCTTATAATTAAAGTAATGGATTTTTATATTGTAACATTATTTTTAAGGAACAATAATAGGAAAAAATGCTTATTATTATTAAAATATAAAAAAAGAAAAATGTGGGCAGGTATGTAAAATTAAAAAAATAAAAATAATAAAATAAAATTTTTTAAAATAAATAAATATTATAAAAAATAAATATAACCAAACAAATGATGACAATAAATAGGTACAATTTTTATTTAAATTTCAGAATCAAACACATTTTTTGGCTCGTTTATCTATAAAGTTCAAATATTTGTTTTTTAAAATGTAATGCGTTGCTTAAGAACTGAATGGATGATGGTAATGAGTTCCAAAGACGTATTGAGTTCACAAAAAATTGCCACTTTGATAAAGAGTTTTGAAACAATATGTGGGTAATGTCTTTATTCCTCTGGGAGTTTGAAAACTCAAGTCTATCAAACAAATACGATGGTTCCCGGGTATATATCATTTTATGCAAAAGAATTAGTGTCCTTATTTTCAAAAGATCTTTGAAAGTAACTCCATAACGTTTTTTTGAATATAAAGAGATGGAGTCAAACTACCTTAAATTAAAAACATATCTAAGAATAGCATTGTAAGTAGATGCAAGTTTCTTACTGCATTTAGTGTCACAGTTATATACTGGGTGTGCCATAGAGTACGTAGCATTGAGTATACTTTTCCAGCAGCAACGTTTATATGGTTAGACCAGGTGAGTGTATCATTAAAAATAACACCAAGGTTTTTGGCAGTGGATACTATTTCAATTTTCTGATTGTTTAGTAATATCGTCGGTTCAAAAGACAATTTTAGGGATTTTTTTTTTAATAACTAAACATTTAGACTTCAATGGATTAAGACATAAACCATTTGCATTAGCCCATGTGTAAATGTGATCCAGATCAGCATTAAGTTTATCAATACAATCATTTATTTTACTTTTGTTGCTATTTATATAAAGTTGTACATCATCAGCATACATGTGGATTTTACAATGCGATAATTGTTGTGTAAGGTCATTAACATAAATTGTGAATAGTAAAGGCCCAAGTATCGACCCTTGCGGTACACCCTTTAAAACTGGTAGGGCACGTGAAGTTTTATTATCTGCAAAGACAGACTAGCAACGATCCGACAAGTATGAAGATATCAAACGAACAGACATTGGAGAGAAATTGAAGATTGTACTCAACTTTAGACAAAGAACGTTGTGATCCACCATATCAAATGCTTTTGAATGGTCTAATAACACCAATAAGGATACTTCACCCCCATCAATACTTCTACGTATTTCTTCCGACACATCCACGAGCGCAGTTATGCAGCTGTGTTTAGGCCGCAAACCTGATTGTCGATTTGTAAAAAGACCATTATTCTTTATGAATTCAGTTATCTGTTGATGTAGTATACGCTCAAAAACTTTAGATAAGTATGGTAATATGGCAATCGGGCGATAATCTTTGTTTGATTTTGGAGTTGGTATAATTTTGGCATATTTCCAATTTTTCGGATAAATACTCTTCGTAATAATATTATTGAAAATATATGTTATAAAAGGTAGCATGTATGGTAAAATAATTTTCAAAAAATTCGGATGAATGTTATCAAAACCGGATGCATTTGACTTTATAGATCGACAGCTTAATATAACATCTGCTTGATTTATACAATTAAAAGAAAATAAATTGCCTCGAAGTTCTGCGTTCTGATCATAGAAATTAGAATTTAAATGTACATTAGGCAGATTTATAAATGATTCATTAATACTATCCACATCTATTCCATTTTCAACTATTGATGAGGATTTACCAATACCAATTTCTTTTATGGTCTTCCAGGTTTTTTTAGATCCGACAGCAGATGAGAAACGATTAGAATAATAATTAGATTTTGCAACTCGGATCAATCTATTCACTTCTCTCCGGGCATCACAGTACGATACGTTAAAATCTTGGATTTTAAAGAGTTTCCATTGCTTATATGCAAAATCTCTTCGATTTATAGCCAATTTAATTTCAGAATTAAACCATGGTTTCTTTTTAGTATTTTGCTTTAAATTTTTAAGAGGCACAGATTTCTTAAAAACGTTTGATATGTTGTGTTCTAAAAAGTTTAACTAGTCATCAACTGAAGGCATGTAATAAATGGAATTCCAATCAATCAGGGATAGCTCAGACATCAAAGTGTTATATTTTATATTTTTAAAATCATAAAAAGTGACATCATTACAAATATTGTGTAACCGAAAATCATAATCTAAGAATAACAGATCATGCTTTGTAAAACATGGTGCTGATAGCTGGTCATTTAGTAGAACTTTGTGTATGTTATTAACAAAAAATATGTCCAATAGAGTATTTGTTGTAGTAGTAAAGTGAGTTGGGGTATTAGAATTTGTTGGTTCCAAACCAAAAGATCTCATGTCATTGATAAGATGATTTTCAATGAGAATATTTGAATTAAAATCTCCACATATTATGACATTTTCAAATTTTACAGTGAGAGTTTCCACTATTTTAAAAAAATCATCTGTTTTTACTCTTGAGTTCGGCCTGTAGACAGTTCCAACTAATAATTTAGAGTGATTCGCCATAATTTCAATAAACAGGTACTCTACATTAGCATCGGTTTTCCTTTTAGGGTTTGAATTTTCTTGTGAATGTATTCTTGTATTGTTATCCAGGTTTTGATCATTATTTGAGTTTCTACACATTTTGCTTATAATTCCATTCCTAACATACATAGCAACACCACCACAAGGAGTTTTTCTATCACAGCGATATAGTCGAAAATTTTTTAATTCAACAATAGAGTTAGTAATAGAATCGTCGAACCAAGTCTCAGACACACATGTTATATCCACTCCAGAGCCTTCAAATATATGACTAAATTCATCCATTTTGTTCCTCAAACTCTGAGCGTTTATATGGCATATCTTTATACCAGATCCTCGTTTGCAAAGTATACGGGTCATGCATGAAGTTACATCTTTGGAACTTAATACTGCATTATCCATTTGGGATATCATACTCTAAAAATTTGTTTGTGTAAGCAACGAAAGCAACGCAAAACAAATCACATTTATATTCGAATTAAGTTACAATTAAATCATTCACAAAAAAGAAACAAATATGTTTGGTTAGGCAAATAAAAACATTTTTAAATAAAAAAGAAAAAGTATATAATATTAATAAATAAAAAATATATGAGACAATAAAATATATTTGTTTCATAGTTGAAAAGCGGCTTTTAGACATCATCAGACTGGCACAAATCAGGAAAAAAATTATTAAGTTCTTCCATGCTATCATTCATTAAATTTAATGTAGACTAATCCACGCAATGTAAAAACAGATTTTATTTTTTTTGCATTTTTAAGCCCAACGGCAGCTTGACGAATTTTAAAATTAGCTGAGGTTAAGTTTTCGTTTATATAGAACGGTTCATCAGAATTTTCACCAATATATTTCAGCAACAGCGATGTTTTGTTACGTTTTCGAAAATTGGCAATGGATTTTAAAATAAAGTTTTTGTCATACGGGGGAAAACAACTTTACCATTATCACAGCGTTTGGGGAATAACATTTTTGTTTGTTATTATGATTTTGGAGGCGGTATATTGCTTTAACCGCAGGAGTGTTTATTTGCAAAGTCTGACAGATTGATTGAAACATGCAAACAAGGTCTTCATTTTCACGGTATGGTACACCATTTATACGAAGATCAGACGCAATTATTGAGTTCTCTTGACGATATAATTGTATTTTCAACTTGCTAACTTCACTCTTTAGGCTAACGATATCGTCAACAACTGTTTCGAGCTTAGTTACGCGCTGTGTTATGTTTAAAATGTCTGCTTTCATATCTTCAAAACGTTTGTCGAACTCTTTAATCATACGCTCTTCACTTTCTTGGATTAACTCTTTCATAACATCGGTTAATTTCTCAAATCTTCTATCTACAAGATTGAGTAGCTTAAAGGGAGAATCACTTGTCGATAACCTCGGTGTTTTTAGAACATTTTCCAAAAGAGAATTTTGCAAGGGCTCTCTAACTCTTTTTGGAGCTTTTGGAGTTACAGTTTCTATATTGTTATTATTGCGATTCATCATAGAAACGTCTGCAATAGAATCTATTAGTTTCTGGTGTTGTTTTTTTTTTTATATTGCGGATACTTCTTTTTCCTGGCATTTAATTTTTCAAAACAGTTTTTGATCTTATTTCCACTTTGGCTCAACACTGTATTTTTTAAATTAACCGGTTTACTTGGATTTTAGGTAGTAATGAGGTTGTTGTCTACGCTATAATACGTTCCACACATAAAAGCTTTTTTCCTTTGTTTTTTAACAAGAGAAAGGATTTTAAGATAATTTCAGAGAGCACAGATCAAAAAAAATATTATTTGAGCAGAGTTTTTTTTTTTAAATGAGCAGAGATTTTGTAATTTTTATTGTCTTCTTTTGATTTTGAGTTTATAATATACATTTTGTTTCTATAGATTTGTTTACTTGAAAAAAAAAAAAAAATTATTTAATTTAATTTGTAGTTTATTAAATAATTACATTACATTATTGCAAAACTTTATATTCAAAACCCGGCTTTTTTCACAAATTTTTATCTTCACTGTTCAAAAGCTGTAATTAACACTTTTACACCCCAAAAAATAATAATTTAAAGGAGCTTAACAGAAAAACGTCTTTATACACCGAGTATTATTAACAAAATATTCGAAAAACGTCAAATACAATACAATTCAAGAGCAGTAGGTACTGTAATTTCAAACTACATTAAACTACTGAGAGAATTATCTTCAGTGGAATTCGTAAACTTAAAGTTTTCATTAAGTTAATGTAAGTTTTCATAAAATTCTATAAAAAAACTATATTTTTAAATATTAATTGAAATTTTCATGAACTCAAAACTGGTTTTATAAAAAGTATGAGGCTTTTCACGAATTTTTAAAAAAGGTTCGTTTTATTTTGTGAAGAAAAGTTTTATTGATTTAATGAAAAATTTTATTAATTTTTGACCAACAAAGTTATCTCTGTGTACGTTTAAAGATAATCAACAATCCCAAAAACTTAAAATAGTAAACGTACAGTTTAAAGTGTTTAAAATAAACTGATCTGAACTATTAATGAAAACGACTGCCCAAATTTCAGATTTTATTCTTAAATTTAACGAACTGCCCGACACATTGAAATATATTCTAGATTTGTTGCATTCCTGACAAAATTAAAGAAAAAATTACAGCGTTATTTCGGAATATGGTCATTAAAAACGGCAAAACACCGAGCACGTTACGAAAAATTGTTTTAGTCCACTTATGCAACTTTAATGGTACAAAGATAAAAAATCGCTTCTGTTCAAAATTTTCTGAAAAACGATTTTTATTTTTAATGTAATATTACCCATCATGTGGTGATTTTGCATAAACAAAGTTGTAACCCTGATGGGCATACTCACTTACAAGGCACATTTTGGGAATCTTTCCCGAAATGTGATGAGAAAGGGAAAACTGTACCCTCTAAACTGCCTGGCTAATCCCTTTTGGCTACAAATCTGAAATTTGATGTATGCGTTTCTCAGGGGAAAAAGAGGAAGGTCTCTTTTATGACAGTCTGTTTGAAGTATGAAATGTGAAACAGAAAAAACGGCTGTTTTTAATCAGCCAGCTCAAACCGCTGTAGATAGGAGCTTGAAATTTGGCATGTAGACACTTAATTCGGCTTAGGCATTCTCTGAGACCGGATCTTTGGAAAATTTTCATATGTAAGGAAAAGTTCCTGCCTAATGTGATTTACCCAACTTATAGTAGAGACTGTACTCCTATTATAAGTTGGGTAAATATGCGTAAAAACGTCAAAAAATGCGTATATTTATCTTGCGGTAAGAAAGAAAAACAGCCCAAAAAATGTTTCAAATAAAACAAAACTTTTTGTTCATTTTTTTGGGCTAATAAGGCCTAAAATATTTATGTAAATAAAAACAAAATTTTTTTTGTTTACAGTTTTGTGCCGACGTTTCGTCGATTATTTGTCGACTTCTTCTGGGGATTCGTAAATTTTGATATTATTACATTCAAAAATTTTTATAAATAATTTTACATTTGACATGTCGCATGTCGCATGTAACATACAACAAAAAACACGAATTTAACAATAAAAACACATCATAACATAATATCACAAATTAATTAATTTCTACTTTGTAGCTTGAATTTATGTTCTTTTATTTTTAGAATTATTGTTATTAATGTGTTGCATAATAATAAATTTAATAATAAATATTTTTATATAAGTGGTTGCATTTATCCAGAGCTTCGAAGATTGAATTCTTTGCTTGAATTCCTTAAAAATCAAATCGGATTTTTTTAAATAAAATTAATTTTTTCCTAATCAATCGCAGAGAATTAACTCTTGTAAACTCACTATTAGGGAATAAATTTAGCTCATTCGATTTTATCAATCATTGAATTCAATCATTGGGAATTCAATCGATGGGAATTTAATCTTTGTGAATTCAATCAATAGTTTCAATCGATTTTTTGCTCAATCGATTTACAATTTGGGAATTGCCGAAATCACCGAAACTGAAAAACATCACCAGAATTGAAAAAAAAAAATCGCTAAAATTTAAAAAAAAAACGCTAAAAGAGAAAAAATCCCCAAAATTGAAAGCAATCTGTGAAATTGAAAAAATCACAAAAAATTTAAAAAATCAGTGAAATTGAATAAAATCGACAAAATTTAAAAAAATATCCAAAATTTAAAAAAAAATCAATAAAATTTGCCAAAATTTAAACAAATCGCCAAAAATAAAAAAATATCGCCAAAAATGAGAAACATCGCCAAAATGAAAAAATCTTCAAAATTCAAAAACGTCAAAATTAAAAAATCGCTAAAATTTAAAAAAAATTTACAAACCCAGCCAATCAAATCGAAATTTAGTATCGAGTTTTGAACAATGGTGCAAACATTTTTTAGTTTTCGAAATATGTCCCTTTTAAAAAATCTCCTAAATGTAAACCGTCCATAACTCAAACAATAAAAGAGCTAGTGGAAAAATGTTTTCACCGGTGTTCAAAACTCAACCCAATTACACTAATATCGGTATTAAATTTCGACCTGATGGGCAAGTTTCTGAGATTGCGTCGCAAAGCAAAAAGAGCATTTATTTTGAACATCGTCTGTGTTTCGAAAATTAATAAACACAAAATTACACGGACAACTATTTTAAATTTGTTTTCGTTTTTTCAATTTTAGATTTTTTTAGCGATTTTCTTAAAATTTTAGTTTTCTTTTTTCAATTATGGAGATTTGTTTCATTTTTATTGTTGTTTTTAAATTTTAGCGATTTTTTTAAATTTTTACAGTTTTTTCAGTTTTGGCGATTTTTTTTAAATTGTTATCGATTTTTTTTCAATTTCAGCAATTTTTTTTTGTAATTGTAACTTTTTTTTTAATTTTTGGCATTTTTTTTTTATTTGTATAGATTTTTTTAATATAGCGAGTTTTGGCAATTTTTTACGATTTTGGCAATTTTAGCGATTTTTTTAAATCGATTGAGTAAAAACCGACTGAATTCCCATTGATTGAATAAATCGAATGAAGAATTTAATTCTTTATTTTAAAAATATTTTTCCACAATTAGGCACCAAACACTTGGAAATGCCGTTTTTAATTATGGATGTATAAATGCTTTTGATACATTAGAAAATTTTTCAATTCGCTATCACAAATAATACATTTTTACATTTCATTTTTTTTATTAATTCACAAAAATTCTTAATTAATTAAAATGTTTAGATTTTTTTAGCTTTTTTACTTTTTTTTTTTATTTGAAAATGTCAAAATATTTGTTACTATTATAAGTTAGTATATTTACAAACATTGTGTGTAAAAATTTTATTTAACAACATAATACTACTTTTATGCATAATGTGTTTAATTGTAAGCACACAATTGGTAAAAATACTGTAAAAGTGTGTTCTTGTATATAAAAAAGTGCACAAAATAGTTTTACGCATTTTGTGTTCAATTTTACCGAATTTGAGTAATAATACATAAAACTTTACTCGTTTTATAGCAGTAAATTTACAATAATTTTTTAGAGTGTAGGTATCTGATATTAAAAATATTTTTTTTTTACAAATAAAGTATCCCAACTGATACAATCCGCTAGTGTCCGACCGAACAGTTCGGCCAGAAAATGCATTTGGTCGATATGCAGTGTTTTAAAGGATTATGGACAAATTTAGTGAATGAAAATATGTTTATTGTGCTGATAAGATGCGATTTTGAGTGTCAAATTTAAAGAAAAGTCCGTAGTTAAGCAATGAATTCATTGTAGGCCTCCGAAAGTTCGGCCAAATCAAAAATAGTTCGGCGGCCGAACTTTTAACTCTAAAACTGAACTTCGGCTTTTTTCCTTAAATTTGAGACACAAATTCGAGTTAAGTCGGCTCAACAAACATATTTCCAACATCAAAATTTATACCCATTGCCTCTAGATACCAAAAAACCGACAAAATATAGATTTTTGGCCGAACTGTTCGGTCGGACACTACAATCCGCTTTCAATGAATTTTGTAGTTGTTTGGATTGCAATACAGTTTCTTTATTTTTAATGTAAATGTCAGTAATTTGTAGAACAAATTAAATTTTTACTAACCTTGTAGTTCATTTAAAAAAACAAACCCCATCAAATGACTGTTTTATGATTTTACATTCATTTTATACAGTTGTTTTTTGTTTATTTAAGAAAAGTGTGCAAATTTAAATGTAACTGACACTAACAGAAAACATATGATTTTCTATTGTTGATTTACTTGAATAAACGTCACTACATTGCTAGGTCTGTCAAAAAACAGAGTAGTATTTGGAAGATGACAAAGCCAATTGTGACAATTTTTTGTTGTTGTTTTGGTTTTTCTTTGATATTTTAAATTTTGAATCTCGCTCCTAGACGAGGACAAGAAATTCTCATTGAGTTTGTGATTTAACATAACAAATATCTCTAGAAATTCTAATAACAAAGTCCCATGAAGATTTCCTTAGGCAGGAATGAAATCCGGATAGGGACACGTCTACATCAGATTGCTTTTCACAATTTGTTAAATAAGTTTTGGGACTTTAGCACATTTAATTACTATAAATAAATTTTTGTTTATTTTTTACTAACACATGTGGTTAGTTTTTACTACAAATGTTAGTAATTTTTTGAACATTGAAAACACATGATAACACACTGCTTCAAAAAAACACTTTTTGTCAGAACTTGAAAACCGACCTAGTGGGGGTTGTAGGCCTAGGTGAGGATATACAAAAACCGTTTTCAAAAATTTTGAAACACCCTCAAAATTTTTAGTTATTTTCAAAAAACTTTAGTACCTCTAACTCACACATTTTTTTTACCGATTTCAAAATTTTAGAAAGGCAAGGAATTAAGGTTTCATGAAATGTATTCATTAAATATATATTCCAAGAAATTAGGTAAGTGTTTATCAAAAGTTTCTCATTTTTTTATTTTTTCGTAATTTTATAAATTCAAAAGAGTTATTTTATTTTTTTTCTATGAAAACCTATCTTTTTTTGCACTGTATTTTAAAGACAATTTTATATAGAAAGAACGAGATATTATTTGTTAAAATCGGTTTATATTTGCAAAAGTTACTAAACATTTTCTAAAGTAAAAATTTTGGGATTGCATACTTTTCTTTTGGTAAACCACTTGACTTACAAACGTAAATTGAAAACTGAACAAATAACTTAACCTAAGTTAACATGTATAGTTTAAAACAGGTGTTAATGAACAGTTAAATAACTTTTACAATTTTCATCCGATTTGAAAAATGAAAACCATGTTTTGTTAAGAACTACATTTTCTTTATACGTTGGTATAAATTTTTATAAGCTTTCATATTAAAATAAGCAATAAAAAGCTACTAAAATCTAAAAAGTTTATAATTTTCGTTTTTTTTTTTGTAGATATTCTTAACAAAAACAATACTTATAACTTACAAATGTATCAAAAGATTCACGTCATTTTAAAGCGTAATCAATTTTCTTTTCAAACCCGTTAAAAAAATTTAAATCGGACAAAAACTGACTGAGTTACAGGTCGATAAGTTGACGAACATCACTTAAAACGGTTTTTTTTAGAATAACTTCTGAATTTGAGGGTGTTTCTGAAATTTTTTGACACAATTTGTAATGTACTCAACAAGACCTATAACCCACGCTAGGTAGTTTTTCAAGTTTTTTTTTCACTGTAGCACCGTGTAATTGTTAGTTGAATTTAATAAAATGTTAGTCGTACTTTCCTCAAGTGAAATTTCATTTGTTTTTGACTACAATTGCTGTCGTCTTTATCTACATAATATTCTAAGTGTACTGTTACAGTTTAAATTAAATTTGAAAAACAATTGTTTGAAGATAAAATTCATTTTTTTCAAATTCCGCGGTTCAGTCCGATGTATTTAAAAAAACAAGGCTTTTTTAAATTCTTAAAAAAATATGGTAATTATAAATTATTCCACTATGCCGTAGCCAAATCCCTTTCTGGAACTCTTACGGAATACAGACACTTAGAATATTATGTAGGTAAAGACCACTGCAAATGTAGTTAAAAACAAATTAAATTTCACTTGAAGAAACGACGACTAATATTTAATTAAATTCAACTAACATTGTCATTAGTTTGTTAATGTTCAAAAAATTAACCACAATTGTAGTAAAAAGGTACCACATATGTTAGTAAAATGTAAACAAACATTTTTTTTTAATAACAGAAAACAACTGTAAAAAATTAATGTAAAATCATATAACAGTCATTTAATATGGTTTGTTTTTTTTAAATGAACTACAAGGTTAGTCAAAAATTTAATTTGTTCTACAAATGACTGACATTTACATTAAAAATAAAGAAACTGTATTACAACCCAAACAACTACATATTTTTAACGCAGAAGTTCCCTGAGTGTAGTCATGCAGAAAAATGTAAAAAAATATAAGTAAAAACCGATAACTTTGGAGCCAGCAGGAGTATCATACAAAAATTTTGCAACGGTATAGAAGAATAATTTATAATTAACATATATTTTTTTTAAAAATTTTGGAAATCCAGGTTTGAACCACGGATTTTGAAAATGCTCATAAAGTGAATAAATTTTCTATACCAATAAAACCACGGACTTTTAAAAAAATGCATTTTACCCTCAAAAAATTACTTTTTTTAAATTTTATTTAAAGCACGATAATAGTAGATTTAAAATGACGTGTCAATGAATCACGTAGCTTTAACCGTTAAAAGATAAACTGTCCGCCGTCTAACGTTTTTTTTTCGATGCCGATTTTGCCAAAAAAATCATCTTTTCAAATGAAGCTCATACTGCATGGGCAGCCGAAGCAGCCATTTGAATGAAATTATTTTCCATTATTAACCGGAAGGATTGTACTTCCAAATAAAAAATGACATTTGAGAAAATATTTTATACGACTACTTTTGTTAAATTTTCGATTTTTTTTTTTTTAATTTTAATAGACGATATTTCCACAACCGTAAGAGCTACCAACATAAAATGTGGACTATGTCATATTTATATGGCACTTTCCGTACCGTACCAAGTTTGGTTAAAATTAAAGGGGATCGAGGTCAAAAATTCGATTTTTACGAATGTCATTAACATCTACGGAGGACTAATATTTCATATATGACATGATTTGAAAAGTTTATTTAATTAAATTTATTTATTTATAAATAAATTCCAATTATATATCAAAGATGAGATTGGTATGATTGTTTATTCAATTATACTTTTTATCATTTCCAACCAACAGGTGTAGAAATCGAACAGCTGTTTAAAATGTAATAAGCAGGGCAACCAGAAATATGCTGTATCATATTTTTTCCTGTACGTCCTATTGAAAAATGGATGAGATATTTACCCGGTTCAAAACAATTCACGAATTCTGGCTTCGATTTACTACAGCATATTTTGATCATAAAAACATATTTTTGGGAAAAAATTTAATTTTTTTAGCATAATTTATAATTAACATATCGCACACCCAGTTCAAAAGTGACTCAACTCAAAATTTAAATTTTTCGGTTTTATATGCTTAAACTATGCACAATATACTTGTTTATCTATAAAACAAATATCAGTGTATTTTGTTCTTGTTAACTGTTGCTAAAAAACAGTTATGTCTTTCTTTATGTTTCAATTTGTATAAAGTTGCAAATATTTTTTTTCGATTTCTGAAAAATGAAAAATTTTGAGTTGAGTCACTTTTGTACTAGGTGTGCGATATATTGTTATGAAAATTGAAAAAAAAAAAAACAGTTTTTTGAAATACATCGTTTTAAAACGCGGATTTTGAAAAAATACATTTTAACTTAAACAAAAATATTTTTTTTTTTATTTTATTTAAAGCACGACAACAGTACCCAGCAAAACTTTGTATTTATTGCCCAGTAATAAGTTTGAGAATAATAAATTAAGGTCGGTAACTAGTTACCTTTCTATTGCAAACCCTATTATTTTAACAAGGGCATATGCATTCTGGTCACACCTTACAAAACACATATTACAGCCAGTATAAACGTAATAAGTTTTTCTTTTTGAAAATATGTTTTTTTTTATATGGGGCATTATATTAAAATTTAAAAATGTTTAATTAAAAATTTTGTAAATGAAATTTTTTACAAGTTTTAGGTGGAAAGAAAAGCTTTCTGTAATAAGAAGGTAACTTGTTACTTTTCTATTACAGAATCTATTATTTTAAGAAGGGCACGTCCATCGAGGTAAATAACCCAGTCAGAAAAATACAATCGGCACGGCGACGGTGCTTTGCAAACAAAAGGCATGCAAACAAAATAGTGTTTTCCTAGTACAATATTATTTATACCTTTGGTCATTTTCAACAAGGTGGGTTTTACGAAAACTGCAGGGGTTTGCCAGTACTATTTTTTGTTTTTTTGTAAGATTGGCAATTTATAGACAACCGATTGAAAACTATTTATTCAGTTTCTTTTTGCTTTTATTGTGCTTTTAAAATTTTTAGTTTCAAGACAAATTTTTTCATTGAAAATTTCTAAAATTTTTTGAGCATATTTTTTGAGATTGAAAGACTTCTTTTATACCAAAAGTTTAAAATTCTAGTTTATTTACCTTTACTAGTTTCAAAATAATGTGATATATTATCTTAATTGCTTGGCGAACACTTTTTTTTGAAACGCCCTGTATTTATTAAAACTTTATTTGAATTTTTAAAAATTTTACATAATATTTTTGAAAATTATTATTAAACTTTTGATTTTAACCATGTTGTCTCCTTTTCTTCAATTCAGCTCGTTTTTGTTTCTTGGCGCTTCTTAGAGCCTGTTGACGTCTCCTTTCAGCCAGTTGAAGTTTCCTTTGAGCCTGTCTCAAAGCTTGTTGTAGCCTTTTTTTAGCCAAAGCTTTTTTCTTTTCAGCAGCGGCCTTATTCTTAGCAGCTTTTGGATTCTTGACAACAGGTTTAGGCTTGGGTGCAGGAGCTGGAACAGGCTTGGGTGCAGGAATAGGAGCAGGAACAGGAGCAGGAGCTGGTACTCCAGCAGAAGGTGCTTCAACAGTGGGTTCTTTTACTTCTTCTTCAGCTGGTACTCCAACAGAAGGTTCTTCCACAGCGGGTTCTTTTACTTCTTCTTCAGCTGGTACTCCAGCAGAAGGTTCTTCCACAGCGGGTTCGTTTACTTCTTCTTCAGCTGGTACTCCAGCAGAAGGTACTTCCAAAGTGGGTTCTTTTACTTCTTCTTCAGCTGGTACTTCAGCAGAAGGTGCTTCAACAGTGGGTTCTTTTACTTCTTCTTCAGCTGGTACTCCAGCAGAAGGTTCTTCCACAGCGGGTTCGTTTACTTCTTCTTCAGCTGGTACTTCAGAAGAAGGTGCTTCAACAGTGGGTTCCTTTACTTCTTCTTCAGCTGGTACTCCAGCAGAAGGTTCTTCGCCAGTGGGTGCTTTTACTTCCTCTTCAGCTGGTACTGCAGCAGAAGGTTCTTCCACAGTGGGTGCTTTTACTTCTTCTTCAGCTGGTACTCCAGCAGAAGGTTCTTCCACAGCGGGTTCTTTTACTTCTTCTTCAGCTGGTACTCCAGCAGAAGGTTCTTCGCCAGTGGGTGCTTTTACTTCTTCTTCAGCTGGTACTGCAGCAGAAGGTTCTTCCACAGCGGGTTCTTTTACTTCTTCTTCAGCTGGTACTCCAGCAGAAGGTTCTTCAGCAGTGGGTACTTTTACTTCTTCTTCAGCTGGTACTCCTGCAGAAGGTTCTTCAGCAGTGGGTACTTTTACTTCTTCTTCAGCTGGTACTCCAGCAGAAGGTTCTTCGCCAGTGGGTGCTTTTACTTCTTCTTCAGCTGGTACTCCAGCAGAAGGTTCTTCCACAGCGGGTTCGTTTACTTCTTCTTCAGCTGGTACTCCAGCAGAAGGTACTTCCAAAGTGGGTTCTTTTACTTCTTCTTCAGCTGGTACTTCAGCAGAAGGTGCTTCAACAGTGGGTTCTTTTACTTCTTCTTCAGCTGGTACTCCAGCAGAAGGTTCTTCGCCAGTGGGTGCTTTTACTTCTTCTTCAGCTGGTACTCCAGCAGAAGGTTCTTCCACAGTGGGTGCTTTTACTTCTTCTTCAGCTGGTACTCCAGCAGAAGGTTCCTCCACAGCGGGTTCTTTTACTTTTTCTTCAGCTGGTACTCCAGCAGAAGGTTCTTCGCCAGTGGGTGCTTTTACTTCTTCTTCAGCTGGTACTGCAGCAGAAGGTTCTTCCACAGCGGGTTCTTTTACTTCTTCTTCAGCTGGTACTCCAGCAGAAGGTTCTTCCACAGCGGGTTCTTTTACTTCTTCTTCAGCTGGTACTCCAGCAGAAGGTTCTTCAGCAGTGGGTACTTTTACTTCTTCTTCAGCTGGTACTCCAGCAGAAGGTTCTTCCACAGTGGGTGCTTCTACTTCTTCTTCAGCTGGTACTCCAGCAGAAGGTTCTTCCACAGCGGGTTCTTCTACTTCTTCTTCAGCTGGTACTCCAGCAGAAGGTTCTTCGCCAGTGGGTGCTTTTACTTCTTCTTCAGCTGGTACTCCAGCAGAAGGTTCTTCGCCAGTGGGTGCTTTTACTTCTTCTTCTGCTGGTACTCCAGCAGAAGGTTCTTCAGCAGTGGGTACTTTTACTTCTTCTTCAGCTGGTACTCCAGCAGAAGGTTCTTCGCCAGTGGGTGCTAATACTTCTTCTTCAGCTGGTAATCCAGCAGAAGGTTCTTCGCCAGTGGGTGCTTTTACTTCTTCTTCAGCTGGTATTCCAGCAGAAGGTTCTTCAGCAGTGGGTACTTTTACTTCTTCTTCAGCTGGTACTCCAGCACCAACTGCAGAAACAGGTGGTAATTGACCTGATGTTTGAACCACTATGGCAAACATAATGGCCAATAAAGCAAACATTAAGAATCTCATATTTAAAGTTATATTTTCTCGTGTATATTTCACATCGAATTGGCTTGAAATAATGATAATTTTGTTAAAATTCGCTTTTGTATTTATACTTTCACATGAATATTAAAAAGTTAATAACTTATTGACATTCCTAACAGATCTCAGACGTAAGTAGACACTATTTTCAAACAAAAGAAATGTTAAATATTATTAATTTATACTTTATTTGGTTTAATTTAATTTTAAACATTATTTCAAATATTGACTTAAATGTTTAAATTTCCGTTTTATTAGAATGCATAAAGAAAACCTCAAGTGAGTTTTTGATATACGAATAAGCTAAACTGGGTACAGTTAGTCCCAAAACAAACTTGGCCAGACATAACAAAACATTTTACCAAAATATTGGAAAAAACGCCAAATACAAAACAATTCAAGAGCAGTAGGCACTGTAATTTCAAACTACATTAAACTACTGAGAGAATTATCTTCAGGAATTCGTCCACTGAAAGTTTTCATTAAATTAATGTAAGTTTTCATAAAATTGTATAAAAAATTGAAATTTTCATGCACTCAAAATTGGTTTTCTAAAAAGGGTGAGGCTTTTCACGAATTTTTAGGAAATGTTTGTTTATTTTGTGAAGAAAACTTTTATTGATTGACTGAAAAAGTTCATTATTTTTCGTTCAACAAATTTCTCTCTGTGTACGTTTAAAGATAATCAACAATCCTAAAACCTTAAAATAGTAAACGTACAGTTTAAAGAGTTTAAAATAAACTGATCTAAACTATCAATAAAAGCGAATACCCAATTTAATGTTTTTAATGAAAATACGAAATTTAAAAAAATGTCGAGAACTGACAGACTTTAAAATGTATTCTAGATTTGTTGTATTCCTGTCAAAATTAAAGAAAAAGGATTATATCGTTATTTCGGGATATGGTCATTAAAAACGGCAAAACACCGAGCACGTTACGAAAAATTGTTTTAGTCCACTTATGCAACTTTAATGGTACAAAGATAAAAAATCCATTTTAGAAATTGCACTTTGCAAAAACAAAGTTCTAACCCTAATGGGCATACTCACTTACAAGGCATATTTTGGAAAACTTTCCAGAAACGTGACGAAAAATAGAAAACCGTACCCTCTAAACTGCCTGACTAATCCCTTTTGGCTATAAATCTGAAATTTGATGTATGCGTTTCTCTGGGGAAAAAGGGGAATGTCTCTTCGATGACAGTCTGTTGGAAGCATGAAATGTGAAACAGAAAAACGGCTGTTTTTAAACAGCCTGCTCAAACCGCTATAGATAGGAGCTTAAAATTTGGCATGTAGACACTTAATTCGGCTTAGGCATTCTCTGAGACCGGATCTTTGGGAAATTTTCAAATGTAATTGAAAATTCCTGCTAATTCCTGCCTAAAAATCTACGGCTAGGTATCTGATATTCAAAATTCAGTTGAAATACTTACAAATAAAGTATCCCAACTGATAAAATCCGCTTTCAATGAAAATTCGATATGTTATAAAGATATAAAATTTAAGATCGAACGGTTTATCGATAGATTAGGGGTTCAAAAGTGGGGTAAAATTACACCGTCTTTAGGTTTTAGCACCCTTTCGGTATTTCTACAATACGAACAATAAGGAAATATGGCATCCTCGGAAATGGATTTCAGATGATGTTTCGTTTTTGTAAAATTTCGCATATCTGTAGTTGTTATTACAAAAAATTTACTACTTCTTGGATTCCTTATATGAAGATGTATACTAGTATCACGGCCAAATTTATATATGTAAATTCTTATAAAATTTAAGTGGATTTTAGAGATTTTCTGATAGCTGCGTGAACAAAATATATGCAATGTGCATATCAAACTTCATATTTTTGTGAGTACTTTAAAATTATATAAACATTTATTTTTTGTTCTGTAAATTTGAGATATGCTTACAAAACGTGCCAAAAAAAAAAATCGGTTTTTTTTCCATAAAACTTAATTTTTTTTTGAAACTTAAGATTTATTTCTATGTAAAATTATTAAGTTTTTTATTATCTTTCCACAGATGTGCAGCACAGTTCATATATATTTACAAAAAAAGTACCAAAAAAAATTTGTGTAGCAAACATAGGCAATATGCGTATCAATCTTCAAATTGTTTAAATAATATTAAAATCATATAGTTCATTACATCAGAGAACGTTTGAAAACGGTAATGTTTTGGCCTCCCGCCCTTTAATTTTGCAAAAAATTGCCATACGTATACTCTAGGATATCTCCCAGTAAGCAGCTTTGTAAGAGAGTAAGCCAAAAAGAATCCCTTACAAACCTGCTTACATATTAGGGCGGGTCGATTTAAAAATCGCTCAACGTTCAAGGAAAATCATATTCTAGGGATCAAAATAAGAAACTTTGCCGAAGGAACCATACCTCTAAAACGAATTCTGATGTCCCGACTTTTGACCCGTAGGGCCAAATTTTGAAAAAGCCCACTTTGATATTTCAGAAAGTAGGAGGAATCTCTCCAAGATTATGGGAGCTACTTCTTCTCCGGGAGACGCGCTAGCAGATTAATGCATAAATCATCGTTCTAGGTACCGTTAAGGGGTTCAAATTTAAGTTGAAAGAGGGCCTTTTTAGCCGTGTTTTTATAGAAAAATGTACAAATCTAGGGATAGAGATATTTCAGAAAGTAGGCGGAGTCTTTCCAAGATTAGAGTCTCTATTTCTTCTCCGGAAGACGCTCTAGCAGATGAATGTATAAATTACATTCGATAGGGTTGGGTTCGATTGGGGCACTCTAAATGGTCAAAGTGGATTTTTTTCAAATTTGACCCTACGGGTCAAAAGTCGGGACATTAGAATTCGTTTTGTTTTTTTTTTTTTTTTTTTAAAGAGAGGCAACACTCAGGAAATACTTCCAATATTAAGCGTGTTGCTTTTTTTGGAAAGGGATAGTATAGAGATGAAAGGTGGTGAAAGATGAAGGGCTTCAGACATGGCAACACTGTAATTGCGCGAGATGATAAGTCTTAGAACAGTTATTGCTCGCCGCCTGATGGAGAGTTTGCGAACTTATTGAAGCTTTTTGGTTCATAGCCCTGATTCATTATTTTACTTCGGTGGGGTTAATTGCTATGGGAACACCGAAGGTGGACATTGCGATACGTATGAGGGATAGAAAAAACTCATACATATTATTTTGATGTTGCCGGCACCAGGGATCGAACCCGGGACCTTCTGTGTAAAAGTCCAACGCGCTAACCATTACACCACAACGCCCACAATTTTCCTTGAACGTTGAGCGATTTTTTTACCCGGCCTATTACATATGCTATGATGTTATATGGCGAATTACCCCTTGGAAGCATTACTTTTGGGCAAAATAAGCGCTGATTTGCGCTTATTAAAAGCTGTGATTTCATGGTTTGCAGTAAAATCATATTTCATGTATATATTATTACGATTAAAAGTAATAACATGAATATACCATACACAATTTATTTTACATAAAATTCTACAGACATTAATTTTTTGTTGTTAAAATTGTTGACATATAATATAATCATTTTCATTTTTTACCGCTCCACGTGCTAGCTCTTCAGAAACAAGTAAATGACTAATTATTATTTATTACATACTCGAAAACACCAAACAGAATCGGAAATCACTCGGATAAATTGGTACAGATCGTTTATAATGTAATGTTTATTTTATGGGGCGAATACTGGTTCGCCATGTAATCCAAAATTAAAGAGGCGTGTTGTTAGTCTGTTAAGAACTCTAAATTGAAGTCTGATTTATTTTACAATTTACATGCTCTTTTATAATATTCTTACAAGTCTAACTTATTGTCTAGTATTGAGTGATTTTAGGAATCACTCAATTTATTTTTATTCTTATTTATTTTTATACTTTGTTCTCTTATCGTCAACATACGGTCATCAGATATCTGAGTGCAAGTGAAAGAATGCAGTCATAGTCTCGCTAGACTTTTACTTGATGCCACTTGTAATGTTTAAACACATGGTGATGTGTGTTGCATTCACTCTACAGTATTTGAGACGGTATGTTGGGAAATCAATATTAGTGGTTGGTATGCAGTGTACGCTTAAGGAGTACACTACAATAATACACGATATGAAACTTTCTTCATCACAACCCACATCCTTATAACGGATTAGGGTAAGCTGCTTACAACCTGCATCCTTGCTAGGGAAAACAGTAAGCTCAAAATTTTTGTTTGTTTATTTTTATATGAACATAATTCGTTTCTTTTGATGGATCTCAGTATTATTTAATAGTAAGCATTTACATCAGCGCATTTGTTTTATCCTGCTTCTAAAAACACGTAATTTTTTTACTATTTTTTAAGCTATTTTTGCAAAAATTATTAAACTTAGTAAGCATTCTGGTATTTACCCCCAAAAACTATTAATTTTTAAAAAAAGGCAACGTTCCAAAATCGCAGGGGGGAAAAGTGCAAAATGCTATCAAAAATTGCATTTGCATTATGAATGCATTTTCGCAAGAAAAATGTTATTTTTTAATTACAAATCGTAGAGAAGGCAACTTACACTTTCATATGCTTTTTAAATCTTTGAAATACCCTGCAAACCCAAACATTACTAAAAAAATGGGTAAAGTAATGTACCAGGGCGGATCAATAAGTCCGTGACTTTTCGAACTTCCCTCGTAGTTATATGAAATGCAACACTGATCTCATCAAGTGCCACCTGTTAATAGACTACTGTCAAATTTTGAGCAAGTTCCGTCATTTACTTTGCATTTAACAGCTGTTCAAAACATACAACCTCGTGGATTTTTTTTTTTAATGGAAGAAATTGAATTTCGAGTGCTCATTAAACATTATTTTTTGCTAAAAAAACCGTCAATCAAACCAAGGAAAAGCTTGATAAATACAATGGGGACTCTGCACCATCGATTTCAATGGTAAACAAGTGTTGTATTGACTTTCGTTGTGGTCGCACAAGTACAAATGAAGCTGAACGTTCTGGACGGCCAATTGAGGTCAATACACCCGAAAATGTCGAAAAAATCCTCGTTATGGTGTTGGCCGAGCGAAGAGCAAAAGTGCGTGAGATTCTTGATGATATAGTCATTTCATAGGCAGTATGGTATCGATTTTAAATGATCAGTTGGGTTTAAGAAAGCTGTCTGCAAGATGGGTGCCGCGTTTGCTCTCAATTGGCCATAAACGTAATCGTGTGACAACTTGAAAGGATTGTTTGGAGTTGTTTAACAACAATTCGAATGGGTTTTTGCGGCGTTTTGTAAATGTGGATGAAACATGGAACCATTACAACACTCCGGAAACCCAGCAGCAGTCTAAACAATGGGTTTCTCCGTGTGAACCGGCTACGAAGAAGGCCAGGGTAAGTTTGTCGGCCAATAAGGTGATGGTAGCAGTTTTTTGGGATGCACGCGGGATAATCCACATCGATTACCTTCAAAAGGGGAAAAAAAATAAACGGCGAATATTATGCCAACTTATTGGACCGATTTAACAAGGATTTGAAAACAAAACGACCCCATATGGCCAATAAAAAGTTCCTTTTTATCAAGATAATGCACGGGTGCACACGTTTGCAGTCTCAATGGCAAAATTCCATTAATTGGGCTATGAATTATTACCTCATCCGCCATAGTCTCCGGATTCAGCCCCATGTGACTATTTCCTATTTCCAAACCTAAAGAAATGGCTTGGTGAAAAGAGATTTAGCTCCAACGATGAAATTATTGATCAAACAAATGACTATTTTGTGGACCTCGAAAATTCCTATTTTTTGGAAGGGATACAAAAATTGGAGAAACGTTGGACTAAGTGTATTGAGCTAAAAGGAGATAATGTTGAAAAATAAATTTATTTTTGCAAAAAAAAAACTGTGTTTCAGTCAAAAGTAACGAAAAAAAATTTCAATTCACTTTTTAATGCCAAAATTGTATTTTTTTAATGCCAAATTGTATACAAAATACAATAGCTTATTTTCTTCGGTGCTCCCATAGACTGAAAACATATAAACTCAAACTATTTATTTCCCCGACCCTTTCCGGTCTCAACCAATCTTGGTATAGGATAGGTACCCAGACAGAAATTGCAGATGGTCTGAAAAATCAAGCACTGGTAGAGCAATGTTTGTCAATAGTCCAACAAATAAAGTGCTGGCAAAGCACTGATTTACAACGCTTTGCCGAAGTTATTAAAAAGTGCTTTGCTAGTACTTGTTTAAAAAACTTAAAACCATACAAATAATAAAAGCACTGGCACAACTATGACTTATAACACTCTGCCAACGTTAGTAAAAAGTGCTTTGCCTGTACTTGATTTTACAAGCGTAATAATAATAAAAGCACTGGCACAGCTCCTGTTCACAACACTTTCCAACATTGGCCAACGGCGCTTCGCTAGTGCTCGATTTACTAAATTTCATTAATAAATCGCGTTTTCATTTCGTTTCGTTTTAAAAAATTTTTTTTTTAATAGCGAATGGATTTATGTTATTTATACGATTTCTACTTTCAAATAAAAAAGAATTTTTTTTCTTGAAAATTCCCAATTTTTAATTTAAAAATTGGAACTTACCTAATTTTAAATGAAACCCTTTTCTTTATAAATTTCAATATGAAAACTTACATCCCAGGAAAACTTGCTATTACCATAGAATGGGAAATGGAAGAAGAAAACAAGAATCAGAAGTACTTATAGTTGAGGCCAAGAACACCTGATTTTAACATGGGGGTGTCATAGGAGGCAAGGCCTTGCCTTGTGCTTACATATAGGGACAAAAATAAGACGTTACAAAATATGTAGTGAAATCACCAGTTACACATAAGTACTTATTTCATTTCTTATTTGTAGCAGCAAAAGTAATGCTTAAAGCCATTATATGACGTATTACTTGTAAGGATGTTAATAAGTAGTTATTTATAGGTGCAAAAATTAGTACGTATTAACATGTACCTAAATAAGAAGGTATTAATAGGCAATAAAATAACTAGTTATTAATAAGGACAATTATAACTAGTTATTAATAGGTCCTAAAATAACTACTGATTTTAGTCATTACAAGGAAATGTCATACAAAGGAAAATATTCTTCGAAAATAAGAAAATTATTACCAATAACTCTTAATGTATTAATAAATAAAATTTAATAAATTCTACTTAATATCAATTATCTTAATTTTGTTATTTACTAAATAAGCTTTTGTTTTGTGAGAGTCGTTTATGTATAACTATATATTTGTTTGCTTAAATAAATTGCATTTAAATTATTAATTATGATATATTATGAATCTTTATAAATATACCTTACAAAAAAGTAGTTACTTATTACCTTACAAGTACCTTATTTCTTTGGCCCTTCCTAATAAGCAGGTATATAACACAATATTAGTAAGACATAATTGTTTAGCTTCCAAAATAAGTAGTGATGTATCAGTAAGGTATTATTTCAGACCTTCAAAATAACAACAAATGTAATGGATAGTCATTACTACGAAAGGTATGAAATAAGTGATAATAAGTAACTTATTATTTTTGCTATTCCAAATAAGCAGATATTTAACACAATATTAGTAAGGCGTTGTTTTTTATCTTACAAATAAGCAGTTACATATATTCATATTAGTAAGGTATTATTTCGGACCTTCAAAATAGCAAAAACTGGAATGGATAGTCATTACTTTGGAAGGTCTGAAATAAGTCCTACCCATTACCAAAGTTTTGCTGGGATATTCACAGTCAGAATAGATATATATTTTTTTTTAACTGAATTTTATTTTAATTTACATTGCAGAAATTGAAATTGTATGTTTATTTTTTTGAATAATTTTATTATTATAAATAATAAAAACTAAATTTTACAAAAAAAATATATATTAAGTACGCTTTTATTTTGTTATTAATTAATGTATTACGTTATTAATTGCTACCAATGCTTTGCCAATTTTTTAAAATTATGATTTTGGTATTGGCGAAGCACTCATTACCAGTGCTTTGCCAACGTTTTAGAAAAGAAACGGCCAAGCCCTGCCCGGTGTTATCCTTTTGAGGTTGGCAAAAGCACTTAAATCTTCAGAAATCCAACGTTCTGTTAACGCTCATACCACCGTTAAAAGCACTGGGCCAACACTTTGCCGTTCGTATTTTTATTGCTCTAGTTTAGGAAAGCTAGTCCCAGAAGATGTTGAAAAATCGCGTTTTAAAATAAACATGAAACATATATGATGTGAGCCAGATTATTCAAGTTCAAGATCATTTGTTTTTTGTTAAACAAAAAACCTTGCAATGTTTATTTATTAATTAAAAATGTTTCCATCCGCTAATTTAAAGCAGACTTAATCTACTGACAGGTCTTTACATGTTTCATTTCGAGTCACCGCAAATCTTCAGAGAACCAATGTAGAAGGGTACGGGTAGTGTAGAAGATATGGGTAAAGCGTTAATCTTTTTCCTTCAAAATTTTGGTAAAATCTTCTACCATACACACAAAAAATAAAAACCCATTTCAATTACGAAAATCACCGATTCAATAACTTTAATTGCTGAAATTCCGCAAACACCGAAAATTGCTAACTCAATTAGAAATTGATAGTTTAATTGAATTATTTTTCAATTAAATAATAATTCATTTGAATAAAATTGTTGTTGCCATATAAAATGTTTTTCTATTGTTTGAATTTCATAACATTGAATTTAAACCGGCATGAAATTCTCATTTAGTTAGCAGATTTATTTAAACTTATGTGAACAAATGCATACAGAAGTTAGATTTTTCTTTCTACTGAAGCGTAGGGACTATGGCTAAATTAATCTTTTATCTACTCCTTTGATAGCAATCAATTAAAATAAATTACACAAAAGTGAGTCCAAATGTACTATAAAATAAGCTTTAAAACGCGGATTTAAAAGAAAAATGTGTTTTTAAGATCATATTTTTAGTTTTTATGAAATTTTTTTATGGGCATGAAATTGATTTTTTGGTTTATATTTCTGGTTCCCTGGTAATAAGATTTCGATCAAAATGCCGCGAACATAATATAAAAAAATGCATATTTTTAACAAGGCATCTAGTTAGAAACGAAATTCACGTCTATGTTAATTGATAACTTTTCAAATTTCATCAAATTATGCATGACAAATTTTCTCTTTGTTCTTCCTTCATTTATTTTTCTCCTTTTTTCTCTTTTTTCCTTTCTTTTATTTTTTTTTTGCCTTTTTTCGATTTTGCTGAGGGGGCAGGGTTCCCTATTAACAATAGTTAAAAATTACATGGTTAGTCATTTTTATGATAATTACAGTCATAGCCTTTTTAACTACATTTGTAGTCATTTCAACTTTAATTTTTAGTAATTACTGCATTTTTAATTTCTTGAGTGCAAACATAGTTCTTATTGCGTTTTAATTGAACATAGGGCTTGAATGCAACGATTCTTAAAGTGTTGTTTGAACTTGAATTAAAACGCATTTCAAGCCTTGTATTAAATAAAGCATATTTACACTATTATGAACGACTTAAATTCAAGTATCCATTATGCTGGAGTTTTCTATTGAATTTCAGTGTAAGTCAAGTATAAATCAAGGCTTGAATTGGAAAATAGGACTAGAGCTACACTTGAATTGGACTTGAATTCCAACAAAATTGTTTATTTTGTACAATCGACCTTTTTTTGTTGTTGTGTAGAAATTTCTGAAACGGGAATTTTTCTTGACAATTACAATTATCACTCTAATTCTAATACAATTTCAATACAATTATCACTTTAATTCTAAGGACATTTTTATGTAGAAAACTTTAAACATATTACGGGGTTTTTATGATGAGAAAACCTGTTAAGTTCTCAGAATGTTTTTAAATTGTAAGCCCATGAGTTTGAAGAAATTTTCATAAAGAAAAGCTTCCACAATCCAAAATATCTTTCTATAGATCTCTATAAGATCTCCATAATTGTTTGTTAGAAAAATATTTGATTTTCATATCATGTGGTAGCAAGGACTTTTCTTAAAATAATTATGCAGATTATCAGAAATTTTCCAGAAGAAAAACATCAGAGTCTGAGAATAAAAAGTAATTAATTATTTTGATTTAAAGTTGCAATTGAAATTTTTGTGTAAATTTAACTCTAATCAAGTGCAAAATGTCAACAATAAGCACACATTCAATTTTGTAATTGAGAGATAGTTTTGTTTATATTTTATTTGTAATTATTTGTATACATATATAAAGGGTGGTTAAATTTCAAGGGCCGATGTTGATTTTGAATAAAACACAAACTATTTAGGAAATTATTGTAATTTTATTTTATTATGATATATTGGTATTACTCAATTATGTATGGAACAAATATCGGCCAAATGGGTGCCGCGACCACGGCGGCACATCTCCATCCGATGGTCCAAATTTTCGATGACGCTGAGGCATAATGGAGGTTCTATGCCGTTAATGTGCCGAATTATCTCATCCTTTAGCTCTTGAATTGTTGCTGGCTTATCGACGTACACCTTTTCTTTCAAATAACCCCAAAGAAAAAAGTCCAACGGTGTCAAATCACATGATCTTGGCGGCCAATTGACATCGCCATTACGTGAGATAACACGGCCATTGAATTTGTTGCGCAAAAGAGCCATTGTTTCGTTAGCTGTGTGGCAAGTGGCACCGTCCTGCTGAAACCACATATCGTCCACATCCATATCTTCCAATTCGGGCCATAAAAAGTTCGTTATCATCTCACGATAGCGAACACCATTCACAGTAACTGCCTGACCGGCCTCATTTTGGAAAAAATACGGCCCGATGATGCCGCCAGCCCATAAACCGCACCAAACAGTCACTCTTTGTGGGTGCATTGGTTTTTCGACAATCACTCTTGGATTCTCATTCGCCCAAATGCGGCAATTCTGTTTATTGACGAATCCACTGAGGTGAAAATGTGCCTCATCACTGAAGATGATTTTCTTCGAAAATTGATCATCCACTGTTGCAATTTCTTGCCACCATTCTGCCCATTCACGACGTTTGGAATGGTCAAGAGGCTTTAGTTCTTGAGCCAATTGCACCTTGTAAGCGTGTAAATGCAAGTCTTTATGCATAATGTTCATCAACGACGAGCGTGAGAGGTGCAATTGTTGGGCACGACGATGAGTTGAGGTGGACGGCTCTTCAGCCACACTATCGCGAACAGCAGCAATATTTTCTGCAGTACGAGCATGCACTGGTGTTCTCACATCTTCTACAGACCCGGTTTGCTCGAATTTTTCCACGATTTTTGCGATTGTACGCACATTTGGACGATCAAATTGACCAAAAAAATTACGAAGTGCACGATATGCATTTTGATTTGAACGCCCATTTTCATAATAAGTCTGGATAACTTTAACACGTTGTTGGATTGTGTATCTCTCCATGGTTCAAATTGAGTAAGTCTGAAATAGAGAAATGTCAAATAAAATTCGGAAAAAAACTTGGCGTTTAGGTGTGGTTCACATTCAACTTCGGCCCTTACAATTTAACCACCCTTTATTTAGATATTAAATTAAATCATGTAGACAATGTTGAAGTATGGTTTTTTATTTCCTTTGTAATGTATTGTAAATAATTTTTTAAAGAACTACATAAAAAAAAATTTATTTAAATTTCAGAAAATATGAATAATAAATAGGACAGTGGACTGTTAATAAAGGGTGGTTAAATTGTAAGGGCCGATGTTGAATGTGAACCACACCTAAACGCCAAGTTTTTTTCCGAATTTTATTTGACATTTCTCTATTTCAGACTTACTCAATTTGAACCATGGAGAGATACACAATCCAACAACGTGTTAAAGTTATCCAGACTTATTATGAAAATGGGCGTTCAAATCAAAATGCATATCGTGCACTTCGTAATTTTTTTGGTCAATTTGATCGTCCAAATGTGCGTACAATCGCAAAAATCGTGGAAAAATTCAAGCAAACCGGGTCTGTAGAAGATGTGAGAACACCAGTGCATGCTCGTACAGCTCGTACTGCAGAAAATATTGCTGCTGTTCGCGATAGTGTGGCTGAAGAGCCGTCCACCTCAACTCGTCGTCGTGCCCAACAATTGCACCTCTCACGCTCGTCGTTGATGAACATTATGCATAAAGACTTGCATTTACACGCTTACAAGGTGCAATTGGCTCAAGAACTAAAGCCTCTTGACCATTCCAAACGTCGTGAATGGGCAGAATGGTGGCAAGAAATGGCAACAGTGGATGATCAGTTTTCGAAGAAAATCATCTTCAGTGATGAGGCACATTTTCACCTCAGTGGATTCGTCAATAAACAGAATTGCCGCATTTGGGCGAATGAGAATCCAAGAGTGATTGTCGAAAAACCAATGCACCCACAAAGAGTGACTGTTTGGTGCGGTTTATGGGCTGGCGGCATCATCGGGCCGTATTTTTTCCAAAATAAGGCCGGTCAGGCAGTTACTGTGAATGGTGTTCGCTATCGTGAGATGATAACGAACTTTTTATGGCCCGAATGGGAAGATATGGATGTGGACGATATGTGGTTTCAGCAGGACGGTGCCACTTGCCACACAGCTAACGAAACAATGGCTCTGTTGCGCAACAAATTCAATGGCCGTGTTATCTCACGTAATGGCGATGTCAATTGGCCGCCAAGATCATGTGATTTGACACCGTTGGACTTTTTTCTTTGGGGTTATTTGAAAGAAAAGGTGTACGTCGATAAGCCAGCAACAATTCAAGAGCTAAAGGATGAGATAATTCGGCACATTAACGGCATAGAACCTCCATTATGCCTCAGCGTCATCGAAAATTTGGACCATCGGATGGAGGTGTGCCGCTGTGGTCGCGGCGCCCATTTGGCCGATATTTTGTTCCATACATAATTGAGTAATACCAATATATCATAATAAATAAAATTACAATAATTTCCTAAATAGTTTGTGTTTTATTCAAAATCAACATCGGCCCTTGAAATTTAACCACCCTTTATAATTGCCGCGGTTCAAAATGTTAAACAAAAAAAAGTTTTCTGTGGGATATAATAGTGGATTTGGCAGAGTACGATTGACAACAATCGACAATAAATTAAGAGGGGGGTCTCTTGATAAGTTCCTCCGATAGGTTCAAAGACAAATGGGATAACACATGATAGTGTTTTTGAAGACGCATTAACTGGTATATGATACATGTCCACTAACTTCCAATAACTTTCAAATATTTTTTTTTTTATTAAAAAAAAATATGCTTTAAGTGACATTAAAATTAGCATTTTGTTAAAGGTTTATAAGTTGGTTAAAACTTAAAATTATGTATATTAATGGATATTTTACTTAAACGCGGAGGTGTTTGAGCTATTTGGAATATTCGTAACTGTTTGACTTTTACAAGAATTTACCCGAAGAGCTTTTCTCAATTTTCGTTAATCTCAGACATTGTTTTTGCATACAAAAATAATAATTTTGTGAAAAAGAGACGGATAAGATTAGCAGATAAACAACTAATCTAAAAATAGAATGTTTGTTTGTTAGTGTTGTCATTTCTGAGTAATATACAATAACAGAAAGATGAAAAGCAAGGAAAAACTGCAAGTTTGTTACATTGCACTCAAGACCGTACTTGTGTGAGATCTTTAAGCGGTTGCGCCTTAGTATTGTTACCTTTGTAATGTAAGTAAAGATGCAAGTTCGTTTCTAACAGCCGACAGGTTGTTGAAAAAATGTATCATTTAGAGACAACCTGATAATTAGAACAAGCAAATTAATAATACAATTTAAATTGAAAATCACTGATGAAGCCAGTGCATAGAAAAAAAGGCAGAAACTAGTATAGTCTGATTTGAAAATGAATAGCCCAGCAAAACTTTCTATTACCCGGTTATAAGTTAAGGAATAAGAAATTAAGGTCGGTAACTGATTACTTTTCTATTGCAACCCCTATTATTTTATCAAGGGCATGCCCATTCTAGTAACACCTTACAAAACATATATTACCTAAAGTATAAAAGTAATAAGTTTTTTATTTCTTTTTTTTTGTAATTTAAGTTTTTATATTGTATATTAAATCAAAATTTTTAAATTTTTAACTAAAAACTAAATTTTTTATAACTAATTTTACAAATAATATTGTACAAGAAAACACTATTTTTGTTTGCAAAACATGTGTTTTGCCAATATCACCCGCAAGATTCTTTGCCAATATTGTTTTTAAAAATACTACAACTAATTAAAACCAATTAGCTGCATTAGATTCGAGGCCATACTTGGGTGTGATAGCTAAACGGTCATGACTTGGTATTGTTACGTTTGTAATGTAAGATGAGCCCAGGTTTGATTCTTACAGCCGCAGGTTGTTGAAAACTTTATCATGTAGAGACAATCTTACAATTATAAGACACAAATAATAAAACAATTTAAATAAAAACTTTTTGATAATTCTTTAACTGTACACTCAAAAAAATAAGTTAGTACAAAAGTTAGTAAAACGTCTTGTAAATCAGGTATACCATTTTTTTGCAAATTTTTTGCTAAAATCGTGTTTTCAGCTAAAATTTGTGATATGTTTATTCAGCACTTAACTGTTTTATACTAATGCTTTACTAATATTATACTGTTTTACTAATTAATTTTGCTAAAAAAAAATTGTGCTGATAAGCATATTAATAGTGTGGACGACAACCAGATTGAAAGATATACGCAGAATGAAGCAGATGTCGCGGCATGTCAAGGTGTAGTAGAGAAGAGGAAAATGATACCAAAAAGTACAACTCTAATAAGACATATAAAAAAATCAACCATGGAGGATTTTTGTATATAAAACAAAATTGAGGATTGAAACGACTTAAATTGTGCGTTGTCACCGGCTTGTGAAAATAATTGTCTATTAATAAAATAAAAGACAAAAGAAAATATTTAAATTTAATATGTATTTCCAAACTAAATGTTTATAGATTAATAATCTAGTATGGTCAAATTACAAACAAAAATATACAGACATGTAGACAGAGTAAAGCGAAAGACAAAGACACACATCTTAGGTAGATTTTTATGGTTCCTTTTTCTTATTCCAAAAAAAGGGTTGTTTTTTTTTCATTTCGTTTGTTTTTGTTTATTTCTTAATTCTTTTCTATAATTATCTTCTGCAGTTGCATCCTTTAAAAGATAGCATCATTTAGACAACCATTGATGTAAGTAGTTGAAAGAAAATTTTTGTTATGTTATATATATTTATTTCTATATATTTTCAGATATTAAATTAATTCATGTCGTCAATGTGGGAAAATGAAAATTTTTATATTTCGTAATTATTGTAAGTTATTTTTAAAAGAATCACAAAAATATATTTTATGATTTTCAGCAAATAAATTAACTAAATTACAATTTTTCTACAAAATTTTTTGCGTTTTTTCAGTCTACTAAAATTCAGCAAAAAATTTATTAATTTTTAGCAAGGCTTTTGTATTTCTAATCCACTAAGTGTTAGAAAAACTTTTGCTGAATCTACTAATTTTGTTGCTAAAAATCAGCTCGATTTGCTGACATTAGCAATTTTTTTTGCAAGCACCCTCTTGACTAAAATTTTGCTGACTTTACAAACTTTTTTTTTGAGTGTAGGTGTGGAGTAACATTTTACCGAGATAAGTACCCAGTTAGAAAAATACAATCGGCACAGTGCACTGTGGGTCAAATGACTGGGTTTTGAGGCAAAAAGTCCAATTATAAAGTGTACTTTTTCAAAAAATGTATAATGTCATTTTGTACTACACATTTGCAAATACCCAAAACTAAAGAATCAGAATCAGGCGGCAACAGGTAGTTTTTTGGTTTGTTTTGTTCTCTGACATTCCGCTTTATAGTACCTGATATTTAAACAATTGTTTAACAAAATATTATAATCTAAAACAAATTTTCTAAAATGGAGAATATAAATAAATTTTGTTGTGACAAAGTGTGTCGTCTTTTATGTGTAGTTTTAGTTGTCGACCGTGTGTTTCTTGGAGTAGTACTTTGTTTATTGGGACGTATGGTTGGAACACTATATATGTGGAGAAAGGTAATGATGTGTACTTTCATTTGTTTTTAAAAGCAATTGCACCAAACTGAAATTATTCATATTTGACTTTTAAGATTGTGTAAAAAGGAAAAATAAGGATATATTTAAATTTTGGTTACAAAATAATCGAAATGCTACAACTGTTGTCAACTTGATTTTCACGAAATTTAATAGAAATGTGGATGACGAATGTATGTCAACAATTAAAAAGAAAATTAACAATTTTTGAGCATATGCTAACCAAAAGTGGAACAAGAACCAAAGATGTGCGAAGAGTTTTGGAAAAAACGAAAGTTTATGGTTATCAAATGTGACTGAATTTAAATTCTCTGGAAGTGATGTCGGAAACAAAAGAGGTCCTCCTCATGTTCTATACAGCGAGGGAAGTGCGCGGCAAAAACGAAAACTTGCTTCCTAAATATCGTCCGTTCAGGGACACGATACCAGCTCCTGCATCAAAGGCAAATTATTTAAATTTTGTTTAAGGAAAGTAGCTTCATCACCATCTAGGGCTACTAAAATGAGACAAGTTTTAATATCCCTTGAAAAAAAAACCGTTACCACTCTCCCCTGAAGAAGCATTACTATTTTGGATTGAAAATAATTTAATAAAGCAACAGTACATAAACATTAGGGAAATGTGCAAGTCACGGAACTGTGATACTTATTCTCATTACCAAAAAATCCGAGAGTGCAAACTGCAATGCCGACCTGAAGGTCTAACGGTAACGGAATCATCAGCACAAATTCCCCTGCAGAGCTTTGCTAATCATACAGCTGAAAAAAATAATTGTATCATACCAAGAAGAAGCTTTGATGCAAATACCTGAGCTGAATGAAGTCGCTTTGGTTTTAAGTTATGGTTTCGACGGTTCCACTGGGCAAAGTTCATTTAAACAAATATTTAACAGCAATGCCCCAGAAAGCTTAGATAACTCGCTATTTGAAACATCAGTTATACCACTGAAAATAATCACGTCTCATTATGCAACAGTTTGGATTAATCGTACACCTCAATCTGTTCGTTTTTGTCGACCACTTAAAATTTAATTTATAAAGGAAACCAAGGAGCATATTTTGAAATAAAAAAGCAATTTGGATGTGCAAATAAAAAATCTTGAGCCTTTAGAATATTTTTTGGTAAATATTAGACAGATATCCGTAAAGTATGAACTTATTATGACTTTAATTGATGGGAAAGTCCTGAACGTGCTTACGGAAACAAAGTCTTCTCAGTCGTGACCAATTTGTGGTTCAAATCCGAAGTAGTTTTTGTCAATTAATGATTTAAGCTTATTGGTGTTTCAGCCAAAACCAAATGCATTAAAGTATGGCATAAGCCCATGGATTCAATGCTTAGAATTTGTTCTTAATCTTTCATATGGAGTTCATATTAAAAAATGATAAATTCAAAGTACTGAGGACAAAGTACTCCTGCAACAGAGAACAAGTGAAAAATTCTGTCAGAAAATGGGTCTTCATGTCCCATAAGCCGAAAAGTAATGGGTGTGGCTCAACGAACGATGGCAATACACCGCGAAGAGCATTATCAAATCCGGAATTATTTGCGTCTATAACAAACGTTAAAATCGAGTTTATAAAACACTAGCAAATCATACTAATTGCAATTTCTTGTAATTTTGAGTTAAGTGACGAAAACTTTAGGAGTTTTTGTTATGCAACTGCCGAAATATATTTTCAAAATTACAAATGGTACCCAATGTCAGCGACATTGCATAAAATTTTGGCACATTCTTCACAAATAATACAAGCCTCAATAGTGCCTCTTGGATGCGCTGGAGAAAATGCTTCTCATCAGAGAAAAAAATTTTATAAATGGATCGCATAGAGCATGCACGAAAGGATTCTAGAGAACACAATATATCTGATGTTTTTAACAAAGCCATGGATTCTTCTGACCCATTTTTATCCACTATTTGTCTAACGAACGCCATTCAGCAAAGAAAAGTTTGCAGCTTCCACGAGAAGTTATTTTTCTTTTAAAAATTCCTGATATTACTGCGTATCAATTGCCGACTACGTCAAGTGCTATCGCGAATGAAGATTTTTCTAATTTCGAAGAATAGGCAGATGTTCTACCCCATTTTAATATAGAGTTGATGAAATATTGGACAATTTTGATGTAAGGCTTGATTTTAAAATACTAACTTTTATATAATTAAATGTTCTCTTTTTAGTGGAATTAAATCTTGATGGCATTGGCAGATCACATTATTTTGTAAGTTGAACTTAAAAGTAGCAAAAAGCTAATTTTGTGTTATTAACTAAATTGACTTTATTTATGTAATTAACTTGAATGAATGTTTTTTCTAGCATGAATGCTGTCATTATAAAAATGCCTTTTTTACTATTAACGCGCCCATCACTAATCTTACTTTTCCTGTTACTGAAAGTGGGTGTATAAGTGTGTAAGTAATTGAATGAACTGAGTTTTTTCCAAAAACTATAATAAGTCCCGTTTCGCACACGGCAATTTTACTTGCGCAAGTCTTGAGTTCATAGAAGAGGGAGGAAAAGAGAATGGAAGGGGGTACAGATTTGCCCGTACTCCAATTCCGTTTTGTTTTGTCATCCGCAATTTTCAACACGAAGTTGGCTGCAGGTTGATATACGAAAATTGCTGAAACAAACTGTTCCTATGTGAACACAAAAGCAAGTTCGAAGGACAATTGAAGAAAACTTGCGCAAGTAAAATTGCCGTGTGTGAACCGGGACTAAGGAACATAAACTAATTTTAAAATTTTATTAACTTCCGGTGACGTTTAACATATCAAACAATATAACTACTAGAAGTGGGCGTGGTTAGGGCGGATCGGCTTGAAATGTTCACAGAAGACTTGGGTACCCACAGTAGTAATCTGTACCAAATTTTAAAGGTCTAGCTGCTTCCTGTGATTTATTGCCTCAAAAACCGGTAATTTGACCCATAGTGCAGTGTTGACAAAGCGTCGGCAACGGTCGGTTATGCGTCGGCAGAACGTGGGATTAACAATCTGGATAGCATTGTCTTGTTGCCCGGTTGATACCGATGGATAACCATTGGTTTTAACGAACTTGCCACCGTTGGCAGAACGTTGGTAATTAAAACAATTCGATGGTTTTAAAATAGCTTAAATTAAATTAATTTTGATAAATATATCTAATCAAATACATTTAAAAAGCAGCAATACAGCTCGGTCATAGTTTTATAATCCAAATTTAAATGTGTGAAATATTTTTAAATTAAAATGCTTTTAGAAATGTTGAGGTTGAGAAGAAAAATAAACTTTTTTCTCTAAAAATTATAAACACAATTAATTTTTAAATCAGACTAGACTAGTTTCTGCCTTTTTATGGACAGGCTCATCAGTGATTTTTCATTTAAATCTTTAAGTTTTAGATCGAATATTATTTTAAAATTGTTAAATTTGTAGAAAATATTTAATTTCCCTGTTTAAAATCGATACATACATGAACATACATGCTTCATACATGTCCACATGTCCACATACATCCATACATGATTCATACGTGTTCATAAACCATTCTCATGTGTTTAAATGAGGAGTCATATATGGTCATCTGTGTGCATTAAACAAAATTGAGGTAATATTTACATATATAATCATACATGTCTACACATTTCCATACATGTGTACATTAACGAAAATTGAGGTAATATTTATATATATGATTACATATGAACTCTTATGAACACATATGAATCCTATATGGTGGTATAATGGCATACATAACTCGAATCACTTCATACATGAGAATGAATGAGTTCATATGTGTTCATAAAGGGTTGGTTTTTAACCGGGATATTAAATTTTATGTAGAAACGAACTAATTATTCCATAAAAAAAACTTAAACGTGTGAACTTAGTATTACTAATACGCAGTCAGTAATAACAACAGTTGCGAAGTAATGTAAGGGTAATGAGGTTAACTGGTAACATGTTCCGTAATACCAACCTATTACCGAGGTTTTGCTGGGAGTGTTTATAATGTTTCCCTTTACATCTTGTTTTTAAATAAAACAAAACAAGTGTAAAAATAAAAAGGAGAATAAAAACAAAAAGCGTGTATTGTAAATCTACCAAAGGTAGAACTTGCACATAACGAACAAGTATTCAATTTAGTTTTTGATCACAGGTGATAATCTTTAACTTCGAGCTCATATATTAGTTCTCATTTAGTGGGATAACTTGGTTATATGAATGTTTGATGTTTTGCATGGGATTGTCACTTCTTTCAAAGCGTGTTCTGTTGATGGGAACCTAGCAAATTCCAGAAATAGATCTATCAACACATTCCCATATGTGGTCAATTAAAAAATTTAAAACAAAAACTCTATAGATTATTTGTTAGGACAATATCCTAATAAAGAAATATAGAGTGTGGCCTCGATCTTGAATGATTTTCATTTTCATTGAAAAACCTCACCCTTTGGGAAAATATTAATTTCTGACGACACCTATTAAACCTTAGCCCCTGCACTACCGACTTTTTGTTTGTGTATATATTTTTATTTGGACTTCAGAATCATGTTTGGGGTACTTAAATTAGAAAGAAAAAATTTCTCCCACCTACCCAGCAAACAATTGGTACAAAAATCAATTTTTTCAAACTTCTCATTTCTACCACTAAAAAATTCAATTATCCAAAAATGCTTTGCTTGATTTTGTTGTAGTCATTAGATAAAGCTACGTTCGAAATTTCGATTTTCTGTTCCCGATAAACAGATTCTACATATAATGTTATTTTTTTCAATGACCATATTCCTAATGAATATATTTAAACAAGAATATATTGTCTTACTGCATTATCAATTTTTGTTTTGATTTTTTAAAATGTGTACACTGTAGTGTACAAGAGTAGTGAAAGGGTTAAGAGCCATGAACTGATAAACAGTTAACAGATAAGTAAGTTTTTTTCATAGACCAATATCCCAATTAACATATATATAAACTAAAAAAAAAAGTTTTATTGCATTATCATATTTTTTTATATATTTTTTTAAATGTGTACACTGTAGTCAGTGGCGTACTCAGGATTTTGTTTCGGAGGGGCCCAATATATAATTCGTATACAAATTTCAGATATTTTAAAATATCGAAATATCTCATTCTCTATACTCAAAGGAAAACATGACATGTTTTATTAGGACCCTTTTACGAGAAAAATAACAAAAAAAAATTTTGGACAAAAAACCAGATGGCTACCGGATCCTAAAGATTGCAATCCTAGTACATTTTGAAAAAAAAAATATTTTTGATTTTAAAAAATTGACGCCAAAAGTTGCGCAATACAGAGTACATTCCGGGAAAAATATTAAGAAAATTTCCGTAGAGCAATTTTGGTGCAGCGTTGCACCTTAAAGATGGAAAGTGAGTATATAAAAAAAAAAAAAAAATACCATCTCGTCCCACTGTGCGCTGGACCAGAATAGCTCTATCACATTTTTTAAATAGTTTTAACGAAAGCGCTCTGTGGGACGAGATGGAATTTTTTTTTTTTTTTTATATACTCACATTTCAATCTTAAAGATGCAACGCTGCACCAAAATTGCTCTACGGATATTTTATTAATATTTTTCCCGGAATCTACTCTGTATTGCGCAACTTTTGGCGTCAATTTTTTGAAAACCAAAAACAATTATTTTTTTTCAAAATGCACTAGGATTGCAATCTTTAGGATCCGGTAGCCATCTGGTTTTTTGTTCAAAATTTTTTTTGCTATTTTCCCGTAAAAGGTTCCTAAATCCCCATCATTTGGGGGGGCAAGCTAAAAAAAAAAATTTTTCGGGACGCGCTAATATATATGAAGTATATTTTGCATTTCTAAGTATTTCATTATTTTTGCGTAAAAAAAAGTTAATGGACATATCATCACCGAAAACCCAGTATCTACATTTTTTAGAAGAAACAAAAAGCATTATAAACTAAAAACTAGTTAAAGTTTAGTATCCAAATTTTTGAATCAAGCTTATAAAACTAAGACGGATTTGTTTCTGAAAAAAAATATATAGAATAATTTTTGTTTTTAGGTAATATCAGTAATTACCTTTTATAAACGAGTTTTCTGCAAGCAAAATGCCGGAACTATAATACAAAAATGTATGCTTAAAATAAAACAAAAATTTTAGATAAAAATTACTGATTTTTGGCAATAATGAAAAAGGTTTGAAGTCAATTAATGTATTTTTATTGTAAGTATTTTTAAAAGAAATTCCATATCGAGAAAAATAACTTATTAGATTCAAGAATATAAAAAACTGTACTACACGACTTTTTAGTAAAAAAGTTATTGAACTTGCAGTTACGCCCTCTTAATTTTCTTTACAAACAGCGGGATTTTAGGTCTTATACGTATAAAATGTGCACACAGAGAATACATTGTTTGAAATTCCATTGCAGCCAACAAAATTTAATCATTATTCAATAATTTTAATTATAAGTACTTAAAATTCATCATCAGAATAACTAAACTATATTGTAAACAGAATATATATAAAAGTAACCAAAACACAGTCACATCATTCACATTATTGGTTTTTCTTATCAATATTGAAAAAATATTATCTTCTGCATTAACTTTAATACCAATAACCAAAAAGTTTTCTGAAATTTTATACCTTGAATAAAATATTAGCAGTTAAAATCGAATATTAGTTTCGCCTGCAAAAAAAAACAATCACACTATCTAAAATATAAGTTTTCGTTACCAATTATAAAATAATATGAAGTAATTTAATAGTTTTGGTAACTCTAATAAAATATTAAGATTAGCAACCCAATTTCGGTTGTACATACAATATTTTTAGACATTAATATTTAAACTCGAAAGAAAAAAATATTCGAGGTAGAAATTTGAAAATACAAATTCAAATTCAGTTTAGGCTAGAGGTAAAGTAATTGCCTGACAAGCAGGAGGTCGCCGGCTCAAGTCCAGTTCGCGGAGAAAAATTTTTTAATTTTAAAATAATATAATTTTTTTTATAGTTTTGGTAACTCTTATAACATATTGAGATTAGCAACCGAATTTCTATTGTACATACAAATCAATTTTTAGACATACATATTTAAATTTAAAACTAGAAAATATTCAAGGTTGAAATTTAAAAAAAAAAAAAACATTTAAATTGGGTTTAGGCTAGAGGTAAAGTACTTGTCTAACAAACGGAAGATCGCCGGTTCGAGCCCAGTTCGAGGCATATCATTTTTTTTTAATAAAATAAATTTTGTTGAACGCATGTGAATCTATTTATATACAATATTATAGTCCATAAATATAAAATATTCAATTGTTACAATAAAAATTCGAAATTTGTAAATAAATGTCGGTTCTTACAATAGTATTAAAATTTAATAATAGTGATAGTACGTGGAACCACAAAAATTTGGTTGTCAAAAAATTTGGTTGCAACTACAAAATTGTTTTCTGTGTGTGTGAAGAATTATTTAATACGCCTAATGAAAAAGTATCATTTAAAATAGTTTCATAAATAGTACGATGCATTTTCAAAAAGTTTAAAAATTGTTCATTCACTTTTTGAAGAAAACTGCATTAGTTTAGTAAATTTTTTTTTTAAACTCGTGCAATAAATTTCTCTCTGTGTAAATTTGTGGAGAATTTAAAAAAAATTTAATTTTTTTTCTTAAAATAATCATCTTGTTTCCTAATAATTGAGACTAAATCATCTACATATTTTGTAACTAGTTTTACGTGTATATTTTCTTCTTTCAGTGCCTCTAAAGTCTTCGTTAGTAATGTGTCTAGGACAATGTCGGCTATTGTTGGAGACAGCGAATTACCCATTGTCATTCCGTACGTTTGATTGTATATTTTATTGCCATATACAAAATAATTGTTGTCAGTAAGACAGAATTGTAATAATTTAAAGAACTGAGTCCTGGGTATTTTAGTATAATTTTTAAAGTTATTCCACTGAGTCATGATATTCCCTATAGCCAGATGTGTAGGTATGTTTGTAAATAACGATACCACTTCAAGGGATATTAAAATATCGTCTTAGTCAAGATACACTTTCTCCAGTTTAACTTTGAGCTCAAATGAATTTTTTATATTATATTCTTCTAATATAATCTTTTTCAAAATACTTTCAATATATTTTGAGAGATCGTAGCAGGGAACTTCTATGGATGATGATATAGTAGGTGTTAGTGGTACATTTGTTTTATGGATTTTCGGTAATCCATAAAGACGGGGTGCCGTGGCAGAATTCGACGTCAGTTTAATTTTTTCATATTTTGTGATGTGGTTTTGTTTATATAGTTCCATTACCAATTTGTTGTTTGTTATCTGAAGTTTTTGTGTTGGGTCCGTTCTAATCGACTGGCATGTAGTTTTGTCTTCAAGTAGTTTCTCCACTTTCTTCTCGTAATCATTTCTATACATGATTACCGTCTTGTTGCCTTTATCCGACTTTGTGATAACTATTTCATCTTTATATCTTTTTAAATAGCGTTTTGTTTCCTCATATATGCTTAGAATAAATTTATCCTTCTGGTTATTTTCAACTTTTCTCCTATGGGTTAAAATCCAATTGGCAATTTTGGACCTAGTAATATTTTTGTCCCTTTCATCAGATATCGTCTGTACAAATTATTCTAAGTCAGCTATAAGATTAATTGTCGAAACATTGTTGTCAAATAGTCAAAAACTTTTTTTTTTTATTATTTTTTTTCGTAAGTAATAAGTGATGAGAAAAAACATCTGTCAAAATGTCAAATTTTGACCCCTCTAACTCAGAGAGCTCTTGACCGATCTTGTTGAAAAATTGTGTCTAATCTACTACATCGATTTCATAAGTTGGGTCACTTGAGATTGAAACGCCACATATATCTATTTTTTTATATTATATTTTTTTATGTTTTATTTTATTTTTTTTTTGTATTATTTTACTTATTATTTCATTAATTATAATATTAATTTATTTGTGTAATCATTATGTAAACTATCTATAATAGTAATTCCCATGCTGTACTTAAAAAGACATAAGTCTTGTTGTATGGGAAGAACGAATAAAAAAATTCTAACATTTTTTGAGCATATTTCTTTTAGATTCAAAGACATTGTTTTAATAACAAAAGTTTCAAATTACAGTTTATTTACCTTTACTAGTTTCAAAATAACGTGATATATTATCTTAATTGCTTGGCCAACACTTTTTTGTGAAACGCCCTGTATTTATTAAAACTTTATTTGAAATTTTACATAATATTGTTGTAAATTGCTATTTAACTTTTGATTAACCTTGCTGTCTCTTTTTCTTTAAGTAAGCTTGTTTACGCTTCAAAGCCTGATCGGCGGTGTTTGGATGTCGACAACAAGTATAGGAGGTGGAGGAGGCCTGGGCACAGGAGGGGGAGGAGGCCTGGGTACAGGAGGGGGAGGAGGCCTAGGTACAGGAGGGGGAGGAGGCCTGGGTACAGGAGGGGGAGGAGGCCTGGGTACAGGAGGGGGAGGAGGCCTAGGTACAGGAGGGGGAGGAGGCCTGGGTACAGGAGGGGGAGGAGGCCTGGGTACAGGAGGGGGAGGAGGCCTGGGTACAGGAGGTGGAGGAGGCCTGGGTACAGGAGGGGGAGGAGGCCTGGGTACAGGAGGGGGAGGAGGCCTGGGTACAGGCGGGGGAGGAGGCCTGGGTACAGGAGGGGGAGGAGGCCTGGGTACAGGAGGGGGAGGAGGCCTGGGTACAGGAGGGGGAGGAGGCCTGGGTACAGGAGGTGGAGGAGGCCTGGGTACAGGAGGGGGAGGAGGCCTGGGTACAGGAGGGGGAGGAGGCCTGGGTACAGGAGGTGGAGGAGGCCTGGGTACAGGAGGTGGAGGAGGCCTGGGTACAGGAGGGGGAGGAAGCCTGGGTACAGGAGGAGCAGGCTCGGGTGCAAGAGCGGGAGAGGGAGCGAGAGCGGCAGTAGTAGCGGGAGCAGGAGCAAGAGCGGGAGCAGAAACGGGACCTGGTACAACTGGTCCTACATCTGCAGGTTCTTCCTCAGCGGGTGCTTCCTCGTGAACGGGTGCCTCTTCTTCAACGCCTCCAAAACCTAGGTAACCAACATATTCCTCAACGCCTCCAAAACCTAGGTCACCAACATCTTCCTCAACAGCAGCATCAACTCCAGAACCAGCTGGTTCTTGACCAGATGTTTGAACCACTATGGCAAACATAATGGCCAATAAGGCAAACATTAAGAATCTCATTTTTGAAGTTATATTTTCTCTTGCATATTTCACTTCGAATTGGCTTGAAATACTGATAATTTTATTAAAATTCGCTTTTGTATTTATACTTTCACATGAATATTAAAAAGTTAATAACTTATTGATATGCCTAACATATCTCTGAAGTAACCAGACAATATTTTCAAACAAAAGAATTGTTAAATATTATTAATTTATAATTTATTTGGTTTAATTTAATTTTAAACATTTGTTCAAATATTAACTTAAATGCTTAAATTTCGGTATTATTAAAACGCACAAAGAAAACCTCAAGTGAGTTTTTGGTATACGAATAAGCTAAACTTAGTACAGTTAGTCCCAAAACAAACTCGGGCAGCCATTACAAAACATATTAACAAAATATATACAATTCAAGAGCAGTATGTACTGTAATTTCAAACTACATTAAACTTCTGAGAGAATTATCTTTAGTGGAATTCGTTCACTGAAAGTTTTAATTTTTCATAAAATTGTGTAAAAAATATATTTTTAAATATAAATTGAAATTTTCATGCACTCAAAACTGGTTTTATAAAAAGTATGAGGCTTTTCACGAATTTTTAGAAAATGTTCGTTTATTATGTGAAAAAAGTTTTATTGATTTACTGAAAAATTTCATTATTTTTCGTCCAACAAATTTCTCTCTGTGTACGTTTAAAGATAACCAACAATCCCAAAACCTTAAAAAACGAGGTCGGATCAATAAGTCCGTGACTTTTTGAATAAAACACAGTTTTTTTTGCAGAAAAAAAATTTATTTTTCAACATAATCTCCATTATCACCCCTTCCAAAAAATAGGATTTTTTGAGGTCTATAAAATAGGCATTTGTTTGATCAATAATTTCATCGTTGGAGCTAAATCGCTTTCCACCGAGCCATTTCTTTAGGTTTGGAAATAGCAAATAGTCACTGGGAGCTAAATCCGGAGAATATAGCAAATGAGTTAACAATTCATAGTCCAATTCATGGAATTTTGCCATTGAGACTGCACACGTGTGCACCCGTGCATTATCTTGATAAAAAGGAACTTTTTTCTTGGACATATGGGGTCTTTTTGTTTTCAAATCCTTGTTAAATCTGTCCAATAAGTTGGCATAATATTCGCCGTTTATTGTTTTTGCCTTTTAAAGGTAATCGATATGGATTATCCCGCGTGCATTCCAAAAAACTGTTGCCATCACCTTATTGGCAGACAAACTTACCTTGGCCTTTTTCGGAGCCGGTTCACCCGGAGAAACCTATTGTTTAGACTGCTGCTTGGTCTCCGGAGTATTGTAATGTATGCATGTTTCATCCATAGTTACAAACCGCCGCAAAAACTCGTTCCAATTGCGGTTAAACAACTCCAAACAAACCTTTGAAGTTGTCTCACGATTACGTTTATGGTCAATTGAGAGCAAACGCGGCACCAATCCTGCAGACATCTTTCTTAAGTAAAGTCAGTAAACAACTTTTTACCATTGAAATCTATGGTGCAGAGTCCCCATAGTATTTATCAAGCTTTCCCTTGGTTTGATTGACGGTTTTTTATCGCAAAAATAATGTTTAATGAGCACTCGAAATTCACTTTTTTCCACGACGTTGTATGTTTTAAACAGCTGTTAAACGCAAAGTAAATGACGGAACTTGCTCAAAATTTGACAGTAGTCTATTAACAGGTGGTACTTGAGCAGTGCTGCATTTCATATAACTACGAGGGAAGTTCAAAAAGTCACGGACTTATTGATCCGCCCTCGTACATTAAACTACTGAGAGAATTATCTTCAGTGGAATTCGTCATAAAATTGTATGAAAACTATATTTAATTAATTAATATTAATTCAAATTTTCATGCACTCAATGATGAAGTTTCATTAAAAAACAGGTTTCACAAAAAGTATGAGGCTTTTCACGAATTTTTCGAAAATTTTCGTTTATTTTGTGAAGAAAAGTTTGATTTACCGAAAAATTTCATTATTTTTGGCCCAACAAATTTCTCTCTGAGTACGATAAAAGATAATCAACAATCCTAAAACCTTAAAATAGTAAATGTACAGTTTCAAGTGTTTAAAATAAAATGATCTAAACTATTAATGAAAACGAATGCCCAAATTTCAGATTTTATTCCTAAATATGGTAAATTTAATGTTTTTAATGCAAATACGAAATTTAAAAAAATGTCGAGAACTGCCCGACACACTTTAAAATGTATTCTAGATTTGTTGTATTCCTGTCAAAATGATAGAAAAAAGATTATAGCGTTATTTCGGAATATGGTCATTAAAAACGGCAGAACACCGAGCACGTTTCGAAAAATTGTTTTAGATAATATTGTGCATTAATTTTAGTCCACTTATGCAACTTTAATGGTGCAAAGATAAAAAATCCATTTTTTTTTATGTGGGAGGTTTTTGTTCAAAATTATCTGAAAAACGATTTTTACTTTTAATGTAATATTACACATAAATTGGTGATTTCGCAAAAAAAAGTTGTGACCTTAATGGGCATACTCATTTACGAGGTACTCTTTGGGAATCAATCCGGAAACGTGGTGAAAATGGGAAAACTGTACCGTCTGAACTGCCTGACTCATTCCTTTTGGTTATAAATCTGAAATTTGATGTATGTGTTTCTCAGGGATAAAGGGGAAGGTCTCATCGATGACAGTCTGTTGGAAGCATGAAATGTGAAAAAGAAAAACGGCCAGCTCAAACCGCTATAGCTTTGGCATGTAGACACTTAATTCTGGTTAGTCATTCTCTGAGACCGGAACTTTGGGAAATTTTCATATGTAAGGAAAAATTTCTGCCTAATGTGATGGCCAAAAATCTTCGGCTAGATATCTGATATTCAAAATATTTTTTTGTCTTACTAATAAAGTATCCCAACGGATACACTCTGCTTTCAATGAAATTTGGAAGATATAAAATCTACGATCGACCGGTTTATCGATGGTTTATTTATGGAGCAAAAGTGGGGTTAAAAATTACCCCGTTTTTCGCTTCAGCACCTTTTCGGAATTTCTACAATAGGAACAATATGCAAATGTGGTATCCTCGGAAGTGGATTACAGAGATACATCTGCTGATGTTTCGTTTTTGTAAAATTTCGCGTTTTTGTAGTTGTAATTGCAAAAAGCTTACTAATTTTTTTGTACTTCATATGAAAATGTACCAAATTCATGTATGTAAATCCTTATTAAGTTTAAGTGGACATGTAATTTTTGATATTCGTCTTTTTGCGTTTTACCCGAAGAAAACATTTTAAAGTACTTGTGTGAGTACTTTAAAACTATGTATATAAACATTTATTTTTTGTTCTGTAAATTTGAGAAATGCTGCCATACAAAAAGTGCCAAAAATCGGTCTTTTCCATAAAACTTAATTTTTTTATATGAAGCTTTAGATTTATTTCTAGATAAAACTATGAAGTTTTTTATAAGCTTTCAACTGATGTGCAACACAGTTCATATATATCTAAAACTTTCGTAAAATACGCAAACAAATAGTGTGTTTTTAAGGATTTTTTTTTACAAAAAAAAAATTAATAAAAAATGTGTGTTTCAATATGCGTATTAATCTTCATATTTTTTAATTGACATTAAAATCATATACGTTATTTTGTTAATTTAAAACAGGCTCTCATACAAAAAATATCAAAAAAATCGGAGTTTCCCACAACATTTTAATTATATGAATCATAACATAAGAAAAATTTTACGTAGTTTTAAACTCATAGATATAAACCTGTAAAAAGATCTACTCAAAATTTGTTAAAAATTAATTTGCAAAAAACAAAAAAAAATAGCAAGTTAGAACATCAAAAATAAAATTGTCAAATTTCCAAAATTTTAGTTATATTTAAGCTGAATTTTAGTTAGAAATTTACTTTGTTAAAATCAGCAAAAACTTTTTCTAATTATTTGTAGACTACAAACAGCAAATTAAAACTACAATATCAGCAAGTTGTTTGCTGTATTTATCTTTCATTAATTTGAATGAAAAGGCAGTATATATTTCTGAAATCAACAGAAAAATTTAGTAAAATATTGTAAACTGCTGATTTCAAAATGGTTGCTTTTAATTCGCATATGAAAAAAACCTAAAAAAAAGCTTTGAAAATTTTAATATTATTTTTTTTTATTTTTATTGTCTATAATATTTACCAAATTTTCTGCTAGTTTTAGCAGATTAATTTGCTATTTACAATTAACTTAAATTAAGCTCAGATATAAATACATTTTTTCAGATTCCACAGATTTATTTTTTGCTCTTACTAGCAAAATAAAAAAACATGCCCGAGTAAAAAAATTATATATAACCATATATTCTTTAATATAAAAATATATGAGCATATAAAATAGCATATGCATATGTATTTATATATAATAATATTTTCAAAATGATTTACCAAAAAAATAAAAATGCTTTCTTCTTCTTCTTCCTGTAAAGAGACTAACTAAATTAATACAGTACTTAATTAAAAATTAATTACGATTGTCATTATCTGACGGTTACAAAACACTTTCTAACATAAAATTTGAAGAAACTTGCTAAACGGCGACTGAATCTCTAACCTACACTTTTTATCCAACTATTGTATGTGAATAAAGCGCATCAAAAAAAACGGGATAATTACTTGTGAAAAAGAGAGTATATTAATACTGTTAGTCAATACAGTCTCTTCTGATCGAAACAATACTTGTGTGTACGTAGTGTGACAAAACTCCACTTAGCCACAGTCATCGCTGTGTCGACCGTGGCTCAACTCGTTAAGAGGTGAGATAACGATGCATACACTCCAAAAAATAAGTAAGTAGAAAAGTTAGTAAAACGTCTTGTAAATCAGGTATACTATTTGTTAGCAAATGTTTTTCTCAAATTCTGTTTTCAGCTAAAATTTTTGTTATACTTATTCCGCACTAAACTGTTTTGAACTAATGTTTTACTAATATTATACTAATGTTTTACTAATTTATTTTGCTAAAAAAAATTGTGCTGATAAGCACATTAATAGTGTGGGCGACAACCAGATTGAAATATATGCGCAGAATGAAGCAGATGTCGCGGCATGTCAAGATGTAGTAGAGAAGAGGAAAATGATACTAAAAAGTACAACTCTAATAAGACATATACAAAAATCAACCATGGAAGATTTTTGTATCTGTTTTTCATACATAAAACAAAATTGAGGATTAAAGGAACTTAAATTTTGCGTTGTCACCAGCTTGTGAAAATAATTGTTTATTAATTAAAAAAAAGACAAAATAAAATATTTAAATTTAATATTTATTTCTAAACTAAATGTTTATAGATTAATAATCTAGTGGGGTCAAATTGCAAACAAACATATACAGACATGTAGACAGAGTAAAGCGAAAGACAAAGACACACATCTTAGGTAGATTTTTATGGTTCCTTTTTCTTATTGCAAAAAAGCGTTGTTTTTTTTCGTTTCGTTTGTTTTTGTTTATTTTTTCGTTTCGTTTCTATAATTATCTTCGGCAGTTGCGTCCATTAAAAGATAGCATCATTTAGACAAATATTGATGTAAGTAGTTGAAAGAAAATTTTTGTTATGTTATATATATTTATTTCTATATATTTTCAGATATTAAATTAATTCATGTCGTCAATGTGGGAAAATGAAAATTTTTATATTTCGTAATTATTATAAATTATTTTTAAAAGAATCACAAAAATATGTTTTATGATTTTCAGCAAATAAATTAACTAAATTACAATTTTTCTACAAATTTTTTGCGTTTTTTTATTAATTTTTAGCAAGGCTTTTTTATTTCTAATCCATTAAGTGTTAGCAAAACTTTTGCTGAATCTACTAATTTTGTTGCTAAAAATCAGCTCGCTGATTTTCAGAAAAAGATTTTGCTGACATTAGCATTTTTTTGGCAAGCACTCTCCTGACTAAAATTTTGCTGACTCAGCTAAATTTTTTGCTGTCTTTACAAACTAAAATTTTTCAATAAAAATGTTTTCTTCTTCTTCTTCATGTAAATAGACTAACTAAAATAATATTCTACAGTAATTAATTAGAAATTAATTACGATTGTCATTAGCTGACAGTTGCAAAACACTTTCTAACAAAAAAAATTCATGCTTAAGCACATTGAATCGTGTATAAAAAAATTACTATTCTGAATTTTATATATGATAATACATGGTTGGCAAATTGGATTACATTTTTATAAAATTAGATATAACCCAATGCATAATTATATATAATACAAACATCTTCTGTCCTGAAAAAAACTGAAAAAAGTCAGTTTCTATGTAACTATATATAATTTAAAAATTGCAAAATATTTTACGAAAATAGCTTACAATTTTGCGAAATCGATTTCCATTACAAATAACAAACCATCCAGCAAAATTTTTTGGAACAAATTACCTCTGAACCTATTCTGGAACAGCTTATTTTACCACCGGTTACATGAAAACGTTTCTAGAACAGGTTCCTGGGAGTCAAATTGTAAGATTTCACTGTCCCAGAACCAGTTCTATAACTGGTTCTAGAACTGGTTCTAAAGCAACATGTTCTAGTGTGGAGGTGAAGAACCTATTGCAAATAGGACAGCCTCCATATTAAAATAATCGGTTGTAAAACAGAAATTATAAGCTATTATAATACAGTATAAGTTGTTCTGCAACCTGTTATTTATATTTTACTGGGCCATTTTAATATTGACAAACATTTTCTTTTTTAATTAAATTAAAACTAACTATTTCTTTCAAGACGAAAATTTGATGTCCTAAAAAAACAAATAAAGCATAAGTTACTTACAAATTCCAAACATACATTTTGTGTTTTGAACCCGATTTATGGATGTCAAATATATGTAACTTAATACCTTTTAATGTAAATATATTTGGATTATTATGTATCTATTTTAATATAATTATATCTAATTGTATCAAATATAATATAATTAGATGTAAACTCGGATAGAATTGGATTGCTTTTTATTAAATTGTAGATATTTAAACATAATCAGATCCAAAGTGATACAATTTAATAGAACCATTTTTCGGATCAAATTATATCCTCTTACATTTGCGGAAAATATCTCATCATATATAATTTTATATAAACTTTTTTATTCTGGAACTTTAACAGTTTTTTTCTTCAACGCCATTTTTTTTTTTTTTTTGCTAAATATTTGTAACATAAGTAAAAAAACAAAAATAAAAATGTTAAATTTACAAAGCTTTAGTTATATTCGAGTTGAGTTTTAGTTTATTGAAAATAGGAATTTACTCTGCAAAAATCACCACAAACTTGATTTTTATATAATTTGAGTTTATACTACACTAAAAATTCGGAACTAGTTCTGATTGTAAAAAAAATATATTTTTTTTTTCAAATTCTCCATAAAAAGTCCACACAGAGAGAATTTTATTGGACGAGTTTTAAAAAAAATTTACTAAACTAATGCAGTTTTCTTCAAAAAGTGAATCAACAATTTTTAAACTTTTTGAAAATGCATCGTAATATTTATAAAACTATTTTAAATGATACTTCATTTAGGCGTATGCAATAATTCTACACACACACAGAAAACAATTTTGTAGTTTCAACCGAATTTTTTGACAACCGAATTTTTGTGGTTCCACGTACTATCACTATTATTAAATTTTAATACTATTGTAAGAACCGACATTTATTTACAAATTTCGAATTTTTATTGTAACAATTGAATATTTTATATTTATGGACTATAATATTCTATAAATAGATTCACATGCGTTCAACAAAATTTATTTTATTAAAAAAAAATGATATGCCTCGAACTGGGCTCGAACCGGCGATCTTCCGTTTGTTAGACAAGTACTTTACCTCTAGCCTAAACCCAATTTAAATGTTTTTTTTTTTTAAATTTCAACCTTGAATATTTTCTAGTTTTAAATTTAAATATGTATGTCTAAAAATAGATTTGTATGTACAATAGAAATTCGGTTGCTAATCTCAATATGTTATAAGAGTTACCAAAACTATAAAAAAAATTATATTATTTTAAAATTAAAAAATTTTTCTCCGCGAACTGGGCTTGAGCCGGCGACCTAATGCTTGTCAGGCGATTACTTTACCTCTAGCCTAAACTTTGTATTTTTAAATTTCTACCTCGAATATTTTTTTCTTTCGAGTTTAAATATTAATGTCTAAAAATATTGTATGTACAACCGAAATTGGGTTGCTAATCTTAATATTTTATTAGAGTTACCAAAACTATTAAATTACTTCATATTATTTTATAATTGGTAACGAAAACTTATATTTTAGATAGTGTGATTGTTTTTTTTTTTGCAGGCGAAACTAATATTCGATTTTAACTGCTAATATTTCATTCAAGGTATAAAATTTCAGAAAACTTTTTGGTTATTGGTATTAAAGTTAATGCAGAAGATAATATTTTTTCAATATTGATAAGAAAAACCAATAGTGTGAATGATGTGACTGTGTTTTGGTTACTTTTATATATATTCTGTTTACAATATAGTTTAATTATTCTGATGATGAATTTTAAGTACTTATAATTAAAATTATTGAATAATGATAAAATTTTGTTGGCTGCAATGGAATTTCAAACAATTTATTCTCTGTGTGCACATTTTATACGTATATGACCTAAAATCCCGATGTTAGTAAAGAAAATTAAGAGGGCGTAACTGCAAGTTCAATAACTTTTACACGTCGTGTAGTAGAGTTTTTTCTATTTTTTTTTTATATTCTTGAATCTAATAAGTTATTTTTCTCGATATGTAATTTCTTTTAAAAATACTTACAATAAAAATACATTTATTGACTTCAAACCTTTTTCATTATTGCCTAAAATCAGTAATTTCTATCTAAAATTTTTGTTTTATTTTATGCATATATTTTTGTATTTTACTTGCAGAAAAATAGTTTATAAAAGGCCGTTACTGATATTACCTAAAACACCAATTATTCTATATATTTTTTTCAGAAACAAATCCGTCTTAGTTTTACAAGCTTGATTCAAAATTTGGATACTAAACTTAAACTAGTTTTTAGTTGATAATGCTTTTTGTTTCTTCTAAAAAATGTAGATACGGGGTTTTCGGTGATGATGTGTCCATTAACTTTTTTTACACAAAAATAATGAAATACTTACAAATGCAAAATATACTTCGCATATATATAGAGAAATTTTTCCCAATTATGACGAAATTGATTATTTTTTAATAAAATATTTCATAAATACTATGAACTGTTACATTGGACGAAAATCAATAAAATATCTAAAATTTTCTACAAATTATATATTGGGCCCCCTCCGAAACCAAAGCCTGGGTACGCCACTGACTACAGTGTACACATTTAAAAAAAATATAAAAAATATGATAATGCAATAAAACTTTATATATTTGTTTATATATGTTCATTGGGATATTGGTCATTGAATAAAAAATTACTTATCTGTTAACTGTTTATCAGTTAATGGCTCTTAACCATTTCACTGCCCTTGTACACTACAGTGTACACATTTTTAAAAAAATCAAAAAAAAAATTTGATAATACAGTAAGACTATATATTTTTGCTTAAATATATTCAGTAGGATACTGGTAATTGAAAAAAAGTCATAATATGCATAATCTGTTCATCAGGGAAATATAGTCGAAATATTTGTTAATAAAGTCAACTTTTTTTAATCAGCCATTTTCTACGAAATGTGGAACGTAGCGTCCTCTAACAAAATTCTGATGAGATCTTTAGCCAGATCGAAATACTAGTATCAACCTAGCTAATATGTTTGATTTGCTTTATTTTTGTAAATATACGGAGGTTGAAAGCTCGTTATAAATTGAAAATAAAATCTTTTTTGTTACTCGAATGTTTTAGTGCTAAAAAAAGTTTCAAAAATTCGATTTTCGGGTTCATTTTTTGGCGGTTATGAGGGGGTTATGAGTAAACCAAAAACAAAATAGCTGATTCGTTACGGCACGGAACGGCAAGATTAATTGAGCCTTCAGGCTTTCTAATGTATGCCGTTGGTTTACTCAATTTTCCTTATCTAATATTTTTATTTTATCGAAATTCATTACATTATTGCATTATTTTACATGCTGCGCTAATGCAGTTGTTTCTTTTTCCTTATTAGTTTCAGCTTTGTGCTCTGATATTCTCGTACCTAGCATTCTCTTAGTTGTGCCAACTACACGACTCAAAAAATAACTACATTTCAAAATAAAAAACGCTAGAAATCGAGGCCCTATGCTCCACAGGGAGTTAAGCGGAAATGAAGAAGAAATCAAAAAATTCTCAAAAAAAAAAAGCGAAAAGTTTATTATTTCAAATTTATAAGGAGCTTACAACCTCCGTAAGTTTACAAAAATAAATGTAAAAAATGTTCTATTTATATAAACATTTTTAGTTTATTATTTACTTTAGAACTTCTTTAGTCACTTCCTTAAAATTAACCAGTTTTCGATTCGTATAAAAAGATCTTAGCTTTTTTCGATAATAATAATAAAACATTAAACATTAAAATACGTTGCGCTGGAGAAAGTTTTTGTTTTTACAGTTGTTAATTTTATAAAAACCCAGTCACAATTAAAATGAGTTTAAATATTTTTAAAAATTGTGTAATCGGAAATTTAAAGTTTTTTTTATGAAAAAATGTATTTTTTTTTATCACGGTTGACAGATTATGTGTGCAAGATATTTAAAAAATCGGTTCATTATTTCGCTAACAAATCGAACCAGAACAAAAATTGAGTAGAAGGATTTTTTTTGGCAGTTTTAGTATACTAATGGATGGAAAACTCCACAAAGTCCAGCTGCAAACTGACTTAATTGAACAGCTTAATAACACTTTAAAATAAAAAGAGCGAAGTCTTGAAAAAAATGTATGTACACTAGAGCGACTCACCGAAGTACCCTCCTAAAATTGAACCTTGGACTTTTTTAAGATGACATTTAAAATATTTCGACTCCAGCTTTGACCTCTCGTGAGCTGGACCATTTTGAAAATGGGTCTATTTTTGCATGTTTTGTATATACAATTTGTCCAAGGACGATCATCCATGTCCTTTTTTTTAAGGATATTCTGTAAAAAAAAAGGTTTTTGAATTTTTTGTTCCGGGTTGTTTGTAATAATAATGCCAAATTAACATATTTTAATCTTTAGTCGATTTAATTAAATACGGGTCTCAGCTTTTTTTTGAAATTCGTGCTAGTTCGTGTTTTGACAAAAATGCAATGGGTAGTAACTCTTCGTTTTAAATAGGACAATATGGGTATAAAATTTTTTCTTATACCAAGTACATCATCTTTGTATGTAAATAATTTAGATTTTTGCAAATTAGATGCAGTTGATGAAAACATGGCAATTAGTGCCTAAGGATTCAGTCCCTCGACTGCTACAAATCGGATATAACACTGAAATAAACTTATTTTAAAATTGATTTTTGTTGTGCCTTTTTGAAGGTTTTTTGAACAGGTGACCTGACACACTGTCTTGGATAAGTGCAGTGACTGGTTCCGGACGGGCTTTTTAGCAACCCGTACATAATATGACACACGCTGAATAAAAAGTGTCAGGTTAATTGCTAATTATTTTTCGAAAGCCCGGCGACATGTATCCCTTAGACTAGTGCAGTGGTACGTCGCAAAACTATTCATGTTAAACTATCCCTATCACAGAATACATTGCGCTTAATATGTGACTAGTTTTTCTTCAAAAATTTTTCTCCAGTTCTATGATACGTACACCTACACCAGCCACGTGATAAAATTTTTTTCCACTGGTTCTGTTGCATATCACATAAATCCTAAAATGGTCATACTTTGACACTGCCTACATCTAACTTGTCCCGTAGCATATTCATTTCAGTCGGTACGGTGATAGGTTACCTTGGTCAAGTTATTCGCCACGTCACACAGTGCTCCACAGGTGGCAATTGTCACCTCCTATGAAAAGCCCATGTCAAAAGTACCGGTCACTTTCATATAACAGAACCGAAACTGTGACAGGTTCATACACACAAAGTTCTAGTCACGTTACCATACCAGTGACTGGTCCATTTCCCGCAGGGATGTTTCAATGTTTTTGTCTCTCTCCGTTTATTTTGCAATATTATTCACAAATATCCAAATTTGGGGACAAAAAACCAAGTCTGTCAAGCCTGAGTAGCGGCTTTTTAACTGACTATTCAAATTCAAGTACTCATAAGCTTCACTATGGGCTAATAAGTTTTTACTTTAACTAAATAAAACCTAGCTAATATGTTTGATTTGCTTTATTTTTGTAAATATACGGAGGTTGAAAGCTCGTTATAAATTTAAAATAACATAAAAATAATCTCGATGTATATAAAAACAAAAAACTAATATAACTGTAAAAAATATTACTTGAGCCAGAGTACACACTAAAAATTTTTTATATAAATAGAACATTTTTGGTCTTCAAAGTTTAGTAACGTCATGATGCTTGTTAGGAAAAGACCTAACCACGTGGTTGATTACTAAGAAGACAAGAATGGAGCAACATTGATTATTAATAGGTTTTTTGTTAAAGTTCTGCCTATTATATAGGCTCTAGCTTTTCTAAAACTTCGGGTTCTGATGAGATCTTTAGCCAGATCGAAATACTAGTATCAACCTAGCTAATATGTTTGATTTGCTTTATTTTTGTAAATATACGGAGGTTGAAAGCTCGTTATAAATTTAAAATAACATAAAAATAATCTCGATGTATATAAAAACAAAAAACGAATATAACTGTAAAAAATATTACTTGAGCCAGAGTACACACTAAAAAAAAAAATTTTTTATATAAATAGAACATTTTTGGTCTTCAAAGTTTAGTAACGTCATGATGCTTGTTAGGAAAAGACCTAACCACGTGGTTGATTACTAAGAAGACAAGAATGGAGCAACATTGATTATTAATAGGTTTTTTGTTAAAGTTCTGCCTATTATATAGGCTCTAGCTTTTCTAAAACTTCGGGTTCTGATGAGATCTTTAGCCAGATCGAAATACTAGTATCAACCTAGCTAATATGTTTGATTTGCTTTATTTTTGTAAATATACGGAGGTTGAAAGCTCGTTATAAATTTAAAATAACATAAAAATAATCTCGATGTATATAAAAACAAAAAACTAATATAACTGTAGAAAAGATATAATAATTTAATGATTTTTCAAAAATAATTTATTTCAAAATTTAATATTATTATATTAGCCGGATTCAGGTAATGTCGTATTAGGTGTAAACATAGTATTTTTATAGCATTAATGTCATAAATGTTTTGCCAACCCTGAGAAGTTTATTATACAATTTGTTTTCTATGTACGCCCCGGTAGGTTAGTTGGTAGCGTGCGGGGGTCGTGGGTTCGATTCCCGCCAGAGGCACTGGTATGTTTTCGCTACAACGCGCCGAAGGCCATAGTAGCTAGTGCTCGGTTAGGGTAATAGTATATAATTGGTAATTATATGATTATTAATTAATAAAAAAAAAATATATATATAAAAAATTTTTGTTTTTTTATTTGAAAGTTTCAAATATTTAAACAATTTAAAAAAAAAACAAATAGTTTTGACTGTTTATAATAAAATATTCTACTTTATAAATTGCGAGATAATTAAATGCGAAATTTGAGAAGAAACAAAGGAATAATTGTTAATTTCCGCACCTGCAAATACGCTTTGTGTACTTATACACCAAATACAAAGCGTACACAGAAAAAAATTATCAATCTAAAATATCTAATTAAAGATTAGATTTTTAATTAAGTTTGTTTCTAAACAAATATTTAATTGAATCAAATAATATTTTAATTGACTTTTTAATATTTAAATACATATTTTATTTTAGACGCAATTCTTATATTTTTTTTTTATTTTATTAATTAATAATCATATAATTACAAATTATATACTATTACCCTAACCGAGCATTAGCTACTATGGCCTTCGGCGCGTTGTAGTGAAAACAGACCAGTGTGCCTCTGGTGGGAAGCGAACCCACGACCCCCGCACTGATAAGCCAGCATGATACCAACTAGCCTACCGGGGCTCGCATTTTCTTCTTAAACTATATTCCACACACTGTAGCTTAAACAGAAAATTTTTAGTATAAAATACCAAATGCATTTGAAGTTTACAAATAAAATGAGCACACACACAAACACACGCGGCATTAACAAAAACACAAATACCAATGTATCGTTCACACACTTTTTTGTCAGTATCATATTTTTTTGTAGAAGTTATTTATAGCTTCTTTTAATATTTAATATTCAATAAAAGTTTTTAATTGATATTATCATTTCCGTGATACACTGTTGGACAATTTAAAGTGCAATTCACAACAGTGTAAAAAGAATGTTAAAAAAAATAATCTTGGAAAGTTTAAAAACAAATCTAATAATATCCCGTTATTAATAAGATAAGATTGTTTACTTTGCAATAAAAAACAAAAAAAACTAATTAGTCTTATCTTGCTGAGATGGTGACAATATCAATGGTTACCTCATATTGCAGTTGGTCAAAATAAACTGCAATATTCATTTGTGTACAGTTATCATTTTTATATTTCAAATATTTAATTAAAAATTGAAAGTAAGTTCTTTTAAAATGTGAATACGTTCATAATATCTGAATATTTTTTCCATTTTATTAGTTTAAAGTACAGTACTATAACCTTAAAGTTCCAGTTACTTCACATAATATAAAATGAAACCATTATCCATTGAAGTGAAAGATTTATTAATTAAAGACCGTGAAAAGGTCGAACGAAAGTTTTAAGAGAATATGTGGCAAAAAACGCACGACTTCGAAGCGCGATGACCATCATATCTCACTTTTGGCTAAGAAACAACCATTTACTTCATCTAGAATCATAAAAGAGGAATTAAAATTAAGCGTTTCATCACGAACCATACGCAGAAGACTGAATGAAGTCGGTTTAAAAAACTACTTTGCTAAGAAAAAGCCACTGTTACGTCGCACACTGGGGATTTCGCGGAAAAAAGTCAAATTGTCAACATACTCTTCATGCAATATGCAGTGATATTTTGAAATTTTAGACTAAATGATACAATCAAATCAAAAAGATTTACTCCTTATTTATTTACTCTTATCAGTTACAGAAGTGAAGTCAATTAAATATGTCGTAAAAAAAATGTATTTTTTTTTATTAAATTTTATAAAATTTTGTAACGTTTTTTAAAGGGCAAAAAATAAATACATTTTCTTTTTATGTACATATTCCAATTAAAACAAGAGGATTTTTTTTAAATTTAACGTCTCTTTTAGACAAGTGCAATTAATACACTCAAAAAAATAAGTTAGTAGAACATTTAGTAAAACGTTTTGTAAATCAGGTATACTATCGGTTAGCAAATTTTATGCAAAAATTCTGTTTAAGCTAAAATTTTTGTTATACTTATTCAGCACTTAACTGATTTGAACTAATGTTTTACTAATATTATACTAATGTTTTACTAATTTATGTTGCTAAAAAAAATTGTGCTGATAAGCACATTAATAGTGTGGACGACAACCAGATTGAGAGATATGCGCAGAATGAAGCAGATGTCGCGGCATATCAAGATGTAGTAGAGAAGAGGAAAATGATACTAAAAAGTACAACTCTAATAAGACATATAAAAAAATCAACCATGGAATATTTTTGTATCTGTTTTTCATACATAAAACAAAATTGAGGATTAAAACATCTTAAATTTTGCATAATTAAATAAAATACAAAATAAAATATTTAAATTTAATATGTATTTCTAAACTAAATGTTTATAGATTAATAATCTAGTGTGGTCAAATTGCAAACAAACATATACTGACATGTAGAAAGCGAAAGACAAAGACACACATCTTAGGTAGATTTTTATGGTTCCTTTTTCTTATTGCAAAAAAAGGGTTGTTTTTTTTTTGTTTCGTTTGTTTTTGTTTATTTTTTCGTTTCGTTTCTATAATTATCTTCGGCAGTTGCGCCCTTTAAAAGATAGCATCAGTTAGACAACCATTGATGTAAGTAGTTGAATGAAAATTTTTGTTGTGTTATATATATTTATTTCTATATATTTTCAGATATTAAATTAATTCATGTCGTCAATGTGGGAAAATGAAAATTTTTATATTTCGTAATTATTGTAAATTATTTTTAAAAGAATCACAAAAATATGTTTTATGATTTTCAGCAAATAAATTACTTAATTAAAATTTTTCTACAATTTTTCTACAAATTTTTTGCGTTTTTTTTTAGTTTACTAAAATTCAGCAAAAAATTTATTAATTTTTAGCAAGGCTTTTTTATTTCTAATCCACTAAGTGTTAGCAAAACTTTTGCTTAATCTACTAATTATGTTGCTGAAAATCAGCGAGCTGATTTTGCTGACATTAGCAATTTTTTTGCAAGCACCCTCCTGGCTAAAATTTTGCTGACTCAGCAAACTTTTTTGCTGACTTTACAAACTTTTTTTTTTGAGTACTATAATTAATATGAAACTGGTTTGTGCTTTGGTTTGTGAGAGGCGTGGTAGTAGAGGAGGCCAAGCATATTTCTGAAAATCATAATTACATTGTAAATTTTCAATTAAATTAGACTGCAGTTTCTGGTAATAAATCCTTATCAGTGATTCTGAGAATACTGTAATATTTCAGCCAGAAAACAGACTTGGTAGTATCAAACGTTATTTTAGCCAATCGAATGGTTCGGTTGTAGCTACCGAATTTTTTGGTAGTTATTAGCAAATTTCTGTTGAAGTAATCGAAATTCTATTGTCGTGCCAGAATTTCTGTTGCGTCATTCGATTGATAACACAATCGAAAAATTCCTGTGCAATTACCTAAGCATGCGATTGTCAACAAATACGGTTACTACTACCGAAACTGTTTTCTGCACTTTGTTATGTTGTTTATTGTTTGATTGTGTATATATGAAATTTTTTGTGCAATCACTGACCATGTCACTACACTTTAGACAGTGGCACTACACTTTGTGCTCTGACTAAAAGTCAACTCGATTTTTGCTGTGACTTAAAACAAGTTTTCAATACACGGTTTTTTTGTTTTTGCATACATAATTACTGAACTACAATACAAACAACATAACAGTTCTATTTTTAGAAATCATTTGTTATTTCAATTTCCACTATTTTCCAATATATTGGATATTTCTCTCTACTCGACGAATATAATTTATTTTAACCCATATTCTCCAGAGTTAAGAAATCGTAAGAATTTTTCAATGAAAATTGTTCCAAATACTTGCCGATTTTCTAAAGATACTTGCGAACACTGTAGAATCGTTGACCAACAATATTCTGTTATGGATTCTAAACTGTTTAAGTTTTTATTTAGTTTTTTATCTAATTTTTAAAAATTTTCGTTCCCAGGAAAACTTTTATGTATACTCCTTACCTGTATCATTATTTTTCAACAAAAATTAATGAGTTGCCGATAACGGGTTACATAATGTATTACTTTTTAATGAATACTCTTTACCTTCAGCATTATTTCGAAACATAGAGTAATGAGTAACCAATAATTGTAAACTCATGGATTACCTTGTAATTTCAAAATATAAAATAATGACTTACTGATCATCAATTACGTAATGCATGAAATATAAACGTAAAGTAATATACAAAATAATGTTTTGAAAATCTCTATTGAGATACATTGCTTTGTGATTTTTTGTAACCATGGGAGTAAGTAATATTGCCAACATTAACACCAAAAACTCGAACCACAACAATTCATTTACATTTTAAGCAACCCATTATTATATGTGCTCAGTTGGTAGAGTTCTCGCCTAACAACCAAAGACCCCAGGTTCGAATCCCAGCGTGGACAGGATATTTATTGAATCAAGCTAAATGTTTCTAATAATTTTTTGTATGATAATCTATTTATACACATTACTTTTCCCTACCAAGTAACAATATAAGTATCCAGTTACTTTAATGAGTCCACCCATTACTTTAAGGCTCATCGCCTGTAAAATTCATCAGTGAAGTAAGGTGTAATGTAATGCGTGAAGCCCTATGGCGAAATATTACTTTAACCATTATTTGGTAATGTGTGATTTTGCTGGGATATTGAGATTTTGTAGTTAACCTTCCGTCCTCACACTGAGGTAATCTGCACCCCAACAACACTTTACAGCGGAATAATTTCGTTACTTCTTATTGAATATCTAATTTCGACGCATGTAAAAAATTTTTAAGCTATTTAAGATCGAATGCCACCAGCAATTCATTTAGGATTGGCGGATTGTCAAAGCAAGCTCGTTTTTAAAAAGCTCTGGGCACAATGCACCGCAGTGTGAGGTTCATGTAACAGAAATAGATGAAAGCGTTACTGCACTAAAATTTTAAAACATGACACGTTGCTGCCGGATACAAGAAAACATCTTAAAAAATCACAAATTTAAAATTACGCATTGAATTTTTTTATAAAAAATCTTGATTATTTAGGTTAATTAGAATTGAGAGAACAAACAAAATATTTAATGTTGAAGCGATCTGGATACATTGATGAAGTAAGCTGATCAAATTGTTATCTTTGGTTTCAAAAAAAGGGCGTAGTAGGAAAATAAAAAATGTGTTGTTAATCAGATAAAGTCTAAAAAATGTATTTACGGCGAAAACATACATTTTGAGACACTAAAATATTTCCTAAATCAGTGTGTATGCTTTTGCGGTACAATGTACCCCAGTGTGAGGCGCGTGTCATAAAAAATAGGTGTGAAGACGGAAGGTTAATAAATGATAATTTAAGTTTTTTTTATTTTTTGTGGTTTTTTGACCAACTTTTACAAAATTTTTAAGCTTTTTAATCCGCTGTTATATCAATTTTCGATCCGAATATTTCAGTTCTTAAAATTGTATATTCATATGACGTCACTACACTAAGAAAATTGCCTGCATGATATTAATTAATTTTTGCATTAGATCGATGTAGTATTACTGAAATTCGTAAACTGATACTTTTCATTGAATTGATGCAGTTTTTCACAAAATTTTATGAAAAATTCATTTTATTTATTAAAAATTTCATTTGCCTAGGAAAAAAGTTTCATAAAAATTATGAAAGTTTTTCACAAAGTTGAAGAAATTTTCAATTTTCTTTGTGCAGAAAACTTCATTAGTTTAGTTTTAACGCTTTACGGACTACAAACCGCTACATATAGTGTGTAATACACCAATTTGGCATCACTGAGATAAAGTGAGGTAATTACATTTTAAAAGTATGTCCATTAAGGAGGGTCGTTTCAGAAGAAAAAAAAAATTTGAAGTGTTTATAAAATACTGTAATATTATAAACAAATGTTTTTACTCGATTAGACTTAAAAGATACGATGTGCAAAGTTTCACGTTAAAACGTCTTCACCAAAAGAATTTATGGCAATTTAAAAGTCGAAAAATTAAACAAAAATTAAAAAATGTCTTGGAACTTATATGAGTTTTTACATTCTTTTTATTTTTTGGCTCATAGTTTTTGACTTTCAGATTCAAACCAATACAAATGGAGTCACAATATTTGGGAGATAGATTCACGTTAAAGGGATTTTCCATACCGCTGCTTTGTGTAAAGTTGTATGGTGAAACCAAAATTTTCCGATTTTTTAAACATTTGCTGTTTTCTCCAAAGGCATTTGGGAAATGGTGTACTTTTCTACTGTTTGAGGTATATCAAGTAAATGTCAACGCAACAATAACGGGATACGAATATCACAAACTTATAAGGAATTTGCGTAAATTTATCGAAAATGTATATTTTTTTGGTCTGTCATTCATTTAAATTGGCCAGAGTATTGCGTGATCTGAGTTTCTTTCCTTTAAACATGGCAAATATCGCCCAAATCGGGCGAAAAAATTAAATTTAAAAAACACCTACGTTGTACCATTTTTAGTACAAAACACATAATTTTAATTTAATTATGTTCGCCCCGGTAGGCTAGTTGGTAGCTTGCTGGCTTATCTGTGCGGGGGTCGTGGGTTCGATTCCCACCAGAGGCACTGGTCTGTTTTCGCTACAACGCGCCAAAGGCCATAGTAGCTAGTGCTCGGTTAGGGTAATAGTATATAATTTGTAATTATATGATTATTAATAGTGTCCGACCGAACAGTTCGGCCAAAAACCTATATTTTGTCGGTTTTTTGATATCTAGAGGCAATGATGACAAATTTGGATTTGGAAACATTTTTGTTGAGCCGATTTAATTTGATTTTGTGTATAAAATTTAAGAGAAGAGCCGAAGTTTAGCTATAAAGTTAAAAGTTCGGCCGCCGACTATTTTCAATTTGGCCGAACTTTCTGAGGCCGAACAGTGAATTCATTGCTTAACTACAGACTTTTCTTCAAATGTGACACTCAAAATAGCATCTAATCAGCCCAATAAACATTTTTCCAACCGCCAAATTTGTCCATAATGCTTTAAAATACCGAATACAGACCAAATGCATTTTCTGGCCGAAATGTTCGGTCGGACACTAATTATTAATTAATAACATAAAAAATAATAATTTAATTATAAATAAAAAACAAAATTTTAGTCTTGAAAGGGCTAAACATATTTTTCATCTGCTAAAAAAATTCGAGTAGGCCCCAAATAATATAAAAAGTTTAATTGTTTTCAAGTTAAATATCGTTTAAAGTGTAATCGGTCCAACTATTTCTGGGGTAAAGCAAAAGTTTTGCTATAAAATGTCTCACGTGAGGGCATTTCCATTTTATTTCAGCAAATAATTTTTTGATAGTCTCTGATTTTGATAAAACTTGGTCAGTATGTTTGGCATATTTCCGAAACGATTTCTTAGTTTGTACACGGTGGCAAGCCTTGAGATTTAAAATATCGCAAAATTAAGTGTTGGAATATCATTCAAAGGGCCATAACTTTTGTTGTGTGAAATATATTAAAAAAAAACTATTGTTGCATAGGAATAAGTTAAATTTTGTGGTTTAGAAATTTTATAAAAAATTTTGTAAAATATTTTTTATAAAAAAAACAAATCTAAACTATTTTTTGAAAAAAATTCTCCTTAATTTTTTTTTAATAAATTATATATAAAAATTGTTATTATGTTATAATATGTTTCTTTATATGTATTAGTATAATTATTGGACAATTTTTGACTCCCTGAAGATGTCATTCAAAGAATGAAGAAATATTGGAGATATATAAAATAATAAGGGATGTTTTATAAATACAAATGTGACCTAGAGCTCAATTATTTAATAAAGTCATTTTTTTATAATTTTTATACAAGAACCAAAAACACGGCTTCTGAACACGCTGAAAAATGCAGATCACCAAAATTTAACTGATTTTTCTAAAAAAAAATGGAAAAAACTACTTTTTCCAGAGTCATAAGACATTTTTTTTCAGATATCCCAAAAAGTACTAGAGCTTCCAGTCTACAATTTTCAGTGTATTTAGAACTTACAAAGTTTACAAAGTTGTCACAGTTTACAAAATAAAAAAATCCGTTTAAAAATCTGCCAAACATACTCACCAAGTTTGATCAAAATGTTAGACCAAATTAGTCTTTGAAATAAGATGGATATGCTCATGAATCATTTAAATTGACACGATAACTATCGGATAATAAAAACTTATGTTTTTTCAAACTTAATATTCAAACTTTAAAAAACATGTTAATATTTACTTATCAATATTAAATTAATATTATTGTTTGATTTAAGCAGGCTTGCCAGATATTTTTTTTTTCGTTATCCCTAAACAAGCCCAAAAATATCCTCAAAAATTACCAATTAGAAAAAATTTTTAACAAAATACTAGAGATAATTTTTTTTACTAATTTGCCTAAATTAACAATTTTGTTAAAAAACTCCAAATTTATTTTACAGGTAAAAAATATATCACTGCAAACTAGTTTTGCAAAAAAGTAGAATTGTCAATTATTTTTCCCACCAGATTTGAACATTTTGTTAACAATTCAATAGATACTTTTTTAAATCAAAAATATTATTTTTTAATTTTGCAGTCAAAAAAGGTGATTATTTTTAAATGAACAACCTTCATATAAAATTAAACCTTTAGTAATGTATTTTGAATTAATTTTTGTTTAATTTTTGAGCTCTTTTTCTGGCTGACTCATATTACAAAATTGTGCCTACTTTAAAAGGTATATTAAATTGGCTTTTTCCAAGCAACTTTATCAGCTGTTTTTTATAAAATGTTTTTAGAAAATTTTGAATTTTTTATATAATTGATTTGATTGGTAATCTATACTAATTTAAAATAATTATCGAAAATTTGTCAAATCCCCAACAAATTTTTCAAATCCCGATTAAAATCCCCTGTACACCAACTTTCAAACTCGATAGTTAAAACTAGAGAAGTACACGTGAGTGAATTTTGATCCCGCTCACGAGAGAAAAATTTCACTCTCGCACAATTCTTCAAGAGCATTATTTTATTACTCATTAAATTCAGATTTTACTCACACTAACGCCTGATCACGCATGATTCACGTTAATCACGCAAATTCACCAAACCAAAATCCTAGCGGAAAAAATAATATGTAAAAATTAAGGTAAATTGTGAATATTTTACTCAAAATTGCTCTATATATGTAATTTTGTCATTAATTTTGTATTTTAAAACAATAAAAACATTAAATCGGCGAAAAAAAACCAAAAAAAAAAAAAAATTGAAAGAGATTTTTTTTTTTAAATATGCACTCACGCTCACTCAAGCACACAAAGAATTTTTTCCTACTAACACTCACTCACGCTAATGTGAGTATAATTGTTTTCACTCACACTCACGCGTGATTCACACGAATCGCGAAAAATTCTGCACACGTGCAATATACTTTTGATAAGACCCAATACACGGCATGATAACAATGAATGTTTGCATGAAATCTATGAAGTGTGACTGGAAATCGTCCATTGAGACTTTTTATTAATTTAATGCAGTTTTTCATACAATATTATGAAAAATATCATTTTATTTATTAAAAATTTCATAGGCTTAGAAAAAAGTTTCATTCAAATTATGAAGTTTTTTTTTTATAAAATTTTAAAAAAAAAAATTATTCACCCAGTGAAGAAAACTTTGTTCAGTTTAGTAAAAATTTTCATAAAAACTTGATTGTAGCTTAAATATTTACAAGAGATGGCAACTCTGGTTCAAAATGGTAGATAATATGTGTATTAAAATTAAACTTTTCTGATACTCTTTAAAACGTTTTTCATCCCATTGTTTCAAAAAAAAAAAATTTATTCAAAAAAAAAATTAACTAAAATCATTATTTTGTTATTTTAATACTGAAACTTAACAAGTCTGGGAACATTTTATACAATTTGTTTTTATTGCTTTTACTCATATTGCGCGATATGTATGCCCAAAAGTATGTTAATCAAAAGTTATAAAAACGTCAAAGGTAAACTCACAAAAACAAAACCCGTCCAAATAGTTGACAATTAATTCAGCTACGAGAACAAGAAAAAGTACCAGAATATGCTCCAGCTATATTTTGATTGAAGTTGAGAATCATATTATGCTAAGTTTATGTGACCTAAATTTTAGCTAAAATAGTTAGTGAACAATTTTATCTAACTACACAGAGAGCATTTTCTTGGATGAGTTTTAATAAAATTTTGCACTAACCTAATAAAGTTTTCTTCACAAAGTGAATGAAAAATTTGTTTAACTTTTTGAAAAAACTTCATAATTTTTATGAAACTGTTTTAAAATATACTTTTTCGTTAGGGGTATCAAAGTTTTAATAAATACACTTAAATTTTTCATAAATATAATAAAATTCTGCGAAAAATCAATGAGCCTTTAAAAAAAAAAAATTGGCAAATTTATCAAATGTTTGCTAACCCTTAGTTGATTAGATATGAATATTTAACTAACTGAAATCAAATAGACTTTTTTCTGTGTATCTTAGTTATAAAAAAAACATATAAAAAAATTAATAAAAAGTCAGCTATATATATATTTTTAGAAAATAATACAATATTGTTTATGTTTTATTATTTTATTATTTAAAAACGCAATTTTATGCCCAAAAGTATGTTAATCAAAATTTATAAACACCTTAAAAGATAAAGAGAAAAAATTACTCTCATAAAAAAACCCGCTGAAATAGTTGACAATTAATTACCCTACGAGAACAGGAAAAAGTACCAGAAAATAAACCAATACACCAAAACGAAAAAAAAAATAGTTATTCCAAGAGATTTTTTTTTTCTAAATTTGTACTGACGCAAACTCATTCACGAGAAAATTTTGATAACCCACACTCGCGCAAGAAGATTTTTTTCTATTCACTTTACTATGAAAAACTGCGTTAACGTAATGAAAAGCTTCAATGGACGAATTCCAGGGACACTTCATAGATCTAATGCAAAATTTCATTGATATCATGCAGATAATTTTCTCAGTGTATATAAACATATATTACACACATATAATTATAGATTAATATCACATCATATCTTAGTTGCTCCGAAAAATGGCATACATAACCTAGTAACAAGTGTTGCCATGGGAACTCATCTGGTATAATTTAATCCGAATAATGGGTCTATCTAATTTGATCAAGTTATATATAATTTGAAGCAATTTGATATAACTTCATAAAATTCTTTAGAAATCTGCATTAATAATTTGTTTCACATTCCAAATAATAATGAAAATTTAAATGGACATTTTAAAAATAATGAGCCCAAAATAACGACATTTTCAACTTTACATCACCTGATTTTGGTAAAACTTGATATAAACATTCTCCCAGTTAATATGGTGTTTAAATATTTTTTTTTTTTCAAAATTCGTCGAAGTTCTCATTTAGTTGCTTTTTTAAGATGGGACTTTTTAACAAATGTGTAAGAAATATACAATATTTGTGATAAGGATAACGAAATTCAGAAAATGTCCTTAGTTTGCGAATATATCAAAAAACTAATACATAATTGATTTTTCTGAAATTTATTCAGCAATTAATTCAAAGTATTACTAACAACAAGAAAACTTGGCTGGATAGGGCACAAACTTAAAAGAGAAGACGATAATATATGCCAAAGAGCCCTAACGTACAACCCCAAGGTGCAAGAAAACGAGGAAGACCGTGCAACTCTTGGCGTCGCTCAACATTGAGTGAAATTAATAACCTGCCTGCTTTTAGTAATAGAAAGATAAATAGCTTATTAGAACTAAGAAGTTTTGCAAATAGACGCACCAGGTGGAGATTTCTAATTGAGAGCCTATGCCCACAATGAGGTAGCTCTAAAATATTTTAGCGCATGGCTTATTGTTATTATTATTATTACTAACAACATTTAAAAATTTCAAGTTGGGAATCAGAGGGGTTAAAAAACAAACATAATTTTTCCGAAAGTACACTCAGGGAACTTCTGCTTTAAAAATATGCAGTTGTTTGGGTTGTAATACAGTTTCTTTATTTAATGTAAATGTCAGTCATTTGTAGAACAAATTAAATATTTACTAACCTTGTAGGATATTTCAAAAAACAAACCACATCAAATGACTGTTTTATGATTTTGCATTCATTTTTTACAGTTGTTTTTTGTTATTTAAAAAATAAAAAAAATAAATGTTTGTTTATATTTTACTAACTTGTGGTTCATTTTTACTACAATTGTTAGTAATTTTTTGAACATTAAAAAACAAATGACAATGTTAGTTGAATTTACTGAAATGTAAGTCGTCATTTCTTTAAGTGAAATTTAATTTTTTTTTAACTACATTTGCAGTGGGGTTTACCTACATAGTATTCTAAGTGTATCGTTTCAATTGAATATATCTATTTCGTATATTCTCATAGCAATCTACGACAAACTTCAATATTGTTTGCCTCAAATAGGAAAATCAACCCAGGTAGAAATTTGGGATGGTACAAAAAACGAAGAGTTTTCAAAACGTTTGTTTTTGATGGTACTAAAATAAAAGCGTTTCCAAAGCGATAATTGCAAATAATACGAAAAAAAGCATTTAAAAAACATTATTTTGGATTGCTATTCGAACGTTCGGACAAATTATTTTAGGAATACTTTTTATACAAAACTTACAAATATTTGTGAAATAAAAACACTGTAAAAACATTGGTTCAAAAGCGTTTTTCCAACGTTTGTAAAAAGTACTTTAGAAGTTCTTATCGTACAAAATTTACAACGGTTTATAAAATAAAACCAATGTAAAACCATTGCGTTAAAACGTTTTTCTAACATTTGCCAATAGTACTTTAGAAATACTTTTTTTTTTTGCAGCTGTTCTCTCTGTTATAATGTCAAACGAGTTGCAACAACAGTTTAGTGGATGCGGAAAGCCAAATAAAGGCGTAGGCAAAGAAAATTTCAGTTCAACCCAAGTATATGAAGAATTAAAGGGTAATAAGTACATAACTTGTGAAAAAAGTATTTTTTTACAACATTTATTTTCTACAGATTTTTTTTTACATCAGTTTGAAACTGAAACACCAGCCAAAATTTTGACACAGACAAGCCGCTGGTTGGCGACTGCTAGTATAGAAACTGCTCAAAACAATCTATTTTCAATCAAATTTGTCTTTCGAGCGTTTTGACAATGTTCAAAATTACAATCCTCAAAGCGGTTATCATTTGGGTCGTTTTCATAACGCTTAATAACTGTAAGCCAAAATGTTCTGTAAATACTTATTTAACGATTGAAAAAGCATTTCAAAAATTTTGTTTTGCAATGTTTTGAGAACGTTATAAAATACCATCCTCAGACCGTAAATTTGGGTTATCATTTTGCACATTCTCAAAACGCTTTAAATTTGTAATTTGGTATGTTCTGAAAACGCTTGTACCATCATGAAAAATGCTTTTAAAAACGTATTGTATTTTTCTACCTGGGAATATGCATCCTAGCAAAATAAAGTGGAAGTAGTGCTTTAAGAACCTCTTTAACTTGACTTCCAAAGTATTAGTACACGCACATTTTTCGCTTTCGCAACTGCCAAAAATGTTAAATTCAAGTTATTTTAAACAGCCTTTACATCACCATATAAATTAATTGGTATCTAAATTCATAACATCCTAAGAAGTGATTTTTCATTAGTTCATAAATTCTTTTTTTAAGGAGGTTGAGGTGGAAAGTGGTTGTGGTTGAATTTGCAATCAGAAGGTTGCGAGATCGATTCCGAACTGGGGAGATAATTATTTTTTTTTTTATTTTTTTTTAATTCTTATTAATTTTTTAGTGTTTTCTTTTATTTTTATTTTTTTGTTATTTTTATTAATTAATAATCATATAATTACAAATTATATACTATTACCCTAATCAAGCACTAGCTACTATGGCCTTCGGCGCGTTATAGCGAAAACAGACCAGTGCCTCTGGTGGCAATCGAACCCACGACCCCCCGTACAGATAAGCCAGCACGCTACCAACTAGCCTACCGGGGCGCACGATTTTTTTTATTTTTTTTTTCTTTTATTTAGTTCAGTTTTTTCTGCATATATTAAGGTATTTAAAAAACAACCAAATAATTAACATCTTGACTTTAATCGCAAGGAAAAAAATGTTCAAAATTGTTATCCAGGGTCGACAAATAATTATTTGATAAAATCTAAAATCTAAAATCTTTGTAAAATCTAAAATCTTTGCGATGGAACATTTTGTAAAAATTATTTAAAAATATAAAAAAAACCTAAAGTTTTATACAGTTATTTTAGTTTTTTGTTTTTATATACATCGAGATTATTTTTATGTTATTTCCATTTATAACGAGCTTTCAACCTCCGTATATTTACAAAAAGAAAGCAAATCAAACATATTAGCTAGGTTGATACTAGTATTTCGATCTGGCTAAAGATCTCATCAGAACCCGAAGTTTTAGAAAAGCTTGTTTTATATTTTTTATTGTTATGTTGATAAGAAATTCAAAGATGTATTTCACTGCAAAAAATTAGTTTATGTAATTTTTCATATTTGTTTCAAGATATAATTTTAGGTGTGCCTTAAAACGTGTGCAATATTAATAAAAATTAGGTTAAAAAATTTGATTTTGGCTTCAAAAATCTATTTAATTTTTAATTCTATCGTTTCGGATCGCTAAAAATTAGCAAAAACGAAAAATATCGAAGCCAAATCTTGACGGCTAATTTATTAATGATAATAATTAATTAGTGAATTAATTAATTAATAACTTTTACTTAATGTAAATATATCATTTTAATTTACCTACACACAGAGAAAAAATTAGTTGGAATACTACCACGACCCCCAAGATTCTTCTCCACCAATTCAATTTTATTTCCTAGCATGTAATTATTACGATTACAACAACCATTTTTTGCTTTAATGACATACATTTTACTGTTACAACTAATTAAATTTCAATTTAAAAATCAAGGTGGTATTTCCAACCAAATTGATCAAAAAAACATCTTGTCACAAGAATACCATAGCAACGATCATATTAAAAACATAAAAATTAACATTTCAACCGACAAATTGGCAATGAAAATTAATATCTAATAGTTCCAATCAAACTTGAATTTTAAATCATTCATATTATTTTATTAAGGATTTACTAGCGACTGTTGGTCAAATAGTGTTAAAATGTTCGGTTGTAACAAAAAATTTGTAAATTAATTTTATTTTTAAACAATTTCGACACTCTCAACTGTAAGTAGTTTGTTTTAAATGATAAATGAACAAAGTAGCATAGCAATTGTCAAAAATATATGTGTGTATATTAAAAATTTAAACGTTGAAAAAATTAAAAAAATTTTACCAAAAAAATATACATACAAAACTAAAAAAAGAAAATTATAAAAAAAAACAAACAATTAAATTCCAAATATAAAAAATATTGTGGGTACTTCAAGAAAAATTCAATGTTCAATTATGGCAGGACTTCTGGAAAAATAGACATGCCAATTTCATTTGGCCACAGCATTTTCACAAAGGTAGTTTGTATAAAATATGTAAATACTATTGGAAAATGCATTAACTGTTCTGAAACTTTTATACAGGTCATCCAACGCACTTTCATGAATCCGTTTAAGAGCCAAAACACTACAGTTGGATGAGAGGCTTTTTATTTAAGATGCAAAAATATATTTTTATCTGCGGAAGTTTTTATGGATCCCAACTCCCAAAGCACAAATAACCAATGATGGTTACCGTTTCAGTTTGAAATAACAGTATTGGTTTATCATGTCGAGACAATAATTTTTTTATAAAATAATAATTTTCTTATGTACAAAATGCATTTAAATTTAACGATTTTCCAGGAAAGTTGTCTAAAGCTATTTTAATGAAAAATGTCCCACAATTTGATTCATATCCCAATAACGAGTCTGAAGATTTTTCTTTAAAAAACAAAACTATTATTCACAATCAGATTATGCAAAATTTTAATTTATAAAAAAGTTGTTTAATGTATTTTTATTTATAAAAATTCCTCAAATTCAAAACCTGGGTTCGGTTAAAAACCTCTTTTTTATAGGTTCAATACATCAAAATCTCGGATTTTGTACACGAAAATTAAAGTTTCGTAAATTTTTCAAGAAAAAGCATAAGAATGTGATGGGTATCTATAGAGAAATGCTCTTATTTTATCAGAAATTTTGCTAATTGAGTTAAATTATTTGTTTACAAAATGTATGTATCATTCTTAATATAAAAAAGATTAAAAATATTTTAAAAAATTACTTGGAAACAGTGTATTATTTAAAATAATTCGATAAGCCCCACCAAATAAATTCAATTGAATCAACTAACCCATTTTCAAATTCGTTTTGGACAATAAAATGATTCGATTATTCAAAACGAAAGTTAGGTACAACAATCGAATTGCAATTCTAATTTGGAAATAGTTCACGTAACTACAAAAATTCGGTTGGCAAAAAATTCGGTTGGAGCAACGAAACTGTTTTCTGTGTGTATACAGTTTTTACCGACCTCTTTCTCTAGATTTTTAGAAAAAAATACGGGAAATATTAAAAGATCTTACGTTCCAAGGCACACTCGTTTCATTGCAGACCACTTCTACCTACCTGTAGTTAAAGTACTTCTTCAATACTTTTTCCATTGCCAGGTATATTTTATCTTATTAAAGACACTTCTCGTCAAATTAATTATTAAAAAAATATTTTAAAACATGCAAAGAATTCAAATTTGTTAAATGAGCTTTTTTATTATTTCTTAATATATATTTTTTAACCTGATCGCAACTTAATAAAAATGTTTTAAAAGCCATTATTTTATCTTTTTTATATTATATATTTGTGTAGCATATTTTTCTGGTTTTCATAAAAATATATCAATATTTCAACTTAAGTTCGTTTTAAGTTTGTTGTACTGTATAAGTAACTTTCGTGCAAATGGTAGAGCGGTCTACTTCAATACAGCAGACCGTGTCTCAGATTCCTGTGTTCAATACACGCTGGCACCAAAAGATTTTTTTTTTTCAGTATTTAATAAAACATCCCCTAGAGTATGCTGCACATTTTTATTAAATAAAAATGTTAATATATATTTGAAAAACACCTTCCATTTACTATTGAAAAATAGCATTTATGCACTGTTTAAAATGCTATTAACGAAGCTATATATTCACTCCATCCGCACAATGCCACGACAATGTTAAAATCATTAATGATTCGCCTATGTATGCATCCGGATCGGTAGAAGTGGTGTTTTTACTACTTCTTCCTCAGCTCTTATTTTGCTGGGATGTTAATCAAGAGACCACATGTAGGTAAACTGTTGTACTCAGATTTTCGTTATCACATAATATGTCCCGTCAAAAAGACATTTAATGATAATTTATCAAAATATTTCAAGACCAAAAATTTTAAAAATTTCCTGAATGCTTCAATATCCTTGACTGATTTTAATAAGTCCATGAAAAGAAAGGTTTGCTAATACTGTAATACATACTCATATTGCAGCATTTTAGCTTTATTAGTTTCGCTATAACAAATTTTAGAATTAGACCTGTAAAAACAAAAGTCAAATGTAAATGAAATTAATTTAATATAATAAAATTTCATGTGTATATGAGATACATATTTAAAAATTTTGTTATTGCTAAACTAAGGATATGTACAGACGGATGTCAGATCTTACAATATTGTAAGATCTGGCAATGTGCTGGCAATGTACTGATAATGAAACATGTTTAGCAAAAGGTAAATTAAATTGTCAGTTCAGACGATTGTAAGAAAATCTTTCAATTTCATTGTCAGACAATTATCAAACAATAAATTTATCTGCCAACGAAAATTGTCAGTGCAAACGGTTGTCAAATTCTTGTATGGCAAAAATTGCCAGATCTGTTGTTAGACATTGCCAGAACTGTCAAAGCATTTGAAAGAAATTATTCATTGTCAATTGTGTGTTTAATTAAATTGAAAAAGTAATAATATTGATTGTCATGGAACAAAAAAAGAATTGCAAGCGATTTTAGCTGCATATGTATTAGAAAGTAGAGAGGATGAAGACAAAATATTTTGCGAATTGCAGTTGAAAGAGGTGCGGAGATTTGCCCATTTTCCACTCTTTCACACTTATCTGGATGGCATCTGCGACCTCTTGCCATAAAATATCTTTGGGAAGTTTATACTCAGCGCAACCAGCATCCCATAACTTCGCCGTACCTCAACTTCTTCGATAAGTTTGATAATACTTTCGTGTGACCACACGGATTCCACCTTTTTGCGGTAGGATCTTTGTTTGGGTGTTGGTTTTTTCCCGGCTTTAGAGCCTGCTGGCGACTGAGTACGAAACATCAAGTCAGTTGGCTCATAGCTGCAATCTATCTATGGTTTCATTAATGGAAATGTCGCCATCCATTTTTTTATTTAATTTGATTTCCTATTTTGTTTCACTTTTCATTTTTAATATTATTAATATGAACTTTTGTTTTTTTTCATTATTTATGGACAGTGCCGCCAATAGAAAATTTCTGTGACAATACTGCCATTGTCAGATGCATTAATTTAAACACATCTGCCAATAAAAAAATGTTTACAATGTCTTGCAATTATCTGAAAATATTATTGTCTTACAATGTACAGACAATGCTTTTTCGGACAATGTTGCAAGCCAAAAGTTGTAAGTTCACACTGTTGTTAGACATTTTCTGAACATTTTTCTGACAATATTGTAAGATCTGACAACCGTTTGTTCATAGCTTAACCAATAAAGCCAGAAGACTGAAATTTTAATATGTGTTACAGTACTGTCATACATTTAACATGATTTTTTTCTATTGCCGAACTAATTTAAAACAATAAAAATTAAATTTTTAAAAGGACATTCTTAAAATTGTTTGTCCTGAAATATTACATCAAATAGTCTGATATCCGTATTGGCATCATTTAATGAGTACAAATATTTTAATAAGATATTTAAAAATTTAACATTAAATGTCCTTTTGTGATAACAAAAATCGGAGTTTGCAGTTTAACTACATCTGGTCTACTGTTTAATATGCCAATCGATTTTCCCATGTGTGGCAAAATATATTGAAATTTGTCGTAGGGCACTATGTGCCCAGCAAAAAATAGTCTGGATTTGGTAAGCAGTAACTATAGTATAGTAACTATAGTATAAACGTATACGTTTATATTCTTCCAAAAAAGCGCTTCACCGCCTCATACTATAAAGCAATTAGGGAAGGCATTTTGTCGTGCTTCCCAGAATGGCTTCTTAAAAGCAGTGAATAATGCTTACAATGAAGCAATAAAGTATGCATACCATGAAGCACTATTGTTGTCAGCATACAAAAAAGCGCTTTTTAGTGCGTAAGAAGGCATGAATTTATTGCTTCTAAGATCACATGAAAAAAGCGCTTTAAAAGAAACATACCAACTGGGACATCGCGAACAAAAATCATGGCTTCTGTATTTGCTTTGGAAGCGCTTTGTTATCAAATAATGCTGGGTGAGTATACACAATTTTATATTAAATTTCAAAAATACTTTCGGCAAAAAAAAATTCTTTAATTTTTGAAGACCTCTGTTTTCCAATTTGAAATTTTGATGTGATGTAATTGACACTTGGAGTTAATTGCAAAATAAATTGCAGAAAAACTTATTATGGGTTTCTTGAAATATTCTCGAATTTTTTTTTTTTTTTTTTTTTTTTTTTTTTAAAGAGAGGCAACACTCAGGAAATACTTCCTATATTTAGTGTGTTGCTTTCTTTGGAAAGGGATAGTATAGAGATGAAAGGTGGGGAAAGATGAAGGGTTTCAGACATGGCAACACTGTAATTGCGCGAGATGATAAGTCTTAGAACAGTTGTTGCTCGCCACCTGATGGAGAGTTAGCGAACTTATTGAAGCTTTTTGGTTCATAGCCCTGATTCATTATTTTACTTCGGTGGGGTTAATTGCTATGGGAACACCGAAGGTGGACATTGCGATACGTATGAGGGATAGAAAAAACTCATACATATTATTTTGATGTTGCCGGCACCGGGGATCGAACCCGGGACCTTCTGTGTAAAAGTGCAACGCGCTAACCATTACACCACAACGCCCAAATTAAAAACATTTTTTCAAATTTAGTTATCCTTTTATCATAAAACTTTAATTTTTGTGCAACTCAGTTTAAAGAAGAGGATTTGATCTTTAAAACGATACCAAGTTCTTAATTTTCTGTTTCCGCGTTCAAAAGTTATGAGAATTCAATCATTGTATATTTCATACAAATTTCTTAAAAACCCCCAACTTTGAGCAGCGACTAAACGCTAACTATATAGAATTTTGAAAAAGTAAAAAACACGTAGACTCCATATTTACTAGGAGAATATAAATAGCACGTTAAATGAAATTTCAAGGCTAATCGAAAGTTTTTAAAAGCTTCCATAAATCAATGCCCAGCAAAAAAAAAAAAACTCGATTTGGTAAGCAGTTGCTGCCTTTATATGCTTCCAAAATAGCACTTCACCGCCATGCATACTATAAAGCAATTATTTAAGGCATTCTGTAGTGCAATAAAGTATGCATACCATGAAGCACTAATGTTGTTAACATACAAAAAAGAGCTTCTTAGTGCCTACGAATGCATGGATTTATTGCTTCTAAGACCACATTAAAGAAGCGTTTTAAAAGGGACATACCAAGTGGGACATAGCGAGAAAAAATCATGCCTTCTGGAATGCCTTCCGGAAGCGCTTCTTTGAAGCACTATTTTTTGCGGTGTGAGTTTGTTTGGATTTGTGCAATATATGTTTATATTTATTTATCAGAGGAAGCAAATTTACTATGTTTTTTTTTCGATTTTTCAGCTTTAAAAAAGCATTTTTCTTAATATTTTAGGATTGCAATTGCTTTTTTACGATTTTCTGCCTTAAAATTATGTTTTTACTTATAAATAGTATTTACTCCATTAACTTAGAACTTTGTTCCAAGTGTAGCTTTTCAAAGTTTTTTACCTTTACATTGAAATTTTCGTTTTTATTTTTTGATAATTATATTAATATTTAAATAATTATATTAAAAGTTGATTTTTTGTAAATTTGTGCCACATATGTTTATATAAAATTATATATAAAAGTGATTGATTTCTTGTTTTTTTAATTTTAACACATATACATATTTAAATAAAATTAAATGTGCTGCCATATATAATTATATATTTGTTTGATTTTATTGTATCAAATATATCTACCTTGAAGTATATATGATCTTATATTTAGCTATATCGAGTTTATATAAAGAGATTAAAAGATCAACTTATATATAAAATAAGATAAAATTATATACATTTTCGTAAAAACAAGTATGAGATGTGAATGTAAATCTTTGATATGGTCACATATAAAATTATATATAATTACATATGATTATATATACTCTTTTTCGTCGGGTAGTTAATAATGATTATATGGAGGTACGGAGTAACGATTTTGGGTCTATTTTGCTATATCTCGCTTAGCTTTCGAACCTATTTTATGATTATAAAGTAAAAAATATCGGAAAATAACGCCATCTTCAAGTGAGACTGATAACGAAGACATAAAAAAATAATATTTTGAAAACAATTGTGGTTTCAATTAACTGACAAAATTTGTAAATTTGAGTGATTCTTACTAAATTTTAGGTCGAAAAATTTATTTAAAGAATAAACTTTGTTCTTGAGGTCAATTAACCCTATAGGGAATGAGGAGTCAATTGACCTAAAAGTGACTGTTTAAAGAAGGACTTATCACAGGACTGGTATAACTTAATACTGAAGTGGGTTAAGCAGTGTCAATTTTCCTAAATTTACCACCCCTGTGACTGGTAAAGGGAGTCACAGGAAAACACGAAAAAGCCAGTTGGCCAGAATTTTACCCATTGCAAGCTGTTTAGTTTTCGTTTATTTTATGCGACATGTCCGTTTTGCGAAAGTCTTGTGGTATGCCCATCTTTGGTTAGGGTAGGGTTTAGCAGAGGACTCTGGCACGAATGGACCGATCCTGTGGCACACGCAGAACCGGTCCCATTACCCATAGGGAAGATAACTAATAACTTTATCTAAATAACTGATTTCAACGATAGCAACAGAAAAAATTAACTCAACTGAAATTATGAGTGTACTAAGGTGGTTAATAAAGGCTACTAAATATGTACGTATCATCATTCATTTTCATATCGAAATTCCCTCTCACAACGTATAAACCCCAAATAAATCGGAAATATGTTCAAAAAAATCAAAAAATGCACTAAAAACTCAACATTTGCTCTTAAAAAAAAACATTTTCTTTAAGAATTCGTAATTTAAAACTTATTTATCAGTATAGTTAGAGTTACTTTGAGAAATTTATTTTAATTGCCAGCCAAAAAGGAGTTATATTTTGAATATAGCTAAATCGGTAAAGTCTAAAAAAAAAGAAATTTGAATTTGTAAAAATGACTTAAAGTTTCAAAATCAGTGCTGAAAACCCAAAAAAAAATATTTTTTCGATAACTAAAAACTAAATAAAAAAATCGCTAAAATATGCTTTTGTTCTAACAAGTACTAAAATATGCTCAAAAATAAGATTTTTTGATCAAAAATAAGGTTGATTTTTTAACGAAAATAAGATTTTTTATCGAAATATGCAAAAAAAAAAAATGAGTAAAATATACAAAAATATGCTATAACAAGTCAATGCCAGAATTCGTCAATTGTTCTAAAAATGCTAAATATCTCATTAAATTTTTAATACGACGCACAGGAAAAAACATGAAACAACAAATTTCTGGTTGCGCTGGAACAAAAATCCATAAAAATTTCTAGGAATTTAAGTTTTATAGAAGTTGAAATGCTACGGTGGGAAAACATAAACGCCAGAAAATTTAACAAAATTTTAAATTGTGCAATAAAATTGTAATTAAAAAGACAGAAGGAAACCATAAGTGTAAAAAGTTGGAAAAAACACCTAAAAAACCACAATATTAATATTTTTTAAAGCAAGAAAATCTTAACAAAAATTTACACTAGCGCTCGAAAATTAAAAATCCAAAAAATTACAAAATAGCCAAAAACGACGAATTACTTTTGGCTGGTTTTAAAAGAACAAAATTTTCCAAAATTTTATTTTTTTTTTTGAAATTTTATATTAAGTGTTTGACATATTTTTTTGCAGATTTTATTCGATTTTTTTCATACCCATACTTTGACTGAATTTAAAAAAGTTTTAATTTGGAAAATTCTGAATCCTGGAACTCATGGGAGCGGTTTTGCTAAAATACATGCACAGAAAAAACATGCTTGAGGCCACCATATTCGCAGGCATAATACATTTTTGGATTTATGATTGCGGCAATTTATCTCAATATTATCATATTATGGTTATGGAAATGTTTATAAGTTATCATATATATATATATTAAAAAGTAATGCATGTTTTTTTTTTTTACATAGAACAAATTTATAAATATATTTAATAATTTACACATTTAAATAAACTTATTTTAAAATAATTTAAGTAATTAAATTATCTTTGCGCAGACGATTAAGATTTGTATTATTAAGGAGTTGCATAAATCATTATTTTGGCGATAAATTTTTTTATTTTAGTACGTAAAAAAGCAGAACTAAACTTTCTCTGTTTCAGCACAAATCTTACTTTGTCAGGAAAAATTAAATAATGGAATCATAAGTACGCATTAAAATATTGCTAAGAATACAATTTCACAATACATTTATAATGATCACAATATGTTTATGGCAATCATAATATTTACACTATAGCCGCACTACGTTCATTTTACGGTCAACATAATCGTCCAACAGAGCAATTAATTCGATTAACTATGGAACGTTTTCGCACCACGCTTACTCTAAATGATAATATGCATATACAGAGACGACGTGAATTGCGTACAGAAGAAATAATTGTTGCTGTAGAGCGTAGCGGAGAGGAAGATCCCAATCAGTCTATCCGCCATCGTGCCCATCCACTTTATGGAAGATTACAAAATCCAACTCGTGCAACAATTGAAGCCACACTATCACCAAGCAAGGCGTAGATTCGGTGAATGGGTCCAAAACAAGATTACCGTTAATCCCGATTTTCATAAGAAGTTCACTTTTGGTTAAATGGATACAGCAATAAACAAAACTGCCATATTTGGACTAATGATAATCCTCAAGTGTATGCTGAAACACCGTTACATCCAGAAAAACTGACTGACTGGTGTGCTTATGGGCTGGTGGTATCATTGGTCCGTACATCTTTAAAAACGATGCTGGTCAGAACATAGCAGTCAATGGTGACCACTATAGAGCCATGATTACTGACTTTTTCGTTCATCAATTGAACAACCATAATGTGCAGGTGCTGTGGTTTCAACAAGACGGCGCAACATGTCACACAGCTCGTGCCACAATTGATTTTTTGAAGGAAACGTTTGGTAACCGCATAGTTTCACGTTTCGGACCCGTGAATTGGCCTCGAAGATCGTGCGATTTACACAGCTGGACTATTTTCTGTGGGGATATGAAGTTGCTAGTCTACGCCGATAAACCCGAAAATTGAACCTCCAGATTAGACTAATTCCAAGCCAGCCATGACGTTCATATGCCAGATGTCATATTTACATTATAAGCCCAGAAGATTATCTTTCGAATAGGATAAATTTCATGGCAATCTAAAAAATTCATCTTTGTTTTATTACAGTTCAAAGTTGTATACCTCTATAAAAAACACAGCTTTAAATCTTAAAGCTTTTAATTAGGCAGGGTTGCCAGTCCAACTGCTAATGTTAACATTACTGGGAACGAATTGGGAATCCGGCATGTATACTAATATTTAAACACAACATATTTTAGTTGATTATTTTCTTATTAGATTTCACACTGCGTTTTGCCTGTATGTTTGATTGAGAATTTTGTATTGAATTGTTGATCTTTTAAGATTGCATTTCATTTTGAATTGTCGGGTTTGAGATCATAATTAAATGTTACTATTACAAATAGAAAACACTTATTGGTAATAAATGTCAGATAAGATGAAAAAAAATCTTGTGGGTATAAGCGGTAGAGGGAGTGTCGCACTTTTGACCTTAGCGACTAGGTCATCTTCCGCCTCATTTTTAATCCATCACCCACAAGAAAAAAAAATAATTTAATTAAATTTGTATTAAAATTAAGTTATACATACGAGTAAATAATTACGAAATACTCATTTAATGAATTGTTTATCAATTCGTTAGAAGGTTAATAGGCAAAAAAAAAATAAAAATCCAAATATTTACAATGCGCAAACAGAACTAATTTTTATTTATTCAGAAATTCTAAAAATTAAAGAAAATTTAACAAAACAATTGAAAATGTTAGAAATGAAATATTTTTCAAGATTTTACATAAGGCTTTTTAAAAAATGTTACCTTAAATCTATATTATAAACCAAATTTGGAAATTTAAACTCCGTTTCTGTTGCGAAGTTTCTTGTTGAAGGCGCCAGCACCTCTCCTCTTGTTGTTGGCGAAAGGACCTCTCCTCTTGTTGTTGTTCTTCGCTCTCTTATTGCCACCCCTCTTATTCTTATTCCTTTTATTTTTGTTTCTCTTATTTTTGTTTCTCTTGTTTTTGTTTCTCTTATTTTTCTTTTTCTTATTTTTGTTTTTCTTATTTTTGTTTTTCTTATTTTTATTCTTCTTATTTTTCTTCTTCTTATTTTTCTTTTTGTTACCTGGTTTCTTAGCGGGTTTAGGAGTAGGTTTGCTGGGTTTAGATGGTGCAACAACAACAGGTTTAACTGTAGCTACAGGAACTGGAGTTGTTGGTGCTACAGGAGCTGGAGTTGGTGGTACGGCAACTACTGGAACTGAAGTTGTTGGTGCTACAGGAACTGGAGTTGTTGGTGCTACAGGAACTGGAGTTGTTGGTGCTACAGGAGCTGGGGTTGTTGGTACTACAGGAACTGGAGTTGTTGGTGCTACAGGAACTGGAGTTGTTGGTACTACAGGAACTGGAGTTGTTGGTTCTACAGGAACTGGAGTTGTTGGTGCTAGAGGAGCTGGAGTTGTTGGTTCTACAGGAACTGGAGTTGTTGGTTCTACAGGAACTGGAGTTGTTGGTGCTAGAGGAGCTGGAGTTGTTGGTTCTACAGGAACTGGAGTTGTTGGTGCTAGAGGAGCTGGAGTTGTTGGTGCTAGAGGAGCTGGAGTTGTTGGTTCTACAGGAACTGGAGTTGTTGGTTCTACAGGAACTGGAGTTGTTGATGATTGTCCCAATGCTACATGGCTATATGCAAACAGGGCAATGAACAGGGTAATAAATACGAATTTCATTTTTGCTGATTTTTTGGTAAAGATTTTTTAATGTTCTTTACTAAGATTTAAAAAATCTATACTTATTTCTACTTCTTCTAGAGCTATTTATACCAATTTCAATAACTAAAATTTTAACATTGTCATTTTCCACCACGAACTCTAAATTTGTTTAAATACTTAAATATTTATTTAATAATTTTAAACAATAGCAGTGTTTTACCAATTTTGCACATCACTTGTGTCTTCTGTATATTTGTTTATAAAATATTATCAATTTTTGTTGTTTTTATTTTTAAGCTGATTATTATCCGCAAGAACAAATTTTTAATATTTGTATTAAAAAATTCATCTCTAAAAAAAAAATTTTGATAACTTTAATTTGCACTAAGTTTTGTTAGAAATTAAATTTAATTTTTAAAGTTTAGGCATATTACTTAACCGAACTTTTTAAATCGGAAATGAATCGAACCGCAAAAAACGAGATAAGCAAACGGAATCAATTTAGGAATAATTTAGATTTTGTGTATCTCGAAAATTCATGACTTTAATGGAACATATATACGAGGTAATATTTGTCAACAGGGCCGCTCATCTCTCTTAAATTGGTGTAGGTTTAAGTTATAAGTTAAAATTTTAAAAACTCTTTAAACTTCACAATGCAAGGTGTAATTAAATTGATGGATTCGTAATTTTCAGTTTTGCAAACTTTCCATCATATTCTTATTTGGCAACCCCTGGAAAACACTTAAGTCATTTATGGCAAATCATTAATCCGCTGAACATTTTTCAACCAAATTTTGCTGGTAAATAGAACCATGATTCATTAACCATGATTCATACCATGTGCTCCACACAGAAAAACAAATAATAAGTTCTTCAACAAAATTGTTTATCGTTGCCGAACTTACGCGATATGAGCCAAAATATTTTAGGGCGCATTTTGAAAACTAAAGCATATAAAAGAGAAGTTTTGGACAAAAAATATTTCTCTTACCAAGATATGACCACGCCCGAAAAACTATTTTTTTCTGCTCCTATTTAAGAAGATATCGGGATTTTCGCTTTTTGGAAAAAGCGAGCGAAATTAGGCGAAAAAGTATCTAAACTTCAATTTATATTGTTCTTCATAATTAATTAATAATTATCTAGAAAACAGCGATAAAATATGAAACAATAAATGTGTCTTATCAAGTTTTTAATAAACCATTGAATTGTTATGTTTTGAATAACTCTCGCGTTAAAGGTCAACTAATAAATGTTCTAAAACTATGTTTCTATTGTCTAAACATATGTTCCTATTTACTTATGAAACAAACTATGTTCCTATTTTCACTAATGAGTCCAAAAATTTGTATAAAATAACTGTACAAACTCAGAGACAAGTACTCAAACAGAGAAAAGCAATCAAACAGGTAAACTTCAAAAATTAAACCGGTTTTATTAGAGGAAACATGTCATTAATGGTATAACTTTTTTAAAATTTTTATTTTGGTGAATTAAAATTGATCAATACTTTAATTTTGTCAAAAGATTTAAAAAATTAAGCACATTTTATATTTAATTTACACTAGATAGCAAAACACTTGTTTTGCCAAAACAAGTGGAAAAGAATAAAGAAGTATTGGAATTGAATAAAGAGCTTTAATACGTGTTTTGGCAAAACATATGTTTTGCTATCTAGTGTGAATGCCGTATTGCATGAATATTTTTTATATCGCAATAATATATACATATACATATGCATTTTTAATTTAATTTATTAATTTTTATACATCAACATTACAACAAATTTTGAAAAAACAAATATATTAATATTGCCCATACACTTTCCAATATGTCACTGAAAAACAAATTAAAATTTTTTTTGAATTATTTAATTTAATTGATTAACTTCCAATATAGGGAACACCAATTCATTTTGTTTGTAAATAACCCTAATTTTATCAATACTGTTTAACGTCTGCATTCCTCTTTATATGATAAACTGCCAATATAGGGTACAATATTTTATTTTGAAATAATTTATTGACAAAAAAATATTTATCAATAATATTGAACGTGTATTGTTGGTCACTGTATATTTTTAAATTCCAATTAACAAAAATACAATTTTTAAAGTCTTTATAGATTTTATTAATTTTGCAGAATTGTGAAAAATAACAAATAAGTATCATATTCAGTATCATACTCAGTATCATCAACAACATAAAAAACATTGTGAAACGCATTCACATTTTTTTTTTGTTCACCGTTCTTTTTCAAGAAGAGAAAATATTTTTTTTTTCAATGTTAAAAACTCACCAAATTATTTACGATTCATTTTTCATTCTATGAAAGAGAAACTAGTAAATAAAATAATCTTATCATACGCATGAGAATGAGATGCAAGGTTTATTTTCAAATGGAAACACATGGAATGAAAACATTTTTTGTTTTATCTTTCTTCTGCGTTGATACAAGAAAAACCAAAAATGAACAGTTCGTGGTTTCAAATACGTACTCTGGTTTAGACACAATTTTTCAACAAGATCGGTCAAGAACTTTTTGAGTTAGAGGGGTCAAAATTTGACATTTTGGCCAAACAGGTGTTTTTTCTCATCCAAGTAACTTATTACCTATTGTTCTATTGTTGACTATATTTTTCAAAATGAAAAACTTTTTTTATTTTTTTTTTCAAAATATGCCTAGTTTTTGTTTTTTCTTTTTTGTTCAATAGAGAGCTTAGGTCTTTTCCTTTAAGAGCTTTTTGGTCGCTTAGTGGGATGCGAGTGGGATATCTATCAAAATAAATCTTTTGTATCTCAAGACAAAGGTTTCTCAATTTTTAGCATATGCACTATTTTGAATTTTTCCCTATTTTAGAAACACAAAACCTTAAAAATAAAAATTCTACTGAGAAACTAGACAAATTAACCTTTTCGACGGTATGTAACATACTTAACTAAAATTTCATACCTCGATACTGTAATACCCACAATATGTTAAACCCCCAACATTTTTCCACCCCCAACATTTTTTCTGAGTCTTGTATCTGCCATTCATTGCGGCTTTTTTTGTCAATCCTATAGGTAGTTTGGAGCGCACGTAATATTAATTGTGATTTTTATTGTCAAAAAAACAGGTGCAACAGAGACAAGTTTTTGAATCTGGTGGAAATATTTTAGAACCATTCTCCGACATACCAGTTTATTTATTATTTTATGACACTTGACTTTAAAAAGTGTTTGGAGAGGTATTTATTTTAATATTATATAGTTTATTTTAATATTATGTTGAAAAGGTAAAAATTAATAGGTAGTTTAGTTTTATTATTATTAGTAACATTTGGTTAAAATGATCTTAAAAAAAGATTTATTGTCATTCTAAAGACATTCGGATATCTGTGTTTTAGAAACAGCGTTAAAGTTTAAATGTGTTGTTATTTACGTAATTTCTTAGATAATTAATCTTCACAATATCTACTTTAACAAAAAGAAACACACATAATCAGATATGCGAAATATTTCCGACGGCGTTCTGCCATAAACGACAGTCGCCGACGCTATTCCAATACTGTGCCGATTGTATTTTCCTGCCCGGGTGATGTCAAGGCAAATATTTTTTAGAACAGAATTTTGCAAACACAAGCTTTTTAATGCAAATATTGAAAATTCGGGTTTTGCTGACAATAAAAAGGGTGTTTTTTATACAGGTATAGAACTTTAAGTTGGCAACACTTTTTAACTGGCGGCCATTTTGTCAGCTGTCAAGTGATTTATGTTTAGTTTGGTTTGGCATTTCAACATGAACAGACTGACGTCTGAACAACGCTTCCAAATTTATTTTCAAAATCATGGTTCTGTTCGAAATGCGTATGGCGCACGAATTTTGTTTAGCGATGAAGCTCACTTTTGGTTAAATGGATACGCCAATAAACAAAACTGTCGTATTTGGAGTGATGATAATCCTCAAGTGTATGTTGACACACCGTTACATCCAGAAAAACTGACTGTTTGGTGTGCTTTATATGCTGGTGGAATTATTGGTCAGTACTTCTTTATAAACGATGTTGGTCAGAACGTTACAGTCAATGGTGACCGCTATAGAGCCATGATTACTGACTTTTACGTTCATCAATTGAACAACCATGATGTGCAGGAGCTATGGTTGCAACAAGACGGAGCAACATGTCACACAGCTCGTGCCACAATTGATTTATTAAAGGAAACGTTTGGTACCCGCATAGTTTCACGTTTCGGACCCGTGAATTGGCCTAAAAGATCGTGCGATTTAACACCGCTGTACTATTTTCTGTGGGGATATGAGAGAGTCGCTAGTCTACGCCGATAACCCAGAAACGATTGACCACTTCGAGGACAACATTCGACGCGTTATTGCCAATAGACGGCCACAAATGATGTAAAAAGTCATCAAAAACTGGACCACCAGACTAGACCTCCAGACTAGACTTCGCCCGAGCCATCCGTGGTGGTCATATGCCAGAAGTCATATTTAAACTATAATGCCAGAATATTATCTTTCGAATTAAGTAAATTTCATGTCAATTTAAAAAAATCATTTTTATTTTATTCCTTTTCAAAGTTCTATACCTCTATAAAAAACACCTTTGGAATATAGCAAACAATAACAATTTTTAAAAAAATAAGCAGATGATACAAACGATGTGCAAAATCATTTAAACAATGATAGTGTCTAGAACTAATTCATAAATAAATATTAGGCCTTCAAACAAAGTTAGAAAGTCTGTTTTAAAAAAGATATCTTAAGAAGTTTAAATACACAGTGCTACAAAAAACAAAAAAAAAATTTCAATCACTTTTCACGTAACCTAATATAGGTTGCAAATCTAGCTGAGTGTATTACAAAACCGGTTTGAGAAGTTGCAATATAACTAACCTCAAATTTTCGAGATAACGGCGAAAAAGTATTTTTTGAGATTGGCACATTTAAACATCGGTCATTTTTAACCGATTATGAAATTTTTTTTTGAAAAAATGCTGAAGATACAAATGATGTGCAAAATTGTTTAAACAATGCTATTGTTTCAAATTAATAAATAAATATAAGGCATTTAAATAAAGTCAGAACGCGTATTCTAAAATGAATATCTTAAGACGTTTAATTACAATGTGCTAAAAAAAAAAATTGCAAGCACTTCTCAAGTGACCTGTAGTGCGATTTAGTAATTTTTAACGCTCCGAAATCGCAAAATATATTGACAACTTCTGTTTTTTTCTCTAACGATTAAGCGATTCACTAAGTACATCTTAACGATAATAGACAACTCCATTTTTCTATTTAAAAATTTAACTTTTTCTCGATTGAATAAGCAACACAAAAACTGATGTCGTTTAGAAAACAACAACAGCTGACTTTAACAATAAAATGTTAATGACATAAAATCGTCAATTTTGTTTTTTTTGTTTACTTTTTGAAAAAAAATCAATTATCGGTGAAACCAGTTACTGAATCGCACGGCTGGTATATGTTGTAAGTCTACACAGAGAAAACAATTTTGTAGTTACAACCGAATTTTTTGACAACCGAATTTTTGTGGTTCCACGTACTGTCACTATTATTAAACTTTAGTACTATTGTAAGAACCGACATTTATTTACAAATTTCGAATTTTTATTGTAACAATTGAATATTTTATATTTATGGACTATAATATTCTATAAATAGATTCACATGCGTTCAACAAAATTTATTTTATTAAAAAAAAAAATTATATGCCTCGAACTGGGCTCGAACCGGCGATCTTTCGTTTGTCAGGCTGGTACTTTACCTCTAGCCTAAGCCCAATTTAAAGGTTTTTTTTAAATTTCAATCTTGAATATTTTCTAGTTTTAAATATGTATGTCTAAAAATAGATTTGTATGTACTATAGAAATGCGGTTGCTCATCTCAATATCTTATTAGAGTTACCAAAACTATAAAAAAAATTTATATTATTTTAAAATTATTTTATTAATAAAAAATTCTTTTCCGCCAACTGGGCTAGAACCAGTGACCTTCTACTTGCCAGGCAATTACTTTACCTCTAGCCTAAACTCCATTTGAATTTTTGTTTTCAAATTTCTACCTTGAATATTTTTTATCTTACAAGTTTAAATACTAAAGTCTAAAAAGAGATTTCTATGTAAAACAGAAATTGGGTTGCTAATCTTAATATTACACTCAAATAAAAAAGTTAGTAAAGTCAGCAAAAAATTTTGCTGAGTCAGCAAAATTTTAGTCAGGAGGGTGCCTGCAAAAAAATTACTAATGTCAGCAAAATCTTTTGCTGAAAATCAGCGAGCTAATTTTAGCAACAAAATTAGTAGATTCAGCAAAAGTTTTGCTAAAACTTAGTAGATTAGAAATTAAAAAACCCTTGCTAAAAATTAATAAAATTTTTGCTGAATATTAGTAGACTGAAAAAAACTCAAAAAATTTGTAGAAAAATTATACTTTAGTTAATTTATTTGCTTAAAACCATAAAACATATTTTTGTGATTCCTTTTAAAATAATTTACAATACGTTACAAAATATAAAAATGTTCATACTCCCAAATTGACGATATGAATTAATGTAATATCTAAAAACAATAGAAATAATTATATATAACATAAACGAAATTATCTTTGAACTACTTACATCAATTATTGTCTAAATGATGCTATCTGTTAAAGGAACGCAAATGCCACAGAGAATTATAGAAACGAAAAGAAAAACTAACAAAATATAACATATACAACCCTTTTTTGCAATAAGAAAAAGGAAACAGAAAAATTTAAGATGTATGTCTTTGTCTTTCTGTCTACTTATTGCATATTTGTCTGCAATTTGACCACACAAGATTATTAATATATATAAACATTTAGTTTACAAATACAAATTCAATCATTATTAAATTTAAATATTTTATTTTGTCTTTTATTTAATTAATAGATTAATAGGTGAAAAACAGATATAAAAATCTTCCATGGTTGATTTTTTTATATTATGCCTTTTAGTATAATTTTCCTCGTCACTACTACATCGTGACATGCCGCGACATCTAATTCATTATGCGTATATCTTTCAGTCTGGTTGTCTTTCACACTATTTATGTGCTAATCAAGACAAAATAAATTAGTAAAACATTAGTAAAATATTAGTAAGACATTAGTTTAAAACAGTTAAGTGCTGAATAAGTATAACTAAAATTTTAGTTTAAAACATAATTTTAGCAAAAATTTGCTGAAAAATGGTATACCTGATTTACAAGATGTTTTACTAACTTTTATACAAACTTATTTTTTCGAGTGTATATTAGAGTTACCAAAACTTTTAATAAACGTTATATTATTTTAAAATTGGTAATGCAAACTTTTATTTTTTAGATAGAGTAATTGTTTTTTTACAGGCGAAACTAATATTCGATTTTAACTGCAAATATTTTATTCAAGATAAAGTCTCCGAAAAGTGGTTGCTTGTTGGTATTAAAGGTAATGTAAAAGACAATATTTTATCAATATAGATTAGGAAAATCAATATTTTTTGAATGATGAGACTGTGTTTTGGTTAATTTAATATTTTTCTGTTTACAATACAGTTTAATTATTCTAAAGATGAATTTTAAGTACTTAGAATTAAAATTATTGAATAATCAATAAATGTTGATGGTTACAATGGAATTCCAACCAATTTCTTCTCTGTGTGTAGCTGAGTGCATTACAAACCTGGTTAGAGATGTTGCAATATACCCTCAGTAGGCCGGGTCGATTTGTGGGGAGGCAAAAAAATCGCCCAAAGCTCAGTGAAAATCGTATTCTAGGGATCAAAATAAGAAACTTTGCGGAATTAACCATACCTCTAAAACGAATTCTACTACCCCGAAACTGTTGACTTTTGTCCCGTAGGGTCAAGTTTTGAAAAATCCCACTTTGACCCATGTAGAGTGCCCCAATCGAGTCCAAATGTATGACCGACCCCCACTAACTTTGAAGGGCCGATCCACCCATGCTCGTGGCACACCCCCCTGGAACTCCCCTGGGGGGTTCCCCATACAAACATTTCAAAAAATCTCCATTTTTGGCACTTTATTTTATTATTTTTTATTTATTTTATTTATTTTTAATATTTTATTTATTTTTTCTCTTTAGAAATTTATTTAGTCAGAACATATGTAAATGAAAAAATTAATTTAACTTAGTAATAGAAAAGAAAAGATAAAAATTACTGTTTGAAGTCTTTTTTGCTTTCAAGTCTGGGCAATTTCGCACGGCTCTCTAACGTCGTCGCCATAACAGCCTCTACATTTTCCGGTATAACTCGTTTGGAAACGCTAGCTAGCAATTGAACGTGTCGTTCTGTTCCTTGTATGTGTGATGGAATTTTTGGATCATTAAACGGTGGATCATCTTGATTTAAATATTCTTTCAAAGTATCGTATGGAATGCTTCGAGTGAATGGTGGTTCAAATACGTCATTTATGTCATTCATATTGATCATTTCCGTGTAACTTGTGCAATAAAAGTTTATATCTGGTTTTTTATAAGCTCTAAGTCCCGTTGGGTCGTCAACATCGGTTCGATAGCGTAGAATTATCTTGATAGCACAGTCGCGCTTTTCTTTGCTATCATCAAACAACATTGATAACAAGATATTTTCCGAATGCGCATAATATGAATTATCTGTAATTACTTTATTGACAATTTTGCGTAAACGAGGTTCTAGAAATCTTGACCAACTAATGAATTTGAAAAATAATCTACTACCGTACACGACAGAGCTGTAATACTTAATATTGAAGTACATTGGCACATAACATGTAATTATAAATTCAACCAGTATTCTTAAATTTGCATCTGGATTTTCCGTTGTCACATATAATCGTAATAGTCTAGCGGCCTTGGTGAGCCACCGAGAATGTACAATTTTCCCTGGTTTGATGTTAGCCAGATTCACTGAAACCACGCCGCTAGAAATTGCATGGGCCATGTCGTATAAGTACTTGGAATCGGTGGAAAATTCAATTTTTTCTGGAGCAGGGGGCATATTTTTCAACTCAATTTTCTGAAAGCCGTCCACCACCTGAAAATATATAAAAATAAAGCAATTAAAAACGGTTGACAATTATAATAAATGAGTGATAGCAATAACTTACCGGAAGAGTTTCACAAGTTTCGATTTGACGGCTCAATTTTCCGGTTGCCGATCTTGGTCCAGTGCTGGTTGATTTATCCAAAGCTTCAAACAAATGCCGAAACGGAAGTTCGTTGAAGTGTAGAAGGCAAACGAACCAATGCAATGGTCTTTTTAACAGCAATTCGAATCGTCGTATAATTCCACCGTGTGGGCCAGTGTTTGTTGGCTCACCGTCAACGCATATGCCAATTAATTCATTCAGTGATATATTTTTATCGTTAAAAAAATCATTTAATTTGGTTGTTTTGTATTCAGCGGTTTCATGTTCCAGTCTTACGTAACCAATCAATTCAGAATTCGGTTCTCTCAAAATAACAAGATGAGGTTCTTTTACCATCCTAGTATGATACTTCTCATCAATTGCATCTCTCGTTAAAGTATCATCTTTTCTGCCATCGAATGAAAATGCTAACAAATTGGTATCATCTAACCGTTTGCGAAGCACTTCTTGTCTGCATTTCTCTTTTTCTCGGCGAACTTTCGATTTATCCATGATGAGAGGTTTGCCATGGGTATCTTTCATTTTAAAATCTTGGAAAAGAGCGGTTCCCATTGCTGATGCTACTCTATCAGGCACACCAAATCTGTCACATACCAAGGCAAAGTTAAAACAATCGTATCTCTGTGTGTATTGTGAACTTGTGCTTATATCCAAATCTTCTTGAACCGGTGGCGGTGCGTATGTTGAATCATCGGGATCTTGGTATGTTGGCATTGATGACATAGACGTTGCTCCTTGCTCTTCAATTTCCATCGCAAATCCATCCATTGTTAGTCTTCTCTGATTATGTTGATCGTGCATAAACTCTTTGAGGCGTTCGGGAACCAAACCGCATGCACATGGAGCTGCCTTCAAATCGCATTTACATGTTCCAATGAAAAAAATTGTTTCCAGAGATTTTACATACTCTGTAAATTCTTGGTGTTTGTTTCTATTCTTGATTTGCTCTTGATATTTGACAAGCAATCTATTCAATTTATTATATACACTTTTTTTCAGCATTATTTCCATACCAAGTTTTTTTCCAAATTCCAATCAACTTATCTTGTACTTGAATAGTGAATGATTTATAGAGCAATTTTTTTTGTTCGCTCAAGTAAAAATAATATCTCAAAATATCCAGATGGGTTGGTAAATTAAGATCAGTCAAATCAGTAGACACACCAAAAACAGTAACATCATGCCTGGGTATATGACTCATTGGGTTTTCGATAGTTGTTGATGTTGTTATTGCTTCATCTTGCGGTGTAAAGGATGGTGGATTCATTGTAAACTTTTTGATTTGGAATGATTTTTTTTTTTAAATATTTTTTTATCTGAAATTAGAACTTCACACTTTGAGTTCTTCACAACGACTTAATGCATTCACAAAAACTGTTGCGTTATATATGGTCTACGAGGTAATAAAAATGAAATGGTAATTTTAATTCTACCTGTAACCGATTTTGTTGTTAAAACTGCCCATTAAATACTTACATGTAAATTAAAAGTTAATCTGACCACAAAATCTGTTAAGCAAGTGCGCCTTTTATTACTTCTGGAAAATCCTTTATGATAATTTTATGCTCAATTCTACCTGTAACCGATTTTGTTGTCAAAACTGCCCATAAAATACTTACATGTAAATTAAACGTTAATCTGACCACAAATACTGTTAAGCAAGTGCGCCTTTTATTACTTCTGGAAAATCCTTTATGATAATTTTATGCTTTCTGTTAAGCAAGTGCGCCTTTTATTACTTCTGGAAAATCCTTTATGATAATTTTATGCTCAATTCTACCTGTAACCGATTTTGCTTAAGTAAGTTTACGACATGCAGCTGTGTCTTGTGGTGGCTTAAAAAACCCACACAACCTATTTTACGACCTGCAACAGAACGACACGTTCAATTGCTAGCTAGCGTTTCCAAACGAGTTATACCGGAAAATGTAGAGGCTGTTATGGCGACGACATAAGAGAGCCGTGCGAAATTGCCCAGACTTGAAAGCAAAAAAGACTTCAAACAGTAATTTTTTTTATTTCTTTTCTATTACTAAGTTAAATTATTTTTTTCATTTACATATGTTCTGACTAAATAAATTTCTAAAGAGAAAAAATAAATAAAATATTAAAAATAAATAAAATAAATAAAAAATAATAAAATAAAGTGCCAAAAATGGAGATTTTTTGAAATGTTTGTATGGGGAACCCCCCAGGGGAGTTCCAGGGGGGTGTGCCACGAGCATGGGTGGATCGGCCCTTCAAAGTTAGTGGGGGTCGGTCATACATTTGGACTCGATTGGGGCACTCTACATGGGTCAAAGTGGGATTTTTCAAAACTTGACCCTACGGGACAAAAGTCAACAGTTTCGGGGTAGTAGAATTCGTTTTAGAGGTATGGTTAATTCCGCAAAGTTTCTTATTTTGATCCCTAGAATACGATTTTCACTGAGCTTTGGGCGATTATTAAATCGACCCGCCCTAACCCTCAGATATTCGTGATAACGGCTGGCATATTTATACATTCAGTAATTTTCAGTAATAAAACAACCAATTTTGAATATTTAAATGACATTTAAAAAAAAAATTACCTTGTCCTTCTTAATACGTATACTTTGCTTATATTATTAATACAAATATGTAGAGATTTTCTTAATAATAATTAAAATTTTTAATTTTTCTTAAGCTTTTTCAACTTCTACGATGGTTTCAAATATTCTTTAATAATAATTTGCTTAAAGTTAGTTTTTTCCTGAGTAAAATGAGACTTTATTTGTTAAAATCAGTTGAAAATTGGCAAAGTACACTCAAAAAAAAAAGTTTGTAAAGTCAGCAAAAAATTTTGCTGAGTCAGCAAAATTTTAATCAGGAGGGTGCTTGCAAAAAAATTGCTAATGTCAGCAAAATCTTTTGCTGAAACTCAGCGAGCTGATTTTTAGCAACAAAATTAGTAGATTCAGCAAAAGTTTTGCTAACACTTAGTGGATTAGAAATAAAAATGCCTTGCTAAAAATTAATAATTTTTTTTTGCTGAATTTTAGTAGACTGAAAAAAAACGCAAAAAAATTTGTAGAAAAAATTGTAATTTAGTTAATTTATTTGCTGAAAATCATAAAACATATTTTTGTGATTCTTTTAAAAATAATTTACAATAATTACGAAATAAAAAAATTTTCATTTTCCCACATTGACGACATGAATTAATTTAATATCTGAAAATATATAGAAATAAATATATATAATATATAGAAATAAATATATATAACATATGGTTGTCGAAATGATACTTTCTTTTAAAGGACGCAACTGCCGAAGATAGTTATAGAAACGAAACGAAAAAATAAACAAAAACAAACGAAACGAAAAAAACAACCCTTTTTTTGCAATAAGATAAAGGAACCATAAAAATCTACCTAAGATGTGTGTCTTTGTCTTTCGCTTTACTCTGTCGACATGTCTGTATGTTTGTTTGCAATTTGACCACATTTAGTTCAGTTTTATTTAGTTAAGAAATACATATTAAATTTAAATATTTTATTTGTCTTTTATTTAATTAAAAGACAATTATTTTCACAAGCCGGTGACAACGCAAAATTTAAGTTGTTTTAATCCTCAATTTTGTTTTATGTATGAAAAACAGATACAAAAGTCTTCCATAGTTTATTTTTTTATATGTCTTATTAGAGTTGTACTTTTTAGTATCATTTTCCTCTTCTATACTAAATCTTGACATGCCGCGACATTCTGCGTATGTCTTTCAATCTGGTTGTCGTCCACACTAGTAATGTGCTTATCAGCACAACTTTTTTTAGCAAAATTAATTAGTAAAACATTAGTATATTAGTAAAGCATTAGTATAAAACAGTTAAGTGCTGAATAAGTATAACAAAAATTTTAGCTGAAAACACGATTTTAGCAAAAAATTTGCTAAAAAATAGTATACCTGATTTACAAGACGTTTTACTAACTTTTGTACTAACTTATTTTTTTGAGTGTAATGATAACTTTTCTATACATATAATATATCCTGCAAGGGGTTTTTGCGAATCTTGTTTCAAAACCATATATGTATAAAGTAAGTATTTTCCTGCGTAAAATGAGCCTTCATTTGTTAAAATCGGTTGGTTATAAAATTACTCGGATTTGGTTTTGCTCGAGTAAAGGAGTAACTCGATTTTGAGGTTTTTAATCGATTAAGGTTTAAATTACTCGAGTAACTGGAATAATTTGCATAATGTTATTTCACTTATTTTTATTTAAAAATGCACAATAAAACACACAAAAAAAAATATAAAATCAGGAGTTCCGAAATGCATTTTATCAAAATTAAAAATATACATTAGGGTAAAATAAAAAGGATGTTCTGAATTAATATACAGTGCGCCCCGTTAGGCTAGTTGGTAGCGTGCTGGCTTATCAGTGCAGGGATCGTGGTTACGATTCCCACCAGAGGCACTGGTCTGTCATTCGAAAAGTCATAGTAGCTACTAGCTACTAGCTAGTGCTCGGTTAGGGTAATAGTATATAATTTGTAATTATATGATTATTAATTAATAAAAAAAAAAATAAAACAAAAAAATTATTATACAATTGAGGTGTTTAACTTAATTGTCTTTCGTTGTTATAAGTTTGACTTTAAGAAAACATTAGCAATATATCTTTTAGCATTTTTTTTTTGCAAATATCGAGAATAATGGGTCTCATGCATAAAACGTGAGCTTGAGCTCGTACTCGATTTTTTGAGTAAAAGGTACTTGTCGTATGCATAATAAAATTTGATGCATTTGCTTTTACTCACTGCTCACGTTTGATCTTGTCTTGCTCAGTTTGAACTAAGTTCGATGAGCTTGTGCTCATTTTCATATGCATAAAAACAAGCTTTTGCTTTCTTTCGTGAGCTCTTGCTCGAATTTTGTTGAGCATGCCTTGTAGTTGACTCGCGTAAACTTAAAAGGAATCATGGCTGAATATTTTGTGCCACAAAGAAATACAAAATCTTATTAACAGCGTAAAACAAATTTAGCAAGAGAGGATAAAAAATTATACAGGTTTGTATTCTTAATTATTAATTTTTTTTATATAATTAATAATAAAATGATAAATACATAGGTTTGATGATAGTAACATCTGCTGGTTGGCTAATTATTTTTTGAGGAGTCAGAAGAAACACGTGGTGGTGCCCTCAGCTACATTGATAAAATTCGACTTTATTTAAGATTTTGTGCAGATCCTGGATTCTAAAATGGTATAGCCACAGATATTGGAGTCCATCAATCAACTGTGTCGCGAACTATTGCGGAAGTTGCGAAACTTATATCTGCCAAAGCAGATTTCTGTTTCACATGTTTCTATTGTTTGTTTTTTTATTTTAATGCTTTTTTCTAGTAAATATTTATTTTGTTTTATTTTTTCCACTAAAAATTTAGAAATGTCGTCAGTTTCTATTTTATTATTTGATTGTACTTCTACTTCACTTTCACTTGACGACATGTTTGCAATTAGACGTTTGATCTCCCTTTGCTCAAGTAATTGCAATTGGTTTGAACTCATTTTTATGCATACGAAATTGAGTAAAAGCTGTTGCTGTTTGCTCGAACTCGACTTACGAGCAATTGCTCACCTGACTCAACTCAGCGCTTTTACTCGTTTTTATGCATGAGACCCAATATGTCTTAGCAGTCGATACCTTGGAAAAACATTAAAAAAAATTATATTCAGTGTCAATTTCTGTAGTCACCTTCACCATAAATACGCGCAGCACAGTGGCTGAAAATCATTTTTCATTGACCAAAATTCTGTAAATTTTGAACCGATGAAAATATTTTAGTAATTTTTTTTAAAGGGCAGGAAATTAGTTGTACTTGGCTTAGTTTTAAGTTCATTAACATTCATGGAGCACTTCTTAAGGAATTCAAGGTCAAAGTTGAACTTTTGTTTTTTTTTTTAACATTTAGCGTGAAATATAGGTTTTTTAATTTTTTTATTTATGTCATATTTGGATTTTAATAATAATTATAAACATTTTTTTGCGATAATGGGAGTTTTTAATGTTTACACTCAAAATCACAAATAGTAAAATCAACAGAAAATTTTGCTCTTATTACTTAAAAACTAACCATTTTTGTTGTCAAATTTGCAAATTTGTTTACATTAAAAAAATATTTACACTTAAAAAAACCGTTAGTAATATTATCTAAGAATTTTGCTATTACTACAGAAAAATTTATTATTTCTGAGAAATTTGTTAATTTTAGCAAAATAAATCTGTTGAATATTAGCGCAATTGTATATATAGGGTTAACGAGGACACTTTCACCTTTCTCCGGGAGGTATACGTTTCTTGCCAACATGTTTACATTAGAAGTTCTATTCCACTGAAATTGAAATTTGACAAAAATATAGTAGTTTAATAAATATTTCAGAACAACCTAATAATAAACGGTAGTGCTGTGACCACTTACAGCAACTAAAGACTACAATCCTACCAAGCTTAAAAAAAGACCGCAGGTCATTATCGATGATAACTTGCTAGTAGTAACCATTTATTTTTGATAAAAAAAAACAAAAAAATAACCTTTTTCTGAAATTAAAAAAACTGTTAAGTTTGACAGCATGCCATGCCCACAATTAGCAATAGTTTGACTTAATTTTTTGGCTACCTTAATTTGGACATACTAGCTACAAAATTACGTTAAAATTTTAAACATTGGTGACAAAAGAAAATTTGACTTTTGGCCAGTAAAATCTAATTTTCAGCCACTGTGCGCCGTAGCTATTCTATAATACGCTAGCGATGGGCAGAAAACATGTGTTTTTTTTTTGGTGATCATCGATACGTTCTATAATACCCGTTCGATGCGCGTTTTCATCACAAGAAAATGCTTGTTTTTTCTATAAAATTATGAAAATTCTTTAAATTTTTAACAATTTTTCGACAATGAAAGTGCAAAAACATAAACTCCGGCAAAATAACGATATTAATTAAAGAAAAGAAAAATTGGTGTATCTGTTTTGTTTTGTTTCATTGGGAAAAATTTTTTCATTTATTTTTTTAAAAACACATAAAAATTGTTAAATTTTCTTCATTTTATATTAGTACATGCAAAAATAATAAAGCAAAACAATTTAGCCACAATTCGGGGTTTAAAGGTGTTTTCCCATTATCTCAGAGAAATTACAGACAAACTGTATATCGAAAGAAAGGTGTTCTCAAGACTTATTCACTACACTCAAAAAAATAAGTTAGTAGAAAAGTTAGTAAAACGTCTTGTAAATCAGGTATACTATTTTTTAGCAAATTTTTTTGCTAAAATCGTGTTTTCAGCTAAAATTTTTGTTATACTTATTCAGCACTTAACTTTTTTATACTAATGCTTTACTAATATACTAATGTTTTACTAATTAATTTTGCTAAAAAAAAATTGTGCTGATAAGCACACTAATAGTGTGGACGACAACCAGATTGAAAGATATACGCAGAATGAAGCAGATGTCGCGGCATGTCAAGATGTAGTAGAGAAGAGGAAAATGATACTAAAAAGTACAACTCTAATAAGACATATAAAAAAATCAACCATGGAAGACTTTTGTATCTGTTTTCCATACATAAAACAAAATTGAGGATTAAAACAACTTAAATTTTGCGTTGTCACCGGCTTGTGAAAATAATTGTCTATTAATAAAATAAAAGACAAAAGAAAATATTTAAATTTAATATGTATTTCTAAACTAAATGTTTATAGATTTATAATCTAGTGTGGTCAAATTGCAAACAAACAAACATATACAGACATGTAGACAGAGTAAAGCGATAGACAAAGACACACATCTTAGGTAGATTTTTATGGTTCCTTTTTCTTATTGTAAAAAAAAGGGTTGTTGTTTTCGTTTCGTTTGTTTTTGTTTATTTTTTCGTTCCGTTTCTATAATTATCTTCGGCAGTTGCGTCCTTAAAAGATAGCATCATTTAGACAACCATTGATGTAAGTAGTTGAAAGAAAATTTTTGTTATGTTATATATATTTATTTCTATATATTTTCAGATATTAAATTACTGCATGACATCAATGTGGGAAAATGAAAATTTTTATATTTCGTAATTATTGTAAATAATTTTTAAAAGAATCACAAAAATATTTTTTATGATTTTCAGCAAATATATTAACTAAATTACAATTTTTTTGCGTTTTTTTCAGTCTACTAAAATTCAGCAAAAAATTTATTAATTTTTACCAACGCTTTTTTATTTCTAATCTACTAAGTGTTAGCAAAACTTTTGCTGAATCTACTAATTTTGTTGCTAAAATCTGCTCGCTGATTTTCAGCAAAAGATTTTGCTGACATTAGCAATTTTTTGCTAGCACCCTCCTGACTAAAATTTTGTTGACTCAGCAAAATTTTTTGCTGACTTTACTAACTTTTTTTTTGAGTGTAGTATATAAAACATATAGTTAATGCTAAAAAATGTTAGCAAAAAATGTCAACAACTTGCAATAAGTTAAAACTTATGTCAAGATCAATATTTTTTAGCAAAGAATTTAGCAAACACAAGTTTTTTCAGTGCAAATATTGAAAATTTGGTTTTACTGATAACAATAGAATATAACAAATAACAAATATGGAATATACTTTTTTAAATAAAAAAATAAACATATGAGTAAAATCGTTTAAACAATGCTATTGTTTAAAATTATTAAATAAATATAAGGCATTTAACAAAGTTAGAACGCATGTTTTAAATGAAAGGAATATCTTAAGAAGTTTTATTATTGAAATCGGAATAACTAGTTTGGGAGAAGGATAAAATAAGTATAGATTTTTTAAATCTTAATATTTAGAGAACTTTAAAAAATCTTACCCTTTTTAAGATAAATAAGCAAAAATGAAATTCTTATGGATTACATTCCTTATTGCCTTGTTTTCATTTCGCAGTGTCACAAATAGGTGAAGAAGGCGAGCCTGCAACTCCTGTCGAAGAAGAACCTAAAGCTCCCGTCGAAGAAGGTTCAGCACCTGAAACCAATGTCGAAGAAGTTAAAGCACCTGAAACCCCTGTAGTCGATGGACCAGCAGCTGAAACTCCTGTTGTTGATGGCCCAACACCGGATGTTGGTCAACCTACACCAAGCAAACCCGTTCCTAAGCCCGGTAAGGAACCTAGTAAAAACCCCATGTAAAACTCAGGTAAAAAACTCAGGTAAAAAAACAGGTAAAAACCAGATAACAAAAAAATAAAAAGAACAAGAAAAGTGGGAATAAGAAAAAAAAATGACGCTAACAAAAAGAAGGGCTCAAATAACAAGAGGAAAGGTGCTGGCGCAAAAAAAAAAAAAAAAAAAAAAAAAAATTTGGTAAAAGACAAGCTAAATTTCTTTAATTTACCCCCTGTTTTTATAAAGCGAACAGAATAATTTCTCCAGCGGAATACATGTATTTGGTTTTTGTTACGATAACAAAAAACATGTTTTACTATAAATTAAATATTCGGTTCGCTTTATAAAAACTGGGCGTTAGTTTAACTGATTTAAGATAAAAAACAAAATTCTACTGAGAAAAATATTTTTTTTTATTTTATAAATAAAAAATGAATTCCAATTAATTAATAGCATTTTCTAATCATTTTAGTTAATTCGCAAAAGTCATCTAAACTCTGAAAAAATATACTATTGATTATGTTTATAATGAATCAAATTTTCCAACCTAAACAAAAATATATTTGGAAAATTTAAAACTTTTAGATATACTGTTTGGCACATGCAAACATACATATCGCACACCTAGTTCAAAAGTGACTTAACTCAAAATTAAAATTTTTCGGGTTGCTTAAACTATGCACAATATACTTATTTATCTATACAAAAACTATCAGTGTATTTTGTTGTTGCTAACAGTTGCTAAAAAACAGTTATGTATTTCTTTATGTTTGAATTGGTATAAAGTTGCAAATATTTTTTTCGATTTCTGAAAAATGAATAATTTTGAGTTGAGTCACTTTTGAACTTTACCTAAGATCTCAATAAACAAATTTCTAGAACATATAAACTTCCTGGGAATTGGGTTTGCTACCTATGCACCTGAACAGGAGAAAAAAGGAAAAAAAATGAAATTAAAAAATTTTTCACTTTTGCGCGCTACCTATACAGTGTTAAGAACCATCTCTAGGAAGTTTATATGTTCTAGAAATTTGTTTATTGAGATCTTAGGTAAATTTTTGTAGTTGATTGTTTCCTTGAATTTTGAACGGTTTGCTACCCATGCCCTGAACACGGGAAAAAAGGTAAAAAAAATCGAATTTTTTTAAGTTTTTTGCGATTTTGATCTGGAAGGTAAAGTTTTTTTGATTTTATATGTTCGCAATTTTTGTTCTTTATGACAAGAGCAACAACTTTGCCATAGAGAGTAAATCGAAATTCTGAACGGTTTGCAAGATATGAGCCTGAGAAAATGACCACTTTTTGCGAAAACGATACCGAGGCCCCAAATCTTTGGCGGCCCATAAACAAAAAAGGAGATGACTTTGGGAAAAATTGGGAGACACGGGTCTTTTTTTTTTAGTCTTTTATCACGTAGTGGTGTCCGTATATGATTATTTTTTTTCGTGTTGCACTGTGTTTGCAGCCAAACATATATATATATATATATGTTTAGCGGTAGACGGGTTTCATATCTTCCAAACATATATATGTTTACAGGCAAACATATTTATATTTGTAAGCAAACATGTTAGAAACTTGGGAAACGGAAATGTTTTCTAAACAAAATTATATTACAAGCAAGGTGTTTTTTTTTCAGAGTGTAGCTTTAAACCACTATGAAGCAGCATTTTCCAAGATATTTCTCAAAATTTCTAGCGAAATCTTTTCGAACCGACCTATACTCGATAGCCACAAATTGTTTAAGAAACATCAAAAGTTGCAGTTTTGAAAATATTCCCCAAAAAAAAAAAAAAAACGCTTTTGGTAGTTTTCTGAAAACCGACATTATAATTTTCTAACAACTATCTTAAAGTAAAGATATAATCTTTCATTATACATGACGTCACAAGAAAAGCTCTTGATTACCATCCCCAGGGCAGCCGACGTAGAGGAAGACCCGCAAATACATGGAGGCGCCAAATAGAAAATGAACTGCTTTCAGCCAGAACTTCATGGAGAGAAGCAAAAAGACTAGCCGAAGATAGAAGTCAATGGAAAGCTTTTGTACTGGCCCTATGTTCCAACTAGGAATCCCAGGAATTTATATATATAATCTTTCATATGAGTTAAGTTTGTAAAAATCGAATTAAACCTTAAAAAGTTAGAGCAGTTTAAACACTACACTGAGAAAATTCTCTGCATGATATCAATGAATTTTTGCATGAGATCTATGAAATGTCACTAGAATACGTCCATTAAAATTTTTCAGTAAATTAATGCAGTTTTTCATAAAATTTAATGAAAAATTTTAGTTATTTATTAAAAAATTTCCTACCGCTAATGAAAAATATTCATTAAAATTGGTTTCACTACAACTACGAAGCTTTTTCATAAAGTTTAAGAAATTTTTTATTCACAATGTGAAGAAAACTTAAGAAGTTTAATGAACAAATTTTATTAAAACTCGTCCAAAAAATTCTCTCTAGTGTATGTATTTTTTTTAGTTTTGCTAGAAATGTCGAACTTTGAGACGCTATAGAACGCGAATTTCACCGAATTTCGAAAAACTTATACAACATATCCCAGCAGAAATTCGGAAGCGGTACTATTGAAAAACGCTTCTGTTTTGCTTTTTTTGTGCTTCTTCTACTGTAAAAAGCAGCAATATCACACTTTATTGCTTCGCGAAAGCACAAAATAATGGTGATGATAACAAAATTTAGTTGCTAAAATTAGTGAAATCATGCCTTTGCTGTGAAATAAGCTCATTTGGAATATAGAAAGAAGCAAATGCTTTCACGCGAGCTATCTCAAACAAAAATCATGCCTTATTTCACCAATATTGCAAGCGGTTAGCTGTTCACTTTCGCTGCCGAAACTGCAAGCAAGCAGTGGTTTTTGCTGGAATATATCATAGGAACGTTGAATATCGATGTGCTTACATACTTTCAATGTAATCCAAACACATCCATCCCAAAAACGACTAAACTGGAATCGAAATTTTTTGGAATGACTGTTTTCTTTTAAAATTTAATTTCTACTTCCTTTAAAACAGATAAAAAGCGGCAAAATAACCTATTTCAGAAAATTATTCAAGTACATTTAAAAAAATATATCTATAACCATCAAGTAACACCTTAATAAGGGGAAACCGTAACACAAAAATCACAGTAAACTTAAAAAGGGATATTAAAGAAGATACCTGCAAATACCTTTCAATTTACGAATTTATCTATGTACATTGTAATTTTAATATATATATGGGTATTAGTAAGTGTTAAGTGTGTGTTCACATATTTTGCTTTCGGATCTGTAACTTTATAAATTTTTAAAAAGGGACTCATTAGTCTAATGACACGTGACGAAGTAAAAAGTTGCAAAGGGCTGTAGGAACAAAAAATTAACCCTGAAGCAAGCAAAATAATTTAATAGCTGCAAACTTATTGGACCGATTTAACGATTTAACGATTTAACGATTTATGCCAACTTATTGGACCAATTTAACGAGGATTTAAAAAAAAAAAAACGACCCCATATGGCCAAGAAATGCCAATTTTATGAGCCTCGAAAAATCCAATTTGTTGGAAGGGATACAAAAATTGGAGAAACGTTGGACTAAGTGTATTGAGCTAAAAGAAGATTATGTTGAAAAATAATTTTGTTTTTGCAAAAAAAACTGTGTTTCATTCAAAAACCACAGACTTATTGTTCCGCCCTCGTACTATTCTGAAAAGCTTTTTCATGTAAAATCCAGCTTAGTTAAAAAAGTCCGTGGTGTTTTTTTGTTGGCGTCTACACACAGAGAAAAATTTAGCTATTTGCCAACTGAAATTCCGTTATTATTCCGACTCAAATTCGGTTATTACGGGTTGGTACAACTGAACATTAGTTTTCACAACAAAGTTCGGTTAATTGAACACAATTTTCAGAAATCTAATGTAAAAGTTGTACTAACAGAATTTAGAAGTTGCTAAAAATACACTTTTCAATACGGTTGGCACTTTATTTCTCTGTGTGTACTAGCAGATTATTATTTTTTTTTTTGGAAACCGAATGAGAAACAAAAACAAAATGGTGAGTACCGTAATTTTGTATGCAAAAAGTGGCCTACTTTTGGGAGTTATATTACCGCCGCCAAGGGTTTTAGGAGGTTCAACATAAAAACTTAAATTCAATATTACGTCACATATTCCAAATTTCATTGAATTTGGGCCACTAGGTAAGAAATGTCCGAATTATTTCTAAAGATTTTGTGATGTATCCAACTGTGACATAATCTACTTTGTACACACAAAAGAAAAGCGTCATCATATTTATGACATGTTTCATAAATTTTCGTACAATGTAACGTTTCAAAATATCACAAAAATCAATTTTATCATATTTATAAAATGTTTCACTACACTTAGATTGATATGTAGGTACAGACTACTGAAAATGTAATTAAAATCAAATAAAACTTCACTTAAAGAAAGGACGACATGCATTTCAGTAAATTAACAAACAATGTCATTTGTTTTTTAAAGTTAAATAAATTAACATTAATACGAGAGCGGATCAATAAGTCCGTGGCTTTTTGAATGAAACACAGTTTTATTTTGCAAAAAAAAAAAAACATTTATTTTCAACATAATCTCCTTTTAGCTCAATACACTTAGTCCAACGTTTCTTCAATTTTTGTATCCCTTCCAAAAATAGGATTTTTCGAGGTCCATTAAATAAGCATTTGTTTGATCAATAGTTTCGCTTTCCAGCGAGCCATTTATTTAGGTTTGGAAATAGAAAATAGTCACTGACGGCTAAATCCGGAGAATATGGCGGCTGAGGTACCAATTTCGTAGCCAATTCATGGAATTTTGTCATTGAGACTGTACACGTGTGCACCCGTGCATTATCTTGATGAAAAAGACCTTTTTTCTTGGCCATATGGGGTCGATTTTTTTAATCCTCGTTAAATTGGTCCAATAATATGGCACAATATTCGCCATCTACTGTTTTTCCCTTTTGAATGTAATCGATGTGGATTATCCCGCGTGCATCCCAAAAACTGTTGCCAACACCTTATTGACCGACAAACTTACCTTGACCTTCTTCGGAGCCGGTTGTCCCGGAGAAACCCTTTTTTAGACTACTGCTTAGTTTCCGGAGTGTTGTAATATATCCATGTTTCATCCACAGTTACGAAACGCCGCAAAAACTCATTCGAATTGCACCCATCTTGCAGACAGATTTCTTAAACCCAACTGATCATTTAAAATCGAAACCACACTGCCATATGAAATGCCTGTGGCATCAACAATCTCACGCACTTTTACTCTTCGATCGGCCAACACCATATCGTAGATTTTTTCGACATTTTCGGATGTATTGACCTCAATTGGCCGTCCATAAAGTTCAGCGTCATTTGTACTTGTGAGACCGCAACGAAACCACCATTGAAATCGATGGTGCAGAGTCCCCATAGTATTAATCAAGCTTTTCGTTGGTTTGATTGGCGGTTTATTTTTCGCAAAAAATAATGTTTAATGAGCACTCGAAATTCACTTTTTTCCATTTTTAAAAAAATCCACGAGGTTGTATATTTTAAACAGCTGTTAAACGCAAAGTAAATGACGGAACTTGCTCAAAATTTGACAGTAGTGTATTAGCAGGTGGTACTTGATGGGAGCAGTGTTGCATTTCATATAACTACGACGAAAGTTCAAAATGTCACGGACTTATTGATCCGCCCCGTAGTAGTAAAAATGAACCATATATGTTAGTTAAAAATAAACAAACATTTATTTTTTTAAAGAACAAAAAACGACTGTAAAAAATGAATGTAAAATCGTAAAACAGTCAGTTGAAGTGGTTTGTGTTTTTAAATGAACTACAAGGTCAGTACAAAATTGTATGTGTTCTACAAATGACTGACATTTAGATTAAAAATAAAGAAACTGTATTACAACCCAAACAACTACATAGTTTTAAAGCAGAAGTTCCCTGAGTGTATATATATATCAAGCATATTTTGTATAAGTAAGGATTTCATTATTTTTGTGTAAAAAAAATACATGGAGATCATGATAAGGTTATTATAATTATTGTTGTTTTTTATAAAATGTTTCATAAATATTAACAAAATTGTTACATTGGGTAAAAATTTATGATACTTATTCCTAGTTTTTTCCGTAATTGAATATGAGGACGTTTATTTAGATATAAAATTTTTAATACAATCTTGTTTCCTGAACCGATCAATCAGTTTACTAAATAGCATACAAATTTTAAATACAAATATCTTATTAAAGCGTGGTGTTTCCAGATTTACAAATTTTTAAATTCTAAAATTTGTAGTGTCAACTTGTACATTAGGGATACGACTTTTTTTACAATTTTTGAAAATATCAAAATGGCCCTATCCATACCATGTAGTGCATAAAAAGCAATAAGAACTGCATCTTTAGATTTTCGATATCGTTAAAAAAGGTTCCGCGTCAAATGCAATTAAGTATGGGACCAGTAAGTTCTAAAAAAATAAAAATTTCTGACCATTGTTATAATAAAAATGACTTCGAAGACTTAAACAAATCAATATCGGGCTTTACTAATGCTCAGAAATGCTTTCTAAGACAATGGGTGAAAGACGAATCAAGAATTCCAAAAACACAACGCGCCATCAAAGTCGTACAAGATATTTCCCCCCAATACAAATCAACACGAACTCTTAATCTTAAGTTATTTTCACTTAACAAAGATAGTTTTTATATTGTGATTTTGATTATAATCATATAATTACATTAAGAAATGTAAATTGTTAAATAATTATAAAATAAAAAATTTTGAAAAAATAATAAAAAAAAAATCTTAAATGACTTTCAGAATTTGGCTTCGACGCGAAACGTTTTTGTTCCGAAATGACCTGAGGAAACATTTTTCGGTTTCAGCACAACATCGGCTACAGCGTGGTCATAGGGCCTTATTTTGGTTGTACCCCTATTGTACATAAATTATACCGAAACATATATATGAGCTTTATAAATAAATTGTTCATACTTACAAAATAAGTACTGATGAAAATTTATAATGAGGGCTTACCTATAAAAAAGAAGAAAATAAAGTCAGTTAATTTTTTTTTAATATGTATGTAAATGTCATAAAAAATGTTAGATATGTATTTAAAGAAATTTTCATTGTTTAGAAATATCTGACATAATCCGTTACGCATTCTACAATACAAATCTTCATAGTCGAGAACTTAATAAAATTTTAAAATGTATGTGTTCTTTAGCAATTTTTACCCATTTTTAATTTATAATTTTTCTTTTTTTTAGCCATTTTAACGAATTGTCATAAAGTTTTAAAATCTTATCTTGCCGGTTATTGTTAGCGAATAGATAAACTATTTTTAATTTAGATTTTTTTTCTTTTTTTAACTACTTTAACAATCTTTCCGATGTGCGCTCCGGTACGGTAGTTGGTAGCGTGCTAGCTTATCAGGGCAGGGGTCATGGGTTTGATTCCCACCAGAGGCACTGGTCTCTTTTCGCTCCACTACGCGCCGAAAGCCATAGTAGCTAGTGCTAGGTTATGATAATAGGATATAATTTGTAATTATATGATTATTAATTAAAAAACAAAAAAAAAATAAATAAAAAAAAAAAATTTCCGATTTAAAATTTTTTTTCGTTTCTTTTTACTTTAGCGATTATACTATTCTGGGAATATAATAGTGATATTATTTTCAATTTGGAGTTTTTTTTTCGATTTTTACATTTTTTATTTGAACTTAAACATTTTTGTTTTACTATAGCTTTTTTCAATTGAGGCTATTGTTTCTAGTTTTAGCAATTTTTTTCATATTGACAGTTTTTCAATTTAATAGTTTTTTTTTTGTTTTGCTTTTAAACTTTTTTTTTTTGGCATTTTAGGCGTTTTTTTTTCTAAATTTTCAGATTTTTTCCACTGCACATCAAAGCTGAGGACTTTTGAGAAAGCAACTTATATCGACTTAAGTCAAAAAGTTTATTGAAGAGATTTTTTGACTAGAATTAACACTTTTTAGGTACATTTTTTTGAAAATTATAGAAGATTCTAATATCAGCATCCATTCTCCTATAAAAGTTTAAACTCTAACAAAAAGATTCAAAATTGGAAAGGTTTTAGGGACAACAAGTTGGAATTTCAGATGACAGAATAAATTTTGTACACAGTGTACAAACGGTAATGACATGTCATTACTGTTCTCGCTACTAGTAATGCCACCAGATTACTCTTAGCAACTTATATCGACTTAAGTCAAAAAGTTTATTGAAGAGATTTTTTGACTAGAATTAACACTTTTTAGGTACATTTTTTTGAAAATTATAGAAGATTCTAATATCAGCATCCATTCTCCTAAAAAAGTTTAAACTCTAACAAAAAGATTCAAAATTGGAAAGGTTTTAGGGACAACAAGTTGGAATTTCAGATGACAGAATAAATTTTGTACACAGTGTACAAACGGTAATGACATGTCATTACTGTTCTCGCTACTAGTAATGCCACCAGATTACTCTTAGCAACTTATATCGACGTAAGTCAAAAAGTTTATTGAAGAGATTTTTTGACTAGAATTAACACTTTTTAGGTAAATTTTTTTGAAAATTATAGAAGATTCTAATATCAGCATCCATTCTCCTAAATAAGTTTAAACTCTAACAAAAAGATTCAAAATTTGAAAGGTTTTAGGGACAACAAGTTGGAATTTCAGATGACAGAATAAATTTTGTACACAGTGTACAAACGGTAATCACATATCATTACTGCTCTCGCTACTAGTAATGCCAACAGATTACTCTCTGCATTACTTAAACACAAGTAATAAGGACTTACTAATAACTAGTTACTTTTCGATATGTTTCAATACAAAAAATAATGCGTTACCCATAAGTACTTATTTTTATCATTATTTTAAATGATAAAAATAAAATAATTTTTACTATTTATTTTTTCAACTCTAGTAAGAGCATATTTAAGTCTATATTTTTGATTTTTTGTAAGCTGGAAAGTAATGAGATGTTGAGCAAGCAAGTCATTTATGTTTTTATATATCAAGTATAACATGTAGAGATAACTCCGATGGTAGAACGGATGACTGACAAACTGGAGGCCCGGGTTCGAATCCCGTGTTTGCACATTTTATTAAAATTGTATTGTTTTTTCAGACTCATTAAGCGCATTATTTTCTGTCCGTACTGGTAAGCATATATATAAACACATATTTTTGTCTTTTTCGTAAGGTGGTTAGTAATGATATGTCGTAATTTTGGGCGACATCCCCCTATAAAAGAGATTTGTATTGACAATTGCAAGTACTTGACATTAATTAATATGTACTTATATCACCACTTATATGGTAATGCTTTTCTAAACTGGGTAGCTAAGTTTTCTCAAGATTTCTTCGTGTAGTTGTTCGCCAAGTCTAAAATCTTCATCAGATTCTTTTGAATTTTTTAATGTGGAATCTGTTCATGCTGGCGACTCCAAAAAATAAAAGTCTATACCAAGATTTTCTTAAAAGATTTGTGTAAAATGACATCAAATGCTTAAAATCTTCTTATTTTCATACATTTGTATGGAATTGGTCGAGTATTTTCGAGTAGTTGTTAGCATAGGCCACAATGTTCATCAAATTCGTTGAAATTTTTAAAAATGAAAACTGTTAATGCTGGCGACTTCAAAAAATTAAAGTCTGTACCAAGGCTTTCTTAAAAAAATTCCGTAAAATTACATCAAATATTTAAACTCTGTATATTTTCATAAAGTTGTATGAAAGTGTTCGAAGTTTTTTTGAGTAGTACTTGTACCATGATTTTTGAATTTTTTTTTTTTAGAAAATGCCATGAAACTTTTAAATATAGCAGTTTTCTATAATTTTAATTCTGCGAATAGTTGTTCGTCGATTGGACAATTTTGGTAGGAACACTTTAAAATTTAAAATATATGGTTATTGTTAATTAATATAAGTGCTAAATTAAAAAAAGATATAAAAAAATATTTGAAATTTTTTTATGATCTGACCGAGTTTTTTTCGAGTAGTAGTTGGCTTAGGACACAATGTTCATTCGGTTGAACATTTGTTGGAAATTTACGTTTCGAAAAAGTATAAATTTCTTATACTTATCTATACTTACATGAGTTAAAACCAACAAAAAGTGCACTTTACTCGAGGTACTTGCCACTCTAATTAAATTCACTGTTTAAATTTACCCAACTCTTTTTTAAATTTACCCAACTTATAGTAGGAAACTGTACTCCTACTATAAATAAATTAAATTTACTCTAAGTGTGTAAATTGTTACACAAAAAACGTGTAAAAAGTGTTTAGCAACATTCTATTTTACGTATAATGTGTGTAAATTTAAGTTTTAGTGTGCGTAATAAAGCTTTCAGTAAAGTAATGCAATGATTTATTATTTTACTTTAGTTATTTAATAAAAGAAAACGGTTATTTAGATATAATTAAAAATTACAAAGTAAAATAAGGAAATTAAACGGAAAAACGGTAACCCCAAGGAAAATACTACTAAATACTGCGGGGTTATAAAATATTATACCGGGTTTTAATTCACGCTCACAGAAAACCATTTTGTAGTTGCAACCGAATTTTTTGCCAACCTATTCACCTAATCGCAACTTTAAAATATTTTCCCAGTAAAAAATTTTCGCATTTTTAGAAGCAGCATAAAACAAATGCGCTGAAGTAAGTGCTTACTATTATGTTGTTCGTATAAAAATAAACAAAAATTTTGTTGAGCTTACAGTTTTCGCTAATAATGATGCAGGGTGTAAGCAGCTTACGTTAATCCCTTACGAGGATGCATGTTGTAATGCAGAAAGTTTCATGTCCTGGATAATAAATGATCTGAACCAGTTTTCCCGAGTGATTTCCGACTGTGTTTGGTGTTTTCGAGTGTTAATAAAAAAAATAGTCATTTCACTATTCCTGATTCTTACAGCCGCAGGTTGTAGAAAAATTTATTATATAGAGACAATTATAAGACACAAAAAATAATACAATTTAAATTGAAAATCACTGATGACGCCTGTCCATAAAAACTAGTCTAGTCTGATATAAAAATTAATAGTGTTTATAATTTTTAGAGAAAAACGTTTATTCTTCTTCTTAACCTCAACATTTCTAAATTATTATTTTTTCTTTTTTTATTATACATTTGTGTAGCATATTTTTCTTGTTTTCATAAAAATATATCAATATTTTCAACTTAAGTTCGTTTTAAGTTTGTTGTGCTGCATAAGTAACTTTCGTTCAAATGGTAGAGCGGTCTACTTCAATACAGCAGACGGTGTCTCAGATTCGTGTGTTCAATACTCGCTGGCACCAAAAGATTTTTTTTTTACATTTAAAGAAACATCCCCAAGAGTATGCTGTACATTTTTATTAAATAAAAATGTTAATATATATTTGAAAAAGACCTTCCATGAGCTGTTAAAAAATAGCATGAATGCACTGTTTAAAATGCTATCAAAGAAGTTATATATTCACTCCATCCGCACAATGACATGACAATGTTAATATCATTAATGATTCGCCTAAGTATGCACCTCATCCGGATCAGTAGATGTGGCGTTTTACTACTTCTTCCTCAGCTCTTATTATGCTGGGTAATAATTAGTAAAAAAATCTTCTAATTTAACAGTTTTTTTCTGCTAGATTATTTTTAACAAATTTTTAGTACATTTTTATTTTTTTGCTATTTTTATAGATTTTTTCCTATGAGTGTACCAGGTTTTATGGAAGGGGTTGAGTTGACGACTGTCAATGTTGCTTGTGAAACCACTCTATACTTATTTGTTTGTATCCTGTGAACGATTTTAACACTTGAATAGTTTCTGTATTGTTTTTTTTTTTTTTTTATTTTACAATATTTACAAACTAACATCCTTTTAGAAAAAATAAAAAATAAAATACAATAGAAGACAATGTTAGCTCTTTAACATCTCAATTTATGTTGAAAAAAACCGTTTCCATAAATTTGTTTGCAAAATTTATTTGTTATTTGCCTTCAAAACTCCCAATCGGATTCAGCGAACACAACAGCCATGTTTATTTTATACAGTTACATTGTAAACCATAAAATAGGTCTATTAATGTTTAATCTGTTAAACAATATGTTCATTAGGAAACTTTTCTTTGAATTCTATTTTTGTTCCTCTTGATGTTTATGTCTAGAACTAGTATATGGTGTAATTGTTGTATATTTTATCCCTTTTTTTGGTGATACTTTTATGTCTTCTCGTACACACAGAGAAATAAAGCGATCACAGAATTTAAAAATAAAATTTTTAAGGCAACAACTTAAAACTTCAGTTAGTACAACCACGATATTTACATTAGATTTCTGAATATTTTGAGTGTTGTAATTAAAATTCAGTTGAATAAACTGAACAACTTTGTTGTGAAAACTGATGTTTAATTGTGCCAACCGACTGAAATTCGTTTCAATTGGCAAAATAGCTATATTTTTCTCTGTGTGTATGTTTGAAAATCAATCAATAAAAAATGTTATATTGTAAGTACTACATATTTTAACACTGATATATATTTTTTAACGAAACATGGTGTGGGTTGTCAAAAAATAATACATCATGCTGTATAATAAAAATGTCTTCTGAAATCTCTAGAGCATTAACACATTTTCCGTAAAGAAGTCATAAGTCGTGTTAAAAAAAAAAGGAGTCAAAGTATTTAAAGCAAATACTTTAGTTTGTATTTTTTGTAATTTTTTAAACAACTACACTGATAGAACAAGTATAGTAAAACTGTTTGCTAAAACAACTGAAAATTAGTTAAAAATTATGTTGCAGAAAAAATCTGCTAAAATTAGCTGATTTTTTTTTTTTTAGAAATGTTACTAAGATAAAAATAGCCAAAGTGCGCTCAGGTAGGCTAGTGGTAGCGTGCTGGCTTATCAGTGCGGGGGTCGAGGGTTCGATTCCCACCATAGGCATTGGTCTGTTTTCGCTACAACGCGCCGAAAGCCATAACAGCTAGTGCTCGGTTAGGGTAATAAGATATAATTTGTAATTATATGATTATTAATTAATAAGAAACAAGAAAAAAATCTGTTGAATCTACAAATATTTTTTTTATATGTGAGCTAAATTTTAGTTAATTGAAAGTAACAAATTCATTTCATAAATCAGTAAAAACAATTGCTAAATAAACTGTTGAACACTGACGCCCGTATTCATAAAAAATCTTAATTCAGATTTTAAATAAACGTTGGTTAAAACACATTTTAAGCCTTAAAATTGTATTCATAATCGAATATTATCTTAAAATACCTATTTTGACGCTACAGTTTTAAGGCTGAAATTTGTGTTTTAACTAAAATTTATTCGAAATGCTCTTAAATATTTTGATGAGTACGGGGTAAAAATGTCTCAGAGTCTTAGGACGTATATCACAAATGCGAACACCAATTTTTAATATTAGTTTCAGGACCATATTGCGAAAATTGTTAATCCCACGTTCAGACAGTCGCCGACGCTTTGCCAACACTATGCCGATGGTATTTTTCAGCCTGGGCATTTTTTTTTTGCTAAATTTTAGTGCAATATACAAAGTTTTTAACAGCTATGTGCTGGTAACTTATCTTAAAAGTAGACAACGTAAGACACTATCATTTTTCTAAATTTATCCATTTATACACTCAAAAAATAAGTTAGTAAAAAATTTAGTTAAATTATTTCTTTTAAATTCTTCTTCTGCTAAAGTAGCATAAGATACTTTATTTAAAAATTATAACTATTTATTTTCAATATTTCGTCTCCACATTGGGTTGGGCGACTTCTTCAGGGAACAATTATTATAATTTGATTGATAAAATTTTGTTTTAACAATTAAAAACTTATATATAACAAATTTTCTAAAAAATGGCGGAATCTCAGAAATATCTTCTGTCAATAAGAAAAAATAAAAATATTTTTTTATAAATGTTGAGGTTAAGAAGAAGAATAAACGTTTTTGTCTAAAAATTATAAACACTATTAAGTTTTAAATCAGAATAGACTAGTTTCTGCCTCTTTTTATGAACAGGCGTCATCAGTGATTTTCCATTTTTAAATTGTATTATTATTTGTGTCTTATAATTGTCAGAATGTCTCTGATTTAAAAAAAAAAAAAAAATATGATAAATTTTTCAACAACCTTCGGCTGTAAGAATCAAACCTGCGCTCATCTTACATTACAAACGTAACAATACCAAGTCATGATCGTTTAGCGATCACACTTAAGTATGGCCTCGAATCTAATGCAGCTAAATTGCAGTTTTCTTTCCTTTTAGCTTTTCTGTTATTGTATATTATACTCAGAAGTGACAACACTAACAACACAAATATTCTATTTTAAGATTTTTGTTTATTTTTCTAATCTCCTCCGTCTCTATTTCACAATGTTACCAGATATTTTGTTGAAACAAAACAAACACAAAATCAAAAAACAAAAATAACTATAGCAATATTCAAAATCTTAACTAGAATATGAAAATAAATATATTATTCAACATCATAATAACACTATAAAACACTAAGAATGCCTTGTAGATGCGACTTTTAGGAGGTAGATCACGAATGTGAACAAACACCAAACTTTATTAATAGATCCACTTTTCGAAATATTCGTGAATTTAACTTTTCCTAAAAATCTAGTTTTTTCTTTAAAATTTCTTAATAATTCATATACCGGAATAAACTACGAATTGCTTTCAATATGGTTTTAAGGTATGTACTTTGAGCATTAAAACCCATACCAATTAATTGGGTAAAGGGTGTAGGTTATCCCTGCTATTAAAGTGAAAACTTCGTTTATATTCTTTTTTTTTTTTTTGTGAATATTATAATAACCACTTAATCGAATTTTCAAAATTTTAGCACATGATGATAATTTATATTCAACTTAATTAATATCAGCAGAAGAAAACTCAATCCGAAATTCAAAAATTTGTAATTTTCTTTAAAATTAAATTTGTATGTATTTACTAGTTATTCCAATTCGGTTAATCGATTAGTCGCCTCTATTTCGGTTAATGACGATACCAAATAATTTAAAACTCAAACCGGTTTACTGGTTACATTTTTTTATATAGATTTTTTCCCTAAACTTTTCAGTTATCATAACTTTATCTAAAAACTTACAAGAAAAACGTAATAAAAAAATATTCGAAACAGAATAATAAAATCTATTGCCCAGCGGCTTAGGGGATCGCTTTCACTCGATTTTAAAAGAATTTGACAACATTTTATATAGCGTTTCTTTTATAGAAACGCGAAATACACAAAAATACGAAATTATTGTCAAAACTACAAAAACTTTTGTAAAATGAACGAAATTTCATTTATTTTACGAAAGTATTGGTTATTTTGATATTCTTTCGTATTTTTACTCATGGATTATTATCAGTGCATTCCACTAAATTTATTTATTTTATTTATTTGTTATTATTCAATTAAATAACCGAGCCCAAAGGGCCATATATGGCTAAGAAATAACTACAACAAATTTAAGATAAATTGTTGATTTTGTTGATATTACAGTTTTTGTTTGTAGTCTACAAATATTTATATTTATTAATATTTTTACTTATTATAGCACAGTAGATAGATATTTTCATTTAACTAAATTCACATCGAATGTAACTAACTTTTTGCAAAGTTAAAAGATATATTTTTGTTGTTCGTTTTTCATTAATATTTAGCAATTTTTTCCGCAATGTCAGTTTTAACTTATTTTTAGTAGATTTTTCTGCTATTTCTATGGGTGTGTGGATTATTGCTATGAGTATGGTAAAGAGTAAAACTTTAAATATTTAACGCAACATTTAGTTTTTCTTTTTTGTTTAACCTTTTGGCATTTTTGCCCAAATCACGACAAATTGGTCCAAATTCGATTGACATTTTTAAATTAAATTGGAAAAATGTCGAAAATTATATTAAATTTTTGCTGGCCGTTACTTATTTGTTTTGCATTATATGGCATAACGATGTTTATTTTAAAAAAATTTGTTATAATTATTATTTAAAAAAAATAAAAATTATGTTTTTTCGACCTATAATTCTGTTATGAAAATGAAAATTTATTCAAGTTCAAGGCCATACTCTATTATTCTTTATTAGGATATTGTCCTAAGAAATAATTTATAGAGTTTTTTGTTTTCAATTTATAAATTGACCACTTTCAAGAATTTGTTAATGGTTCCATTTCGGGGATTTTCTAGGTCCCCATCATCAGTACAAGTTTAGAAAGCAGTGGTAACCTCATTTACAAACTCAAACACTTATATATCCCATTTGTTAAAACAAATGACCGAAAATGGAATACAACTCCCATATATGGGGAATGGCTTCAAAGTCTATTTTGGAGCTTCTGGACCGTGTGCAAAGGAGGGCGTCGGCGCTCATCAATGACGAGAGGGTATCAAGCTCTATTGACTCATTGGAGCATCGTCGGAATGTGGGTTGTGTAACATTGTTCTGTCGATATTACCATGGAAATTGTTCTGCTGAGATAAGTGAACTTATCCCCAGGGCCCGTATTTTCATTCGAAACACTCGCTTATCTAGCAGAGCTCATCCGTTTGTAGTCGATTGTCCAGTGAACCGCACAACGCATTACAAGGAAAATTCGTTCATCAGCCGTACTAGCCGTATGTGGAATAAACTCTCCGCGGAGGTCTTCCCTGTCACTTACAATGTAGCGAAATTCAAATCAAATATTCACAAACACTACTCCCTCTTTCCTCCTCCCCACAACCTAATTTCCTGATATCAACACAATGCATTGCATTATAGGGGGCATCCCATGAGTGTTGGTCTAACGAAAACAAAAAAAAAAAAAAAAAATTGAAAACATTTTATCTATTAAGGCAATTTATAAAAACTTCAGGACCATACATTTCAATGTCTCCTAAGAGATGTCGTTATATATTTTCAGCCCCATATAATTTTACTGCATTAGTTAATTTAACCATAAGCACTATTACCATCATCATCATGATTATCAATGTGTACCCCCACCATCATAAATATGATTCGGAGTCTTGTCTTAAATGTGTGGGATACTCTTATGTTGCATTATGCCACATGGCACTCAAGTGCAACTCAGCAAAGTCTCATAAGTGTTTTAATCGTTAAATCTAATCACATGTCATATGTTGCTAGAGTCAAAAAAAAAACGCATGATTTTTAAGGGGCACTTATATGCCAGGATACATTAACAAATATTAATTTAAATAATTCCCTTTCGGTCAAATGTCCGTCACAGTAAGTTTAAACTTAAAATTTATAACTTTTTTACACCATGGATTGAAATTGGTAGCAAAAAAAAAAATATATAATAAAAATAACTGCCACCCTACCACACAACATGTTGACAAAACAGAAATCCATTACTTTTTCATTACATGAAACCACATTAGTGGCTCTTAAATGTAGACATGAATAATAACAATACCACCTTTGATATCTGATTGCTTAAAGTAAATGTGACTAAATCTTAACAAACATAAATATGAACTAAGCACAATTATATAAAATCCTTTTAAGGATAAAATGTTGTACTGAATTTTTAAAACAAGCATAAGCAGATATCAAATTATTAAATTCGCACAATTTTAACTATTTAAATATAATTTGAATATTGAAAATTTCTCAAAAAATAATTGATAATTTTCTATCCTGAACAGAAACGTTTGGTCAGGCGGTACAGCGTTTGCCTTGTAGGCAAAAGGTTCGGTGATTGAGCCCTAGACGACGACTAGAAGATTATTTAAAAGTCTTATGCACATATTTTGTATTTCCCCTGCGTTCAACGCTTCACCTACGCCAACACAAACGCTAAGTAAAAAACATGTTATTTTATAAATCACTACGTCAGCGCGTTGTCTCAACACTGAACTAATACGTTATCACTTCAATTGTCAAACCATTGCTTTATTATGGTTTCCTACACGCAGGACAGTACTGAACTAAAAAAACAAAAAGTTGAGAAAACCAGCTTTTTTATGATCTGGTAACTCCATCAGCTGTGATTGTGAATACAAATGTAAACACAGCTGATGAAAATTTAAAACCAAATTCAAATTTGTGTTTATAGCTTTTTTCATTTGTTTTATTTAAAATCAACATATTTTTATAAATTGTGATAATTAAAAAAAAGCAATTTTTTTTTTTTTTTAAATATTACAAGTGGTAAATTGTTAACATTATAGAAAACAAACACAGAAAACTAAAATATTTTTTTTCTATTTGTGGTTATTTAAAAATATGTAAGCTAACGCTTCAAAAAATTGGGTGTTTAATTTGACAGTTCAAGTGATAAAAAAGTAAGCGCTGCGTTTTACACAATTGGCTTTTTCAAACATTTGAGTTTAAAATAACGTAATAATCAAATAAGGCCAACGCAAGGTGAAGTGAGGAGTAGCGTTTTACAAAATAATGGCATTAATTTGTTATAAATTAATTTGAAAATCTTTGTTAAGACCTAACATTTAACATGTCACAAGGTGTTTAAGATGTATTAATTTCTCACGATTATGACAATGTAATGTTAAAAAAAACCGTTTACTTTCATTCAAAAATTCCGACAATGTACACTGGGAGAATTATCTTCACCTCAGTAATGAATTTCTTCATAGATTTAATGGAAATTGTCACTGGAACTCGTCCATTGAAACTTTTCTTAGAATCTATAAAACAGGTTTCATTAAAATAAATGTTTATGAAATATTTGTAGAATTAATGAAAATCTTCATAAAACTAATCACTCATTTCGACAATAAAGCGTTCATATAATTTATTATACGAGCAAAATTAGCAGAAAAACGTAGATTGAGAAAATTCTGGCAGCAAACAAGACACCCCTCAGATAAAGCTGCTCTAAATAAAGCTACAAAAGAACTCATAGATAGAAATATAAAAATGAATACGTATATATTAAACTTAGATACCACGAAGGCCACTGATTACTCGTTATGGAAAGCAACAAAATATTTTAATAAATCAACTCTCCACAACCCTCCAATTCGTAAACCTGACAGAACTTGGTCAAAGGGTGACTCCGATATAGCCGAAACATTTGCACTGCATTTAAAGAATATATTCGTTCCAAACATATATGAAGGTCAACCCGAATTTCTTAATAGCATTGGTCAGACTCTTAATGAACCATACCAGCTTGACTTGCCCATTAAAAAGTTTTCTATTAATGAGGTAAAAAACGTTATTACAAAACAAAAGGATAAAAAAGCGCCTGGTTACGATTTAATAACGGCAAAGGTACTGAAAGAGCTGCTTGAAGAGGGATTGCAGTTCATCACGTTTATTTATAATGCAATTTTGATTAAATCATTCGTTCCACCACAATGGAAAATTTCTCAAATTAAAATGATTCCTAAGCCTTGAAAGCCCCCAGATGATCCGAAATCATATAGGCCCATTAGCCTGTTACCCATTCCATCAAAAATTTTGGAAATACTGTTCCTAAATAGGTTTAACCCCGTTGTTGAATCTAAAAATCTTATCCCGGACCACCAATTCGGCTTTCGTAAAAAACATGGTACTATTGAGCAGGTCCATAGACTAGTAGAAAGAATACACACATCTTTTGAGAAAAAGGAATATTGTACCGCTGTCTTCCTAGATATCTCTCAAGCTTTTGACCGAGTATGGCACGAAGGATTGCTTTACAAACTAAGAAAAACAATACCTCTAAATTTTTTCTTATTCCTAAAATCATACCTTGAAAAGCGCCAATATTTCGTAAAACAAGGTGACGAAATATCATCTCTACATGAGTTAAATGCTGGTGTACCACAAGGCAGCATCTTGGGTCCGTTGCTATATCTCCTGTATACTTCAGATTTACCGACAACTGAAGAAACCTTGATCGGCACATTTGCAGATGATACAGCCGTAATTGCTACTGACTCTAATCCCATTCGAGCCACACACAAACTTCAAACGGCACTCGATAATATTACCAACTGGCTTCAAAAATGGCGTGTAAAATCAAACGAGAGTAAATCCGCCCATGTTACGTTTACTTTGCGAAAAAGCTCCTGTCAACCCGTAAAAATAAACAATATTCAAATTCCTCAAAGCAAAGAAGCAAAGTATCTAGGAATATACTTAGACGACAAACTAACTTGGAGAAAACATATATTTACAAAGAGATTAGCCCTTGGAATTAAGCTAAGGTCTTTGAATTGGATGCTGAATAGTAAATCCAAATTATCCCTCGAAAACAAACTCACTATATACAAGTGCATTTTAAAGCCTATATGGACCTACGGAATACAGCTTTGGGGTACTGCTGCAAACTCAAACCTAGAAATATTGCAGAGATTTCAGTCCAAAGTATTGAGACAAATCGTAGGAGCACCACAATACATATCAATATCTCAATTACACCGCGAACTAAGAATTCCTTTGGTAAAGGATGAAATTCACAACAATGCAAATAGATATATTTCCCGTATACAACAACATTCGAATCAGCTTGTGTCAAACCTGATGGGAGAAGCATCAACATTTTCAAGGCTGAAGAGGAGAGCCCCACTGGACCTAGTGAACTAGGTGTTATAACTGAAGGATGTCACAATGGCGACATACCATCACACATTTTGTTTTAGTTTTAAGTAGTATTTAATATAAATGATCTCATGTATTGCTGAATGTCACACAATTTTGTATTAAGACAGATTGCAATAAATAAAACTCAAGTTAAAAAAAAAAAAAAAAAATATATATATAATTTATGAAACTTTTCATAGAATCTATGAAACAGGTTTCATTAAAGTCAATGATTTTGAAATGTTAGTAGAGTTAATGAAAACCTTCATAAAACTAATTAATCATTCCGACAATAAAGCGTTTATATTATTTATGAAACAGTTTTATAAAAATTTTAATATTAAGAAATTCCTTGAATTAATTAAATCATTCATGAATGTCTTGAAAAATGCATTGGAACTAAGCTTCATATGATGTTTTATATAATTTCATATAAAAATCAAAATTAATAAAAGGTTACATTGAAATAATAAAGCACTTTATAAAATATATTGAACACTTAATAATGAAATCTTGAAACACAGTGCGAAATGTATGAAAATTACAGAACTTATGAAACTTTACGAATAAAAAAAAAATATTTAATTCTTTGAAATAATTTCTTAGCTCTAAAGAAAATTTTCATTAAATTTTTTTTGAAATCGGCTGAATTTTTTTATGAAACTATGAAATTTTATGAAAAAAAAATTTACGAAATATTTTTTAATATTATTAATAAAAGTTCTTGGATATAATGAAATTCTTCATTGAAGCTATGAAAAAAATTCTATGAAATGGCTTAGTTTTTTTTTTTTTTTTTTTTTTTAATTTAACCAATACTCAGGGGATGCCCCCTACTCATGCAGTGCATTGTATTGATCAGGAAAATATTGTATGGGAAGGAGGAAAGAGGGAGTAGTGTTTGTGGATATTTGATTTAAATTTTTCTAAATTGTAAGTAACAGGGAAGACTTCTGCGGGAAGTTTGTTCCACATACGAATCGTTCGACTAAAAAACGCATTTTCTCTGTAATGGTTTGTTATGCTGTAGTTGTCGTCTGTCTTTAAAAGTCAGAAAACTTAATTCATGTAGTATTTTAATTGTCACCGTATCCTAAAAGTAGTAAAAAAAACAAATTCAATAATTTTATAAACGTCTTTTCAGTCTTTTCAGTAAACGTCTGCCTCAGGGCAGTCTTTATAAAATTTACCACAAATGTGTCAAATAAGCGTTTCATACTTAGAAATTAATATGTTCGGATAGAAAACTGAATTTGCTAAATTTTTCGTGTTTGGAAGCGAAAAATCAAAATTTCGTAAAATTTCAAAAACTAATTATTTTTATAAAAATATAGTTTTCAAAGATCTAAAAACCCAATTTAAGTTCACTAAACACTATTTATAATAAAATATAAGTAAGATTCAAGCTTTATCTTTAAGTAAAAGTCCATACTTTAGTCCAAGGACTCACAGGATCTTATCAGGATTCCTCTAAAGGACATCGTCTTAACTTATAAACTAATAGACGGATTTTTATGAAATTTTACAGAAGGAAGACATTAAGTATAAATAGCAAAGCTTTGAAGTTTATATACTTTTTCGCCTAATTTCGCGATATCCTCTTAAATAGGAGCAGCAAAAAAAAGTTTTTCCAGCTTTTTTATATCTTGGTAAGCGAAAAATTGTTGTGTGTTCTCTTTTATATGACTCAGTTTTCAAAATGCATCCTAAAATATTTCGGCTCATATCGCGTAAGTTCGGCAACGATAAACAATTTCGTTGAAGAACTTATTATTTGTTTTTCGAGTGGAGCACATGGTATGAATTTCGTTGCAAAACATCGTTTGCCAGTTGGAGGGTTAAAGCAACACCTACATTTAAGGTCCTATAATTTTGGAATGCAATGCAAATTTGAGGTCTACTATACAAAAAACGAAAAAAATAAAACCATTGTTCCAGTGTTGCCATATAATTAATAAAAAATACAATTTTTGACATTTTTTGGAAAAATTATTAATTTATAGAAAGGTATTATAAAAGTTGATTTAAAAAAAAAGGTAAGTAAAAACAAATTTAAAAATTTTATAAACGTCTTTTTAACCCATTTTACACAGCCGTTGCTTTATAGCAACAACTACATTTAAGATCCGATAATTTTGGATTGGAGTGAGGTATAATAACGCAGTAAAAAGCATGCGCAAATTTGAGGTCAAATGTACAAATAACTAAACAAATAAATAAAACTAATAAAAAAACACAACATTTTTGACATTTTTTTACTTCATTTTGTTTTTTTAATATAAAAAATTAGCTATTTTCTTTCAACAAACAAAAAGAATCTAAAAACTGATTCACCAGTATTGCCAAATTAAAAATGTGAAAAATTATCTAAAGACACCAAAAGTTTTTCAAAAATTCTCAAAAATCGTGAAAATCCCTTAGATCAAATTGTTTATTACGGTTTGATAGATATTTAAAAAATAATAAATAAAAATTATAATTAAAAAGAAATCTTTTAGTACATATAAAGTGTCAAAACTTGAATTTAAATGGCAAATACGCGAGGGCGCAAAAAGTGCACACAAACATCAGATCCAATTACATCTTTCTACCGAATTTCGTCAAAAAAAATCCCACGCGAACGATGAGTAGTGGTATAAAATGGGTTAAAAAGAAAAAAAAAAAATTATATGAAAATATCTAGATTTCTACACTCGAGAAAACCCTTTATCATATTTATGAAAAACTTCATAAATATGATGAAGAACTTCATTGGGTTTCGTTTAATGTAACACTTCATAAATATGATGAAGCTGTTTCATAAAGAGTGAAAATTGAAGAAAATTGAAGACATCATGATATTTATGAAATGTTTCATAAATATGATTAAGAAGTTTCATAACTTTTTATAAAACAACTTTTTATGAAACAATTTCATAAATGTGTACAAAATGTTTCATAAATATTACTAACCGTTTAATAAATGAAAACTGTTCATAAATTATTAAACAATGTTCGAAACTTTTTTCTGAATTTTGTATTGACAATACAGCTATTTCACATAAAAACAACACTTTGCAATGTTTCACATTTTGTTTTTGGAATGGAATTTAAGAATTATGTACATGTATAAAATTTCATATGTGAGTCATTCCATGTCAGACCGAACACCTTTTTTACAACACCTCTTCCGATTTACTTCAAATTTGCCAGACGTATTAAACATTAAAAAATATATAACCCGTGTTTCCAGAAAAAAATTAAAATTTTTTTTGAAAAGGTTATGTGCATTTGAAAATCGTCGAAATAGTGAAAAGTCATCCGACAAGAAAACTTTTAAACTAATGTTTTTCTAAAACTAGTGAATGGATTTTAAAGTTTAATATCTTATTTTTTTAAGATATTTGAGCCATCCATTTAAAAATTGTTTGTTTTTTTTTTTATTTTTAAAATTTGGTTTTTTTACTTAATTTTGAACAAGTCGAAAAATCTAAAAAAAAATATTTTCTTAAATCCAAAAATATAAATAGAATTTAAAAATGATATTTTTTGAATTACATTTGGTATTTCTTGCATAACATTTGCTAGTTTTTGAATTACATTTGCTATTTTTTGAATCGCAATTGGTATTTTTTGAACAACGTTTGGTATTTTTTAATAACATTTGTAATTTTTTGAAAATCAAATACAATTTTGAAATTATACTTGATATTTTTTGAATAACAAGTGGAAATGGTGTAGTATAAGGTTCGGTTTTTTTAAATATCATTGAAATTTATTTGCTTATTTAAGCGTTTAAAACACGTAATATTAAAAAAAAAGATATTTTTAATTAAACTGACAAAATATGGCAAAAGAGAACTTTATCTACTAATTTAAGTACACCAACACAAGAAGCAGCAAAAACTTCTACAAATTATGAAACAAATGAAACAATTCTGCTGAGCAGTGGCGTATCTAGGATTTTGCTTGGCGGGGGGCAACATATATTCAAATATCGAAATGTAGCATTTTCTGCATATTTGAAAATTAGTTAGTTGCGCTATTCCTACAAATTTCGTTGACATTCGGATATAAGTTCAAGGAGACAAAAAGTAGTCAAATAAAATTGGTATAAATGAATTTCAAACTCGAAACTTTTTTGTATTAAAAGCTTTTACTTTTTATAGTACTCCAATGGAAAGGTTAATGCCATTGTTTCTTTAAACAAAACAGTAAGAGTTGAGTTATTTTTTATCCCAAATTTAAACCCTTAAATATGAAATTGTTAACGGCCAACTTAAAAAAATGTACACATTCTTATAGCTCTATCACCTATTGAAATTGTGTGGTAATCAGAGCTCATCAAACAGTGGCTCTTCCTAGTTAGTTTTAAATAAATAATAGTTCTTACCTTTGTTTTTTTTTTAATATAAAACTTTTTTTTCTAAATGCATTAAGACTTTAGAAAACCGAAAACCGTTTTTTTTTTTTAATTTCAAATCCGAAAATTCGAACATTTCGAGAAACCGTTTTTTTTTTTTTTTTTTTGGTAAACTGGTTATTTTTTTAACAAAATATTTTACTTGAAACCCAAGCGAAACATCTAAAAATGCGTTATTTTTAAACGATATTAAAAATTTGGAAATTTTATTTCCAAATTTTTCGCCATAGAAAATTTTCCTCAACTCATAAATTTTACGAATTTGGTGTGTACTCAAACTAAAAACATGTTACTTTTATAAAATCATTTGTACACTTAGAAAAAAAAGTTAGTAAAGTCAGCAAAAAATTCAAAAATTCAGTCAGTAAAATTTTAGTCCTCCTGACTGCTTGCAAAAAGTTCCAAATGTCAGCAAAATTATTTGTTGAAAGTCAGCTAGCTAATTTTTTGTCACAAAATTAGTAGATTCAGCAAAAGTTTGGATAACACTTAGTTGATTAAAAATTAATTGCTAAAAGTTAACAAAATATTTGCTAGTAGACTGAAAAAACTCAAAAAATTTGTAGAAAAATTATACTTCAATTAACTTATTTGTTGAAAATTATAAAATTTGGTTGTGATTCTTTTTAAAATAATTTCAGATTCTTTGAAAAATAATTTAATTTACAATAAGTTTGAAAATATAAAAATGCCCATTGCCCCACTTTGACGGCACGAATTAATGTAATATCTGAAAATATATAGAAATGATATATAAATAAATAAATATAAAAAAATGAAATATAAATAAATATAACATAAACAAAATTATACTTCAACTACTTACATTAATGGTTGCCTAAATGATGGCATCTTCTAAAGGAAGAAAAATGCAGTAGATAATTCTAGAAACCCTTATTTTGCAATAACAAAATGGAAACATAAAAAATTACCTAACTTTAGTCTATCTAACTGAAGGTATATTTGTGTGCAATTTAAAACTGCAAATTTGATCACACTACGTTAATAATCAATCATTATAAACATTTAGTTTACAAATACACATTTAATCTTTATTAAATTTAAATAATTTAATTTAATTAATAGACAATTACTTTTGCGAGCCAGTGACAACACAACATTTAAGTTGTTTTAATTCATATAATTGTTTTATGTATGAAGAACAAAAGCAAAAATCTTAAATGGTTGATTCTTTATGTCTTACAACAGGTGTTCTTTTTAGTATCATTTTCCTCCTCTCTATTATATCATGACGTGCCGCAACATGTGCATCATTCTGCTTTTTTTTTTTTTTTTTGTAATCTGGTTATCGACCACACTATCAGCACAATATTTTTTATCAAAATAAATTAGTAGAATATTAGTAATACATATGTTCAACACAGTTAGGTGCTAAAAAATTGTGGCAGAAAACTTAAGTTTAGCAAAAAATTTGCGAAAAAATAGTATACTTGTTTTACAAGACATTTCACTAACTTTTCTACAAACTTATTTCTTGAGGGTGGTAGAAAGAGTTTAAATCAATCGCTGTTACTGTCGATGGCAAAATTGGGCAAACAATTTGATTTTGTATTTAAAAAAGGCAATTTGAATTTATTTAGAAAATTAAGCCATACATTTCTAATGCAAATTCATTGCATTTTACAACTTTTGTTAGAATTTTTTTAATGCTTGCATTAAAAGTAGAAAGCCATTAATTTTTTTTACTAAGACTATTAAAAATTAGTTCAATATGACATTTTCGGAAAAACTGCAAAATTAGAACCCATTTCTTGCTAAATATTAATAAGATAAATGTTTGCTAAATAAAAGTTTCCAATTAATGTATTGAAATCAATGTTTTTTTTTTGCCATAAAAATAATAGAATAAAATAAGTAAACATTTTTGGTAAAACTACTAAAAATTAGTTCAAAACGATATTGTTAAAATTAGCATTTTTTTTTTTTTTGCAAAGTGTGATTCAAGTAAGAATAGCAACAAAAATCTGTTAAATCTACAATAATTTTGTTATGTTTGAGTTAAATTTTTAATTAGTTAAAAATAATTAGTAGACAAGTTTGATATATATTTTTTTTTTTTTTTTTTTTTTTTTTGTAATTTAACCAATACTCAGGGGATGCCCCCTACTCATGCAGTGCATTGTATTGTTCAGGAAAATAGAGTATGGGAAGGAGGAAAGAGGGAGTAGTGTTTGTGGATATTTGATTTAAATTTTTCTAAATTGTAGTATTCTCTGCCCTCCTGTGCACGCCACTGCTCCTGAAAAATACTATGAAATGAATTCACTTGTTTTTTTTTTAATAATAATATTTTTTTTCCACCGCCCTTCAGAAAAGTTTAATACATTTATTCCAATGAAATAAACATAACTAGCAAAGCCATAGGAAACTAAATATGTTTAATATCCCAGCATAAAGTGTGGATAACAACTAAGGAACAAACCACTAAAACGTTCTTATGTAAAAGGCTGTAATAAAAAATCGGGCGATTTTTTATAACCAAACCAAAGATTTGTCTGCAGTGCTTTTTTCAACTACACTCAGGGAACTTCTGCTTTAAAAATATGTAGTTGTATGGGTTGTAATACAGTTTCTTTATTTTTAATGTAAATGTCAGTCATTTGTTGAACAAAAAAAATTTTTTGCTAACCTTCCCTACAAGAAATGGATGACCGAAACTAACACGTGCAAATCTTGCATCTTCCTCTAACTTATGAATTTATAAATTAGAGGAAGATGCAAAATCACACGTACACAAAGTTTCCATCACTTTTGTCACATTGCCTTAAGAAAATTATAGAAACTTTGTTCTACGCATTGATGGATATTTCCATCAGCAGTGTCGGTCATTTGACCGGTCATATGACAGTCACTGTTCTTGCTGGGTTGTAGTTAATTTACAAAAACAAACCACATCAAATTACGGTTTTATAATTTTACATTAATTTTTACAGTAGTTTTTTGTTAGATAAAAAAATAAAAAAAGTAAATGTTTGTTTATTTTTTACTAACATATGTGGTTCATTTTTACTACAATTGTGGTTAATTTTTTTAACGTTAAAAAACAAAATGTTAGTTGAATTTACAGAAATGTAAGTCGTCCTCTCTTTAAGTGAAATTGCATTTGTTTTTGACTACATTTGCATTGGTCTTTACCTACATACTCGTAGTATTCTAAGTGTAGTACCGAAAATCACAGAATTCTAAATTTTAAAGTCTCTTTAATTTTTTTAAAATATTTAAAATAGTCTTTTTAAATATTCGATATTGATGATCAACAGATGTTTAAAATATCCTATTTGTGCAAAAGAAAATGTTCCATGAATTAATATCTTACACGCAAATTATTGCTGGGATATTTCATTTATGGAAATGGGCTTAGCAAAAGTGATGTGACATGAAGTGAGTAATAACAATGAAATGATGCTGTAAACTCCAGGTATATTCAGCATAAATTTATGTGCACCTGTTAACCTTTATACTCGGTATACTCTTGCTTTTAAGTTTTTTCATTTATTTTATATATTTTTTTTTCGTCATCTGTTTGTCTAAAGTCCTAAGACAAATGACAAGTTGTGCTTTACTTGGTGTCTGTAATGTCTTTCAGAAGTAACACTATGGTTGGTTAGAAAATACTTACTTACAAAAGCCACCACCTAACATCAGGTGTAGAGTTGAAGTTACGGAGGGAAATACATAAAAAAGAAGGTTAAAGTTTAAGTAAATCATATTCAAAAGAATAAGAAGAAAGGTAAACTCAGTAACAAAGATTGTATACCCTACACCGATAATAATGCATGTGTAAAAATACGAAAAAAAAATGTAAAATTAACAAAAACTTTCGTGAAATACACGTAATATTTTTTTATTTTACAAAAAATTTCGTTGTTTTGAAATTTTTTTTTTCATATATTTAGCATGGATTATTATGAGTGTAAAGTAAAAAAGACAATATACAAAATTTTTTACATAAAATGCAATATTTTTGAAAATTTAAATCTATTTCAAAATGGATTGTATAAAACTTATAATTTTACCAAATTCAGTACACAGAAAGAATTATTGGCAAAAAATTTCAATTAAACTTTTGTTTGATTTCGAACTCACTTTCAATCAAAAGTTTACTAATACAGTGGGCGAAATTCCATTAGGGTCGCCAATATTTTTGAGTTTTAACAAAAACGGAAAAAGCTAGGAAAATTATGAGAACAACAAAATAATCCTTATTCGATAAATTTTCAATGACAAAACATATTTTTTATTGACTAATATTTTTGATAGTACTTTGAAAAAAAAAAAACATAAAAAACTAAAGCAAAATTAAATATACGTAATTTGAAAAAATTAAAGAATTTGCATTAAATTTCGAAATTTTTGTTGCTGAAGCTAATGAAGATTGTTCTTAGGTCTTATTGCCGTCATTAATTTGAGTCTGCTTATCTTCAGATAAACCAGCTAACCATAAATTTTCGGTGGCGGCGGCGCAACCGCTTTAGCTATGGCGGCGGCGGCGTTTATGTTAAAAAACCGGCTGAGGCTGAATTGTCGGCTTAAAATTCTGTTTTGTAACTGTTGTTATCTTGACGAATTTTAGATAAAATCTAGTGATATATCGCTATTAGAGTTGTGCAGTTCGTGAACGACCTAGTTCAATTGAACTAGTCTTTTCTTTGAACTAGTGAACTGAATCACAATCATCAGCGCTTTTAGGTCTTTCGGTCTTTTCGTTCTTTTTGTCTTTTGAGTAATATTTCTTTTCTTTATGTTGCTTTTGAGTTTTTTTTTTATGTTGCCAGCCCAATTTTTTTTAAATTTTTTTTAAACCATTTTATGATTTAACAATCATTTTAAATTTAATAGAAAGTTACACATTTTGTTTCGCATCAGCTGATTCAATTCACGTCAAATAGTTCGTGTCCCACAGCTCAATTTAGGATAAAGAGCTGTTGAACTAGAAGAGCGAACTAGTTCATTGAAAGGAGCTGAACTGTAAAGAGCGATCTTTAGAAAGACCTAAAATGCCCAAGCCTAATCGCTATATTTTTCATCACACCTATTTTCTTGTTAGTAATCAAACAAAAAAACATTTCCAAGCATATGCACAAGTTATTAATTATAAAGATTTAATTAAATTGGGTTTCTAATTGTTAATGAAACAAATAAAAGTTCATATATATAAAAACTTATTAACTTTAGTTAAAGAAAAAAAAAACAGATTATAATTAAATTTTTTTTTTGAAATTGATACATTTAATGCATGTCAAAGCAACCAATGGGTTTTCAGCACTTTTCCCAAATTTAACGACAATTGGTATGAACGTTACCTTTTACAAAACAAATACTCTTAAAAAGCTTAAGAGTTTTGTTCCTTTTAGTTCCCGAAATGCAATGTCTTAAAAATCACAGATTTTCACAAAAATCTGCGAATTTTTCCTTACATTATGCCTACATCTTTAGAAGTATTTGAGGTATATGCATAACTTGTTTTGGTATCATAGCAAATATTGCAAAATTTTTGCTTTTCTTATACTTTTTCATTTGATATTTCCAAATGCCCAAAATGGTTCCAGCATTCTGAGCCACTGCTATAACTAACTCTAACTTTGGCGTAATCTTTTACATTTTTATGTTTTAATATTATCTTCTGATAATAATTTTGGTCCTTTGAAGCACCGAAAATTTCTTCAGAATCCGATTATGAAGATTCAAGATTTTCCATACTTTTTTTAAAGTAAAAATCAACATTTTTTTTTGCATTTTTTCCTTTATTTTTAATTTTTTCTTCTTGCTGTGAATTTTTGTTATTTTGTACACGTTTTACTACTAAACAGGACTGTTTAAAATGGACCCAAAATTGGTCTATTACGCTCTAATCAAAAAATTGGCGGCGCAAATAAAAATTCGGCGGCTGCCGCTTTAGCCGGCTCACATTTTAAGCCGATTCGAGCCGATTAAAATGGCGGCGGCTGAAAATTTAAAAAAATCGGCGGCGGCGGTGGCGCCCAGCTGATTTTGCGCCGATCGGCTTAAATTAACCTAGAAGATTTTAAAAGATTTTTGTTCATTTGGCTCAGGGCTGGGTATTTGTGAGTTTTAGTTTTTTCGGAAGGTTGACATTGACGTCTATCAAATATCACTCTATATTACAAGTTCCTTACAAAATTTTAGTAGCGACTTTATTCTTATGCTATAAACATATAGACCACAGCAGACTGCAGAGCTACACGACTGCAAATGCCGTTGACTGCAATCGTCGCCGTGTGGTCAGCTACTTATTATTTTGGAAACGACAGCAGCATAGTAAACAGCTGATCACGATTCAATTTAAAAATATCAACAGCTGTTTTTTATACAAATCAGGGATGTTAAAGTTGGTACAATTGTACTTTTTTTGGTACATTTTGACCTTCTAAAGTACCGTGGTACTACCGCGACTCATTTGGTACAATTTAAAAATTTTTAATTTTTCCCCTTTTTGAATTTTTAGTAAAGCAAACAAATTGTTATTGTGTCCTTTTTCATTGCATTTATTCGTTTTATGTAATGAGCTCTTAAAATATATGCGACTATATCCGCCAGATTTTACGATTTATCATCATTTTAAGGATTTGAAGAATAAAGTTGGCAATTTTTTTTTTTTTAATATCGATTAAAAATTTACGATTTTTTACAAAATTTATCTGGCAGCTCTTACATATATTGACACTTGTTGCAGCCAACTTCACTTTTATTTTGAATTTATTAAAATTCTGAAGAAGTGAAAATTGATATATAGCATCACTTATAACATATGGGAAAACAGTGGACATTAGAGTGAGGTGAGTTTCTAAAAATAGAACTGTTGTGTTGTTGGAGTTGTACTTCTGAGATTATGTATGCAAGAACAAAAACACCGTGTATTGAATAAAACTAGTTTTAATCACAACAAAACTCGACCTAACTATAGCTCAGAGGGCTAAAGCGCTCTGTCTAACGTGTAGTGCGAATGCATGTGGCATTAGAAATCAGTTTATCTATACCACGGTCAGTGATTGCACAGAAAAATTTCATATAGACGCAATCGAACAAATAAAAACATAACAAATATTACATTATTCAAAAATTCAAAAAAACAGGGTCACTGACGAACGTTCAATACCAGAAACTGCGCAGTCTGATTCAGAAAAAAATGAATATTTGCAATGTAGTTATGATTTTTAGAAAATACACTCATTCTTCTCTACCACGCCTTTCACAATTAAATTAAATAAAATTGCATATTAATTATAGTATTAACTGCAATTGTCTGAAAAAGACGTTAAAATTCAAACTCAAACGAAAATTAAATTATTGTTAAAGAAATGAAAGAAAATTCCAAACAATCTTATATATGTTAAATTTAAAACGAGCTCTCAACCTCCGTATATTTACAAAAATAAAGCAAATCAAACATATTAGCTATGTTAATACTAGTATTTAGATCTGGTTAAAGATCTCATCAGAACCCAATGTTTTAGAAAAGTTATAGCCTCCATAATAGGCAGAACTTTAACAAAAAACCGATTAATCATTAATTTTGCTCCATTCTTGTCTTCTTAGTAAAAATATTACTTGAGCCAGAGTAAAAACTCAAATTTTTTTAACTGAAGTCGTTAAAAAATTAAAACGTTTGTAGTTTTTGGTCGGTAGTAGCTAATTTTCAAAATGAACTGAATGTCAATATGTTTCCAGACATTTCTAGTCGTTGCTGGAATTTTATCCATTCCACACTGGTCTGCAAATGTTGAAAGAGTTTTTTTTCTTTTCAAAATATAATAAAAACTAAGGAAAGAAACAGACTACATTAGCCAACATTATCAAGTCTCATACAGACTAAGGATTGGTTAAGAGCGACAAATTTATGCTGCTATGATGTAGAAATTCCAAATAGTTTATTAACTAAACAAATAATTCCATGATTTGGTCTCATATATTCATAAGACTTTTTTATGCCTTATTTTATTCATACATATAATGTATGTTATTGGAAGGTTTTGTTTTTTTTTTCTGTACAAGAGAATTTTTATGTATTTTTTTTGTTGTTTTAATAAATTTAAAAAAATGGTACCGTCAACGTCCAAAAAGTACAATTTTTTTTGGATGTTGGTACAAAATTGAAAACTCCATTTAACATCCCTGATACAAATGCATTTTTGGTTCAGTAGTGCCAATTACATCTTTTTTTTCTTTATTAAAATAGAACAACATGCTTGGTTGTAGACACGTATATAAAGTTCACTTAAAAATACAATTACTTATTTATAATACATTATTATAACCTGAAAATAAATTTATATAACCCCTCTTGAATATTAATGCAATTATACCATTTGATGTTGCGACGTTTTTTGTGTTTAACAAAATAAAATATTTTTAAGCACTAATTTGTTACATATTTTGTTTTATTGTCAACACTATTTTTGTTTTGCAGCCAACAAAAATAGAAATTAACCTAAGTTGACTACAGCGGCAAAAGTAGTCGGGTAGCCGTGTAGTTGTGTTGGTGCCAAAATAATCGTTTTCATATAAACGTGTGTATTTTATTTTTGACAGGCTGTAGTCGTGTAGCTGCAGTCGTCTATGTGTTTATAGCATTAGCAATCTAAAAAAGCATAAATATATTTGTCATTTGCATGTCATAATGTGAAAATCCTTTAATTGTCCTTTCAAAACGACATATTTTGCTGGCAACTAATTTGAAATATTAAACAAGGATATAATCATGTATTTGATATAATTAAAAAAAATTTTTTTTTTGCTTGGCAAAGAAAATATGAAACTATTTTTGAACACCGACATTTTTTTATATATCAATAATGACATTTAAAGCAGATTTGGCCAAATCCTTAACTTATTTTTTCAGATTCAGTACCGCGAATTAGGACAGCCATTTCAATTAGGTTTATTCTCACTTAAAATTATATCGTATAATATAATATAAGTTTAAAAAATAAAACTTTATTTTTTAAACTTATATTTTATTATATGATCTCTATACAAATATTAAATATTTATAGTAACCCAGCAAAACAACACATTACCAAATAATGGGAAAAGTAATGTATCGCCATAGGGCTCCACTCATTACGTTACACCTTACTTTACTGATGAATTTTACAGGCTATGAGCCTAAAAGTAATGGTTGGACTCTGTACCTTGTAGGGAGTAAAGAAACTCGTTACTTATATGGTTACATGGTGGTAAAAAGTAATGTTTATAAATAGATTTTCATAAAAAAAAATTTGATAACAAATAATTATTACAAATATTTTTTTTATTAACAAAATAACTTGGTCACGCTGGGATTCGAACCTGGGTCCTCTGGTTGTTAACAAATAGTTTGCGTGAGGACTCTAACAACTGACCTATTGATACATATAATATTAAATTGCTTAAAATGTAAATGAATTATTATGCTTCGTATTTTCGTTCGTGATATCAAAAATATACACCTTACACTCATGCTTACAAAAATTCAAAAAGTAATGTGTCTATAAATAGATTTACAAAAAGAAATTTTAATATTTATTTTTCTTTTCAATTCATGCACTCGTTATCGGTAACACATTACTTTTTGTTGGAAAGTACCGCGAATTAGGACAGCCATTTCAATTAGGTTTATTCTCACTTAAAATTATATCGTATAATATAATATAAGTTTAAAAAATAAAACTTTATTTTTTAAACTTATATTTTATTATATGATCTCTATACAAATATTAAATATTTATAGTAACCCAGCAAAACAACACATTACCAAATAATGGGAAAAGTAATGTATCGCCATAGGGCTCCACTCATTACGTTACACCTTACTTTACTGATGAATTTTACAGGCTATGAGCCTAAAAGTAATGGTTGGACTCTGTACCTTGTAGGGAGTAAAGAAACTCGTTACTTATATGGTTACATGGTGGTAAAAAGTAATGTTTATAAATAGATTTTCATAAAAAAAAATTTGATAACAAATAATTATTACAAATATTTTTTTTATTAACAAAATAACTTGGTCACGCTGGGATTCGAACCTGGGTCCTCTGGTTGTTAACAAATAGTTTGCGTGAGGACTCTAACAACTGACCTATTGATACATATAATATTAAATTGCTTAAAATGTAAATGAATTATTATGCTTCGTATTTTCGTTCGTGATATCAAAAATATACACCTTACACTCATGCTTACAAAAATTCAAAAAGTAATGTGTCTATAAATAGATTTACAAAAAGAAATTTTAATATTTATTTTTCTTTTCAATTCATGCACTCGTTATCGGTAACACATTACTTTTTGTTGGAAAATAATTATACAGGTAAGGAGTACACATTACCTTATCGCACCCCTTACCAACGTTGTCTGGGAAGTAAACTTGTGTTCCAATTAAACTTAAATAAATTTGTATTTATAAAGTAAAACTTGAACTATTCTGGGGTGTCGAAGAAAAGAATCCGTACACAAAATTTTCGGATGTTTTATATAAAAAAAATTGTTTTTTTACAAAATACATAAACTTTTTATTGCTTTGTAAAACCGATTCAATACCGGTATCGTATCTGTATTAAGGGAAACACTTGCGGTATACCGGTATTTTATAATTCAGGTGTTTCGGTATTGGTATTGTATTGGTTATCAATTTGAAACGGTTTTCGCAACGGATAACAGAATTTAAACGGTATCGGTGGCCAACCTTACTAAAAAATGCAAACAAAAACTGTAATATAAACTAAATTTTTGCTATATTTACCTTAAATTTAATAGAATGCAAAAAAACAGTATATTTTTCAAAACTCAACAAAAAGTTTTGCCGAAAACTTGTAGATTCCTAATTTCAGTAGGGCAGATTTTTATTCGAATTAAAAAAAAAATCCAAAATCTTTTTTTTTTTTTTTTTGGCTACTAATATTTAGAAAATGTTTTGCTGATTTTAGCAGATTAAATTGTCACTTTCAATTAACTAAAGTTTAGCTCAAATATAACTTAAAAATTGTAGATTAAACAGTTTTATTTTTGCTATTTGTATCTTACTAATATTTAGCAAAAAAATTTGCTAGTTATAAATTTTTTTTTCTGAAACATAATTTTTTACTAATTTTTTTAGTAATTTTTATTTTTTACTAGTTTTCATGTTTTATCTATCAGTAAACTATTTCTTTAATAGAACCGAATTCAATTAAACTTTTAATTGTACTTACACATATTTTAATTGAAATTCGATTTTAGTTTTTTCTGTGTATTAAACAAAAATTACAAAATTCCTTTCCCAAATTATAATAAAAATTTCCATAATTAATTTAAAAAAACAAATTCATTGAATAAAAATTCATTTGAATAAAAAAATCAAAGTTGGATTAACTTTAAGCAGATTTATAATAAATATTCTGTAGGGCATGTTGTCCTCTTGTGTATACTAACTATACATATCATTTCGTAAGAATTTCATTATCCTTTTAGTGTATTTGTAAAATTGTTCAACTTGTTGCTTTAACTGCCACAGTATGTTGTTGTGTCGCTTCTATCTATTTACCACTGACTATAATATATCTCTTGTGTGTTTAAGAGACCTGTTATATGTATGTACATGGTTGTATGTATGCATTGTCTGTATTTTATGAATTTCAAAAAAAAAAAGGAAGTAAAATAGAGTGAAGCAAACAAATGTTTAACTTTGATGTCGTTTTCAGTTTTTTTCATGGATGGCAGCCAATACAGCTAAAATACCGTTATCGATGCAAAACCCTTTCAACTGACTATTGTTATCCTTAAAAGGCCGTTACCGAAATAATTGAAATACCGTTATTCGTTAAATATCGTTTCCGATATAATTAAAATACTAATATCCTTAAAATACTGTTACCGAAATAACTAAAATACCGTTATCGCTAAAATACCGTTACCAAAGCAATTGAAATAGCGTTATCTTTAAAATACCGTTATCAAAATAATTGAAATACCGTTATCCGTTAAATACCGTAACCGATATAATTAATATACCAATAGCCTTAAAATACCGGGACCGAAATAACTAAAATACCGTTATCGCTAAAATAGCGTTACCGAAGTAATTGAAATAGCGTTATCCTCAAAATACCGTTATCGAAATAATTTGAAAAGATAAAAAAAAAGTAGTCGCTGTTAATAAATATATCTTCCAAAATGTTGATCATAAACCAGCCAGTCATTGGAATAATTGGGCTTAAAAATATCGGTATTCATTAATATTACCTGCACTTAGAACACTATGTAGGTAAAGACCACTGCAATTGTAGTTAAAAACAAATGAAATTTCACTTGAAGAAAGGACGACTTACATTTCAGTAAATTCAACTAAAATTGTCATTTGTTTTTTACAATTATAGTAAAAATGAACCACATGTTAGTGAAAAATAAACAAACATTTCGCACACCTAGTTCAAAAGTGACCCAACTCAAAATTTTTTAATTTTTGAGAAATCGAAAAAAAAATATTTAAATCTTTATACCAATCGAAACATAAAGAAAGACATAACTATTTTTTAGCAACAGTTAACAGCAACAAAATACACTGATATTTTTTTTTATAGATAAACAAGTGTATTGTGCATTGTTTTAGCATATAAACCCGAAAAATCAAAGTTTTGAGTTAAGTCACTTTTGTACTAGGTGTGCGATTTATATTTTTAATTTTTTTAAATAACAAAAATAGAAAATATATGTAAAATCATAAAACAGTCATTTAATGTGGTTTGTTTTTTTAAATGAACTACAAGGTTAGTAAAAAATTTAATTTGTTCTACAAATGACCGACATTTACATTAAAAATAAAGAAACTGTATTACAACTTAAACTACTACATATTTTTTAAGCAAAAGTTCCCTGAGTGTGAATAACGTTGCCCTTTAAAAACCTTTACCTAAACAACTTGAAAAACATTATCCTTAAATAACCGAAATAACTTAAATTACCCAAATAACTAAAATACCGTTACCGCTAAAATAGCGTTACCGATATAAGCAAAATACCGTTAACGCTAAAAAATCGACACCGAAATAACTGAAATGTCGTTACCCCTAAAATACCGTTACCGAAATAAATAAAAATATCGTTACCCTTACCGATACGCGCATTAAAACGGTTACCATTCATGGTTTCTTTTTTTTTGTAAACGGTATTTTCACCCTCGACAGCACAAATGGAGCATTAATAACATTGCTTTGCAGTTTTACGAATTATTCGCATACGAGTCGGTGGAAAATCTTAAACAAAGATCATATTGTAAAAAAAAAAGTTCAGCATAAAACTGAATGTTTAATTTTTATAATGTGGGTTTTATTTTTAAGATTCTTTCTTGTTTTTTGCACTTTATTTTATTTTTTACAATCAACCAGTAAAATACGACTTTATAATTTATATTCTCTTTTACTGGTTTTGTTATTTTATACAATGTATACTTGATTTTTTTTATGATTTATTGTAAAAAAACATGAAAAAATTATATAAAATGCTTAAAGCACAGGATTTTTTATTTTTTATGTTATATGTTATAGGTCTTTAGATAGCTTTAAAATTGTTATTAAAATTTTATCTAATTTTAGTAAATTTAAATAGTATCACCCTAGCTAATATGTTTCATTTGCTTTATTTTTATAAATATATATATTTGTTATAAATTAGAAATAACATAAAAATAATCTCGATGTATATAAAAACAAAAAACTAAATAATAAAACTGTAAAAATATATTACTTCAGCCAGAGTAAAAACTAAATTTTTTTTTATATAAATAGAACATTTTTGGTCTTCAAAGTATAGTAATGTCATGATGATTGTTAGGAAAAGGCCCTAGCCGTGTTTGTTTGATTACTAAGAAGATAAGAATGAAGCAAAATTAATAATTAATAGGTTTTCTGTTAAAGTTATGCCAATTCTGGAGGCTCTAGCTTTTCTAAAACTTCGGGTTCTGCTGAGATCTTTAACCAGATCCAAATACTATTATCAACCTAGCTAATATGTTTGATTTGCTTTATTTTTGTAAATATACGGAGGTTGAAAGCTCGTTATAAATTAAAAATAACATAAAAATAATCTCGATGTATATAAAAACAAAAAACTAACAAAACTGTTAGATGCTTAATGCTGTAGCCCGGTAGGCTAGTTGGTATCCTGCTAGCTTATCAGTGCGGGGTCGTGGGTTCGATTCCCACCAGAGGCACTGGTCTGTTTTCGCTACAACGCACCGAAGGCCTTAGTATCTAGTGTTTGGTTAGGGTTATATGATTATTAATTAATAAAAAAAAAAAATGGTGACTCATATTGGTAAAAAAAAGAACCCACAGGTATCCAGTCCCAAACGACCAGTGTTACAAAAAATCCAGCACAGGTATACCACTGGCTAACCGAGGAAATGTAAATAAACTACTGGCAGTACCCTAGTTTAAGACGCTTTACAAGCGTTTCTAAAAAGTATTTTGCCAGTATTTGTTTTACAATAATTTCAGTGGTCTACAGAAAAAATCATTGGCAAGGAATTGACTGAGACCACTACAGCAGCGTTGGGAAAAAGTACTTTTACAGTGCTATCCAGTCAGAAATTACCAACGGCTCAAAAGTCTAACCACTGGTAGAGCATTTATTTTTAAAAAATGATGATGCTTTGCTTGAAAAAGTTTGTAGTTGGGAGTTTTGTCACTGGTTTGGCAAAGTAATTGTCTATTAATTACATTAAAGACAACATAAATTATTTAAATTTATTTAATACTAAATGATTATTTGTACACTTATTGTTCATAGTGATTTTCAGTGATAATCATGTATAGTGCGTTCAAACAAATATACGCTCAGCTAAGCAGACTAAAACGAAAGGCAAGGACACACATATTAGGTAATTTTGTATGTTACCCTTTTCGTATTGCAAAAAAAATATTTGTGTATGTCAAATTGTGTTTTTTTTTTTTTTTTTTCGTATCCAGAATTACTGCATTTGTCTTCCTATAAATGATACCATAATTTAGACAAAAATGTAAGTAGTTGGAAGATAATTTTGTTTATGTTATATAAAATTATTTCTATTGCACATAACGAACAAGTTTTCAATTTATTTTTGATCAATGGTGATAATCTTTAACTTCGAGCTCATATATTAGTTCTCATTTAGTGGGAAAACTAGGTTATATGAATGTTTGATGTTTTGCATGGGATTGTCACTTCTTTCAAAACGTGTTCTGATGATGGGAACTTAGAAAATTCCCGAAATAGATCTATCAACACATTCCTGAAAGTGGTCAATTAATAAATTTGAAAACAAAAACTCTATAGATTATTTGTAAGGACAATATCCTAATAAAGAAATATAGAGTATGGCCTCGAACTTGAATAATTTTCATTGCACAATTAAAGGTCGAAAAAACATAATTCTAATTTTTAATAAAAGTTATATCAAACTTATTTTCAGATATTATATTAAGTTTATTAGCGAAATCGGGAAATAAGTTAATTTACCATTGGACTTTCCGCAAAAAGTGAGGGCAAAAAAGAAGTATAATTTTTCCAAAAAAAACTAGAATTTCTTACAATTAGATTAATTGTCTAGAACTCAGAACAATCAGTTAATAATAAGATTATTAAGTTTATTAAGTAAGATTTAGTTCCCAATACTGGCACTTTTTTGGAAATGGCGTGTTTCTATCAATTAGCGCACTAAAGATGCCAAAAGAACTCCATTACTCACTTTTTGTTCAGTTTCAATTTGAAAGTGAAATAATCTTTATTTTGCACACATAATCTGACATCTTTATACTGAATTAGTAAAATTTTGAATTAATTCTTTTCGCCAAAAAACGAATTGAATAAAATTTGAATCGATTCATATGCATTTGGCTGGAATGAATTGTAATTCATTCCAAATCAAATGAACTTGGAAAAATGAATTGCAATTCATTTTCAATTCAAATGAGTTTGGCGAATTGAATTGCAATTCATTTCCAATTCATTTGACTTGAATTGATTTTGAATAAATTCAAATGAGTAAGTTAGTTATATATTATTTTTGTAATAAAAAAATAAAATGTATTTTTCTTTTTAATTCAATATAACTTGATTCCTGTAAAATGGACTAATAACATAAGGAACAATAGTTAATAAAATTGTATGCAAAATATAACAAAAGTAAAAATAATATAAAAATAGTGTTTTACAGATGTAATAACAGTAACCACCATTTTTTAAATGCAATCAACTTTATTAAGTAATGATGAAAAGTTGTGAAACATATCTCTTGTCAGTTTTTATGAAACTCTTCATCACATATAAGAAAATTTTATAAATATGATTAATATGATTAATAACACGGTGCTACAGTGAAAAAATCTTGTAAAATGACCTTGTGTATGTTGTAGGACTTGTTGTGTAAATCACTTTTCAATTTTCAGAAATTTCATAAACTATTAACTGTTTCTCGAATATTAAACGTGTTTTGTTGTTTAGCGTATGCCAAAACCAAAAAAAGTAATACTTAAAGAAACAAACTCCAAACACCATGTTTACTTTGATTAATTGCAATTTATTTTTCATTTCATTAATATGAATTACATTTTTTTTCTAATTCATGTGAATTAATTAAAAATCAATTCAATTCAAATGAATTGAAAATTACTTGCAATTCATTTCGCCAAATCATTTGAATTGGAAATGAACTGCAATTCATTTCGCCGAATTCATTTGAATTGGAAATTAATACCAATTTATTTTTGAAAAATTCATTTGAATTAATTCAAATTTTATTCAATTCTTTTTATGTGAAAAGAATTAATTCAAAATTCAATTCAAATTCGTAATGAATTGAAATCAAAAAATAATGATTCATTTACAGCTCTGTTAAGTAAAACTATGTCGGGTTTTTTCGATCTAACTCCTAAGTACAAATGAGGTATAAAGTATGTTTAAAAGAATCACAAAATAATGTAAGATTTTCAGCAAATAAATCAACTGAAGTATAATTTTTTAACAAATTTTATAACTTTTATTTAGTCTACTATTATTCAGCAATTATTTAAGAAAGGATTTTAATAATCACCTAAGTGCTAGCAAAACTTTTGCTGAATCTACTAATTTTGTTGCTAAAAATCAGCTCACTGATTTTCAGCAAATGATTTTACTGACATTAGCAATTATTTTAGCAATCACCCCTCCTGACTTAACTAACTCTTTGTGTGTAGGCTTATGTACCTAAATATTACTTACATTTCTAATAACAAATCTCATTACTTTTATATTGGGATGTCGCTCAAAATATTGACATATCATTGCTAAACATTATACGAAAAATCAAAATATTTGTGTTTACCAATATCATTACCAGTATGCACAAAATAATGAGTCTCCAAAAAAATTACAATAAAAACCAAATTAATAAAAACTTTGTTTTAATAAAATTTGTTCACACGGGATTTGAACCTGGAATTCCAAGTTTTCAGTTAACTGCTCTACCATCTGAGGTATCTCGACATGGTTTACGTGATACATCAAAGTGTAGAAAATCATTACTATATAAGTGGTAATGCCCAATGTTGAAACGGTAGTGACATATCGTTATTTTTAGAATTACCAGTAATGTAATGTAAATAAAAATGACTTACTAATAACTAGTTAATTTTCCCATTTTTTCAAAACAAAAAAATCATGCGTATCAGAATTTTAAAGTAATGATTTCAAAATTTTTTCAAAATATATTTTGAGACTCATTATTTTTTCAACTCCAGTAAGTACATATATAAATACTTTTTTTTGATTATTTCGTAAGCTGGAAAGCAATGACATTTTGTGCAAGCAAGTCATTTATGTTTTTATCAATCAAGTATAGCATGTCGAGATAGCTCAAATTATAAAGCGGATTACTGACAACCTGTAGTAATTTTTTTTTGAAAATTGTTTTTACAAATTAAATTGAAAATTCCGGCACTTTGTTTTTCCACCAAATATCGGAGCAGGCTATTATCTACTACATACTAAAACTGCATTAATCATTGGAAACCCCCTAACAGACCTTTTTTTATAATAAGTAGGACCTTCATAAATATTGCATGGCACGTTTGCCATAACATAATTCACTTTTATGAAAAGTTTGTTCTTTCTTTTGTTAATAATTAAAAAAAAAATATTTTACTTACTCTTTTAAATCTTACAGCTTATTAATGTTTTCTTTGTTATAGCCAAAACCACAGCAGGTAAACCAAAAGGTTTTCAACTGCTCATTTTTGTATTCTTCATAATGTGAAAAGAAAAATGTTACACTTAATATATTAAATTGCTAAAAACTTTACTTACAGCGCACAGTGTAAGATTTTGCACCACATTGGGGAGACAAAATAAAATATCTTAAGAAATAGTAAAGCTAGACCTATACAATTTGGTAGAAGATATAGTTGGACAAAGATTCACCTTTGGTTAAAAAATGAGCGGAATTGGAAAAAGTTACGATTATATCCCTATGGTGAATAGGACCGGTCCTGCGTGTGCCACAGCATCGGTCCCTTCGTGCCAGAGAGACCGGCCAACTTTAACATGGGCTAGTCATCGGAGGGGGTTATTTGTCCTGCTTTAGACCACTTAGTGGCATGCCACAGGACTAACCAAAGATGGGCATACCACAAGACTGTCGCAAAAGGCTCATGTCGGAGGACTAACCAAAACCAACTAACCACATGACTATCCTGAAAGGGACATGTCGTACAATTTAATAATTTTTAATGTTAAAAATGGTAGAAAATGAAACAAAAAATTTTTAACTCATTGGCTTTTTCTAGTCAATATGTATACCAGTTAGGTGATATGTCCATACTTCTACCAGTCACGGAATTAGTCTTTTTAGATCAATTTACACTACATAACTCACATCAACTGTAAATGGTAATAGTCCTGTGATAAGTCCTTTTCCAGCAGTCCAGGTTCTTTTATATCAATTTTCACATGCCGATAATTTTTAATAAACCAAAAAAAAACATAAATATCAACAAAAAAAAAAATAAAATTAATAATTTTTAGTTTAAAAAATAAACGAAAACTAAACAGCTTACAGTGGGTAAAATTCTGGCCAACTGGCTTTTTCTTGTTAATAAGCATTCTGGTTTAGTGGTATGTCCTCCCTTTACCAGTCACAGGATTGGTAATTTTAGGACAATTGACACTGCTTAACCCACTTCAGTATTAAATTATACCAGTCCTGTGATAAGCCCTTCTTTAATCCAGTCACTTTTAGGTCAATTGACTCCTCATTCCCCATAGGGATACGATTCTTGTTGAAAGTCGCAAAATCGACTTTTGTCCAGCTAGTTTGGTCAAATCTTACACCGTACAGCGTCACGTTAAGGAAACTGTAAATGTGATAAATGAAAGAATGAAAAAATAAAATTACACAGTGCAACACATAAAATACAAACTCCTACTAGTGTGCGGTTTTTCGCAACACTTATCGAAACTAAAAAAACCCCATTTGACATTCTGTTAGTTTAGCTACTGTTTCGATTTTATGGCCGCATGTATATTTTGACTAAACTTAAATTTTTGCGAAAAACATACAATTTTTCTCACGACTATATCTCGAAAATCAATTTGAATTTTGTTTTCCTGTTTTCGGCACAATTGTATATACAGACTAGGTGAAAAAAGTGTAAAACAAACTGAATCGAAAAAAACGGCATCTTGTACCTCAAAATTGCTAATATGTGGAAAAATTTTCATTTTTCTATCGTTTTTTTTTTTTGATTTGTTGCCCATAACTGCTAAACTGTGCATAGCCATAGACATTTTATACTCTTGAACACTGAAAGAAACCCTCAACTTTTATATCTCATTAGAATGTTTCACTGTGTTATGTAGAATAAAGAAAAATTATATATATTTCATTAAAATATTAATATTTAACAAACAAAAAGAGAGGGAAAAGGGATAACAAATGTTAAGCGTAAAATAATGTTGCTGCGTTGTATTTTTCATTAAAAGTTTTAAACATAACATCTCATATTTCTACAAATTAAAAAACGTTTTTCCTTTAACATTTAAAAAATTTAAAAATATCTTTTTATTTTCACTTCTTTTTTATCAATACCCTTAAGTTATCAATCAATATCGTGTTGTCTTTGGGCTAAATGGAAAGACAGTAAATTAAGTGAAAACCTATTACTAAAGTGTACTTTATCATGAGTTTTCTTTCAATTTATACCTACACAAATATTTATTAAGCTCTTTTGGTTAGAAAAGCAAACGTTTAATTTTTTCTTTTCCATTATTTTTTTTTTTTCTTTCAATATTTTATTGAAATTCTTAGGGAGAAAAAACTCTGTTCAAAAGCTTAACACAAGTTAAATTAAAATTTATAAGATTTTCTTGTGTTTTGCTTGTCTAAGAATTTGACGTTTTAGCACAAAAGTGGGAATAAATATTTAAGCCATCATATTTATTGAACCATATCAAAATCAAACAAAATGATTTTAAATTGAAATTATAAGAAAAAACATAAGACAGACGTTAGAGGAAAATTAAACACTGATTTTTAAAGAAGAACATAAATTTAAGGATATGAAATTTAATACTTACAAATTAATGAAAACATAGATATTAATTGAGGATTTTAGAAAACTTAAAGGATTTAATTTAAACTTAACACTTGTTGTTGATAATGATCACTATGACAATCATCAAATGTTTATGGAAATAATTGCAGGGTTTATTGTAAAAACTTGATAAGCCACATTTTATTTTTAGTTTGTTTTCAACTTTTAAAGGTCATACAAATGTACCAATATGACTTTTGTAGGATCTTTATACTCTAGGTACTTGCCATAAGCGTTTAAGCAAGAGTTCTGTCAAATCTTAAGCAATGAATGTCTAGAAAACAGCGAAAATCCATAAAACAATAAATGTGACTTATCAAGTTTTTACAATAAGCCCTTCAATTGATTTGTTTTTTTTTTTTGGCAAAATTACGAGTTTTTTAATATGAAACCTGTTATGCACGAGGCTGCCGTTTAGCACTATTAACCCTACACTCTGGGCAAAAAGTTTCGTCATATTTATGAAACAGTTTTATTGGACGAAAACGGATGAAACATTTTCCTATTTACGAAATTTTCATAAATTTTTCATAAATATTTATGAAAACTACTTTATAACTTCTTCATCATTTCATAGAAAAATGTCATCAACACTTTTTCTTATTATTATCCCAGTGCACAAAAGCATTACCACATATTTAGGTTAGGTTAGGTCGAAAAGAGGATTCGAAGAAGGAAAATGCTTTCCTAATCCGACTCAAGTCCCTGAGCACTTACACTTAAGCAAGAATGTCGGCTTGTTGTGCGCTCTAAACAATCGGTCCTATGTCACATTCGTACCCCAGGAACTCCGTCGCACTGACGAAATTCCTCAACTTCTTCCATCCTATGCCTCTAAGATCACGAAATGTGGATATTGGGTCACTATTTCGACCCGGATCCCGGCAAATGCCGGACATTCATAGATGTAGTGTTCCAAGGTCTCCTCGTCCGAACCACAGGCCCTACACACTTCCGAGTCCGCCCTACCAATATAGTGGAGATGTGCCCTTAATGCCGAGTGTCCCGTGAGGATTTTCATCAGTTTTTTCCTACTGAGATTCAGAATTTCCCACGTCTTGTTCCTGTCCGGGTTGCCTCAGAGAATACTCATGGTCCTGCTAACACCCGCATTCTCCCAGATGGTCCTATGCATGGTGTCAGCCCAGTCCACCAGCTCCGCCTTGAGAGCTCGAAAAGGTTTAGCGTTCCCCAAAGTGACTAACTCCAGGGAAGATCCTCCCCTAGCCAAATCATTAGTCATTTTGTTCCCCGCTATACCACAGTGTCCCGGCACCCATATAATCTGAATGCGTCCCCGTGCAGAGAAATCGTTAATTTCCCCTTTACACCTAAGTATCGTCATTTATCCCACAGAGTCCTATCCGTGAAAATTACAAGATATTCACCTGCTTTACCACATATTAGGCTATATAAGTAAGTTCATATTTGGTAATGCAGGCGCAGATCCAGGAAAATGTTTGAAAAATATAATTTTGGGGGGTGTCGAAGACGAAAACGTCATCCTTTCATGTTAAATCACTGAAAATGTGTATCGCTAACGAAAACAATTGTAATTTGTTTCGAAAACTATATACAAACAAGTCTGTAAACTAAAAACATTAAAAAGCAGAACACTATAATCCTTGAATTTCTACAATTCAAAAATATAATAATTATCAGCAAAATACGACATAAGGGGTTAAAATATTAAATAAAAAAATCCATAAAAATATAACATTAGGTTTAAGAACATAAATTTAGAAAACTTAACATAACATTGTTATTGGACGTGATAAATTAAAATTCACCTTTTAGTAATTTATTATGACCGGATGACATTTTCGTCTTCGACACCTCCTAGTAAAATTTGCTATAGCACATATTCACAGAACATTTTAACCCCTTAAACGCACGTTTAGGATACTTTGTTGGTATTTATGGAAAAAGGGTCTTAAAAGCAAAATTAAAAGTGCAGATATAAGATTAAAATATACTACGAAAAATTTCCTCTTAAAATTCTGTTGCAGACATCCGAAATTCTGTTGCAGATGGCGAAAAAAATTAAAACTTTAAACGTTCACAAAATATGAATGACTGTACCCACACAGAACCAAACGCTTTTACTATACTAACCTAAAAGAATCATTCGGTATAATAATCATCCACCTCCCAAGGCCATGACCCGCATATTGTTCCCTAGTATTATGTAAGAATACTATGTAAGGTAAAGACCACTGCAATAGTAGTTAAAACAAATTAAATTTAACTTGAACAAATGACGACTTTCATTTTAGTAAATCCAACGAACATTGTCATTTGTTTTTTACTGTTCAAAAAATGAAATACAATTGTGGTAAAAATAAACCACATATGCAGTTAAAAAAAAAACAAACTTTTATTTGTTTTATATTTTTATATTTTATATTTTATTTAATAAAAAAAACTACTGTAAAAAAAACTAATGTAAAATCATAATACAGTAATTTGATGTGGTTTGTTTTTTTAAATGAACTACATATGTAGCCAAAACTGAAATTACTTCTACAAATGACTGTTTTTTCACTTAAAAATAAATATACTGTATTACTACTCAACCAACTACCAATATTTACATAAGAAGTTCCCTGAGTGTACGATACTTTTGTTAAATTTTACAATTTTCTTCATATTTTAAAACACGATATTTCCAAAACCGTAAATGCTACACACAGAAAAATAAAGTGCCAACCGAATTGAAAAGTGTATATTAATGGTACATATTAATATACACTTGTCATTTAGTACAACGATATTTACATTAGATTTCTGAATATTTTGGGTGTTGCAACAAAAATTCCGTTGAATTAACCGAACTTAGTTGTGAACACTAATGTATAGTTATTTCAACTGTCTGTAATTCGTAATAACCGAATTTCAGTGCTAGTAACCGAATTTCAGTTGGCAAATATCTAAACAAAATTCTGTGTTTATCAACCCAAAACGAGGCTGATGACATATTTATAAGACATTTACCTTCCGCACTAAGTTTGCTTAAAAGTGAAGGGGTTAAAGATCAAAAATTGGATATTTTTTGAAGATTTTTTTTTATATGGAATGAGTAATAAGCGAAAATCCTTAAAAAGAAAAATTCACTTTATTAAACACCTGCATATTTTTCCCCATCATGTAAACGGATATTATTATACAAATATTATAGACAATTTATTCCATTTCAAAAACTTTAACTTAAGATGATTTTCATTTCGTGATCTATCTTATTATACATCTCATATTAAAGAAAAAAATTAAACATTTCATTACTTGTAATTTAATGCAATTTTTTTCCTGCTGCCTATTTAAGTTGAAATTACTTGGTTTAATTTCAAAAGAACACGCACTACTATTAACCGCACGATGCATACCCAACTTTTTCTACGACAACACACACTCGGGATACGTTTGTACCTACTAGATTATTTTGGCTTTTTCTAATGTTTAAATGGTCCAATTTCATTATTTTTTTTTTTTTTTGAAATGCATATATTAATATTTTACAAATATTTTTGTTTTTGTTTCATGCAAATATTCTACCTGGTTCAAGAGATATAGGCCAAAAAGGTCACGGGCACGGGATAGCCAAATGTTGTGTGTGTTTACGTAGGTGTCGACTTTGGAAGCTCGTAGCTCCTGAACTACTGATCTGATATGGATCAAATAACCTTTAAAAGATTATAAATTATTTATATTTTCTAGATCCGATATCTTCATGCCGTAAGTTAAGCCTAAAGGGTGAATTAGCCAAGCGTAAACGTAAACGTATCTCGGTGTACGAAATTTAATAAGTAAAATAAGAATAGAAGATATTTTGTGTATCTTGTTGTTTCATTCATATTCATTGAACATATGGAATACGTAAAAACACAAAGAAAATCTAATCAAAATAGAATTTTGTTGTCCGTTTACGTTTTCTATAAGTTTAATGCATATGAATGAAACAACAAGATACACAAAATGTCTTCTATTCTTATTTGACTTATTAAACTTCGTACACCGAGATACGTTTACGTTTACGCTTGGCTAATTCACCCTTTAGAGTTCCAGCACTGCAAAGTTGCAAGTGGATACATTTGTACCCGGGTATGTGTTCTAGGGTTAAGCATGTGATGATATTTTTTTGTTAAAGCACTTTTTTTTTTTTTTTTGTAATCAATACTTTCGTGTTTTTGGGCGATTCCCTTAAGTATCATTTAGTGTTTTTTTTTCGCCACCAGTACTTATTGTTTAATTTTTATTATAGCTTCACATTTTACGTTAACATTTTGATACACATTTAAATAAAGACTTATACAAATGTGTAATTGTACTCCAGCGAACTAGTGGTTTTCTAAAGACACTTTGTACACACAACATAAAATATATTCAACACTTGAAGGCGTATGATTGTTATTTATAACAATTAATATTACTTATACGCTGTTGTTGATATTATTGTTGAATTTGTATAAAAATTACATTATAATAAATAAAAATAAAATTTTATCAATTCAAATGGGAGTAATATACATTGTATAACAAAAATAGTAATTTACAATGTAAAATGTAAAATGTAAAATGTACAGCTGGGAACTACAATTTAGATAAGATCGCTAAATTAAATGTATGGCTCGAATACAGTCATATTTTAATTTGAGTAATCTGTTTCAAAAAATTTTACAAAATTCCAAAAAAAAAACACCAAAAGTAAAAAAAGTTAAAATTGAAAAAAAAAATTGCCAAAATTAAAAAGAAAATATGTACATAAATTAAAAATGTTTTCGAGATATGGACATATTAAATTTTATTTAGGTGATTTTTAAACTGATCTTGTTTTTAACTTTTTTTAGCGATTGTTTTTTTAATTTTTTTAATTGTGACGATGTTTTTTTTAAAATCGTTGCGATTTTTAAAATTTTGGAAAGTATAGAAAAGCATTACAATATACACTGAGCAGCATAAGTGTATCACAAACCAACAACCCTTGGTGTGCATCGATGGAATTATGCGCAAGGAAAAATATTTGTCCATCCTGCAACAAAATCTTCCTGATGTAGTGGAAAAAATGGGCCCTGCTGCTGAAAAAGTAATTTTTCAGCAAGACAATGACCCCAAACATACCGCACATGTAGTGAAAGACTGGCTCAAAAAGCAAAAATTTGGTGTGATGACGTGGCCTTCACAATCTCCGGATGTAGTGAAAGACTGGCTCAAAAAGCAAAAATTTGGTGTGCTGACGTGGCCTTCACAACCTCCGGATATGAATCCGATCGACAATTTGTGGAGTCACGTCAAATCGCAGCTTCCAAAATATGCCAGTCCTCCAAAAGGCGTGAACGAGTTGTGGGAGTGGACGAAGGAAGTGTGGGAGGCGATGCCTCCAGAATTTGTGCAGAGATACACACAAAGTCTACCTAATAGCATCCAGGAGCTTAAGAAGGCAAAGGGTTACTGGACCAGTTATTAAATATATATTATTGTTTTAAAAATATAAAAATAAATAGTGAGTGCAAAACTGTATCATTTTGATTTATGCCTTCGTGTATTTGTTGTTGTGATCAGATCTTAATAAAACCTTTTTGAAAAAGAGAAGACACTTGTTCAAACATAATATGAAAAATTTGATTGCATTTGAGTAAAATTTATAGAAATTATAGGTTTTTAAAGTGACAGTTGTTGGTTTGTGATACACTTATGCTCCTCAGTGTATGTCATGTATTGGTAAGTACTTACATTTCTCATTACAAATGTCATAGCTTTTATATTGGGATGTCGCCCACTACAAATTACATACCATTACTAACCACCTTATGAAAAATCAAAAAATATGTGGTTATCTATATGCTTACAAGTATGAACAAAAATAATGAGTCTAAAAATAGATTTTCAAAAAAAAAAAAATTAATTTAATATAAAAGTATTTTTTTACTGATTTTTTTTTAATATCAGGTTGACAGTTAACCGCTCTACTAAGCTACTCGACTTGTTATAGATAAAAACATAAATGACTTGATTTCACAAAATAATAATATTTTCCATGTTCCGAAAAAAAAATAAAATAAAAAATGTGTAGTTATATAAGTCCTTACTAGAGTTGAAAAAATAATGAGTCTAAAATATAATTTTTGTTGGACTGCCAGTAATGGCACCAGCTTACTGTCTGTATTACTTTAATACACATAATAATGACTTACCAATAACACAGAAAAACCCCGTGACACGTAAACATAATTTTGGGTCGTAGAATCCAGTGGTATACTCTGTTTTGATAGGTTAGGTCAAAAGAAATAGATATTTCAATTTAAAATTTAAATGGACTCAAACGATTTTTTGAGTATATTTTTGAAGTAAAAGACGTTGAAATCTCTTTTGAAATTACTTTAGTTATTGTTTATAAATCGAAACTCTAGGCTAACATAGATGGCAGTTTATTTTGAGACGATGTTTTCTAATGATATTTTAAGATTCAAACCATATGATACTGAACTACACTCAAATATATGTCAGTAGAATAGTTAGTAAAACGTCTTGTAAATCAGGTATACTATTTTTCAGCAAATTTTTTTTTCTGAAATTGTGTTTTCAGCTAAAATTTAAGTTATACTTATTCAGCACTTAACTGTTTTGAACTAATGTTTCACTAATATTTTACAAATGTTTTACTAATTTATTTTGCTAAAAAAATATTGTTGATTAGCGGTTTAATAGTGTGGACGACAACCAAGAAAATACGAAGAATTAAGTAGATGTGGCGGCATGTGAAGATGTAGTAGAGACGAGGAAAATAATACTAAAAAGTACAACTATTGTAAGACATATAAAAAAAATCAACCATGGATGATTTTTGTATCTGTTTTTAATACAAAAGGACGCTAACAATGATAATACATATGTGCATTAAAAAACTTTAATTTTGTGTTGCCACCGGCTTGTCAAAGTAATTCTCAATTAAAAAAATTAAAGATGAAACAAAATATTTAAATTTAATAAAGATTAAATGTGTATTTGTAAACTAACGGACGTATGCATAAAAAATTTTAATTCAGATTCCAAAAACTTTTTAGTTAAAAAAAAACACATTTTAAGCCTTAAAACTGTATTCATAAACGAATATTAACTTAAAATACCTATTTTAAGAATTGTTTAAAAGTTAATATTCGTTTAAGGAGACAGTTTAAAATTTAGTTTACAAAAACACATTTTATTTTTATTTAATTTAAATATTTTATTTAGTCGTAAATTTAATTAATAATCAATTTCCTTAACAAGTCGAAATCAACACAATATGAGATAAAAAATCAACCATGGACGATATTTGCATGTGTTTTTCATACGTAAAATAAAATTGTGGATTAAAACAACCTTAATTTTGTGTTGTAGCCGATTTGTGAAAGTAATTGTCTATTAATTAAATTAAAGGCAAAAAAAGATATTTAAATTTAATAAAGATTAAATGTGTATTTGAAAACTAAATGTTTATAATGATTATTAATGCAGTGTGGCCAAATTGGTAATTTGAAATTGCAAACGAATAATGTACGTTCTCGTAGACAGACTAAAGCATATGACAAGGACCCACATCTTAGGTAATTTTTATGTTTCCTTTTTCATATTGCAAAAAATGGGTTGCAATTGTCATATTTCGTTATTTTTTTGTTTCTATAATTATCTACGGCATTTGCATTCATTTAAAAGATGACATCATTTAGACAACCATTGATGTAAGTAATTGAAAGATAATATTGGTTATGTTAGATATTTATTTATGCTAACATAACTATATCTTTAAAATTACACTACACACATTTTAAATTTTCCGCTGACGAGTTCAAAAGTTATGATAATTTAAACATTGTATATTTCTTACATATTAGTTGAAAACCTTTAACATTGAGCAGCGAAGACTAACTACAAAAATGTTTATAATAAGTTTTTCTAAAATCAGAAGAGGTAAATTTGAAGATGCCATTTTTTTGTGCTCATTATTTTTAAAAATTTCCGTGTATAAACTTTTTAAAAGAGTATTCTATTAAAGTTTAAAAATTTTTCTATAGAAAACAAAAATTCATTTGATTAGATAAATTAAATTCTTTATTAAAAATCATTATTTTTACTTAAAATTCTATAGATTATTATTATTAACAGAAAATCAAAATTCTTAAGAATTTTTACAACATACACTATTAAATTTATAGTTTTAATATTACTCATTAACTTTTTATAGCCATGATCATCAGTAGGCTTTTTGTCATAAACAGAAATTGCCTTTACAAGACTATAATAAATATTACTCATACGTATAGTGTCCAATGAATTTGTTCGATGTACTGGTTTATGTACAGCATATAAAAAATATGGTATAAAATTAAACAATTGGCGCCAAATGTCAATCAAAATCAACATATAACAACGACAGAAACAAATACAATCGCTGGACAGGCATAAAACTTATATTATATGTCAATCTATCAAGTACTGCAGTATATGAACACACTACTATACAATAAATGAACATAAAATACGTTTTAAATACATGTAATTGCCGACTTTATTTTATACTGGCTTTTGTAACTCTCCACATACTGTGATGAGGGTATTGTTATTCCGTTTGCAATGCATAGACATATAGGTCGATGTAGTGATGTCCGTCTGTTGGTTTGTCTATCTGTTAAAATGGCGATAACGTCGCGAAACTGCTAATATTTGCCTAGATTGATGTATAATTTCTCGAAAAGATTGGTATTAAAAATTACCGAAATCGCTAGAGCGGTTCAAAAGTTATGATTGAAAGTGCAAAAGGTACCTCTAAATTTTCCATACAAATTGGTGTGTATTAGTATAACTTCATATTAGCGTCTTGTGTATAAAATATAACGTCATAATTTCCCACCAGATGCTAAGAGGTGAATAATATTTGAAATTCACCTCAAATTTTTATTTCACCACAAAAATAGTTTTTTTACGTCAAAAATGTTTTTTTCCACAAAAATTTTTCTTTACATCCAAAAGTTTTTTAAACTATTTGTTTTAATTTTTTCATTTGTAAGGGTTCATTGTAGAGGGTATAAAAAAATTTGGCAAAACCAAATTTACTGCATGTACTTATTTTTTATATATCATTAAATTGCCTATTTGTATGGAGGTTTGAATTATAGTTTGCATAATTGGCTTTCAATAGTTTCTTCATACAGAATTTTTTATATTCAACATTAATTTAAAATATACACATTTTGACAGATTACACACTGCTACAAAAAAACACTTTTTGTCGGAACTTGATAACCGACCTAGTGGGGGTTGTAGGCCTAGGTGAGGACATACAAAAACCGTTTTCAAAAATTTTAAAACACCCTCAAAGTTTTGAGTTATTTTCAAAAAACTGTTTTAGTTTAGGTCGTAGCACTTTAGTACCTCTAACTCACACATTTTTTGACCGATTTCAAAATTTTAAACAGTTTTGGAAAGGCAAAGAATTAAACTTTCATAAAATATATATTCCAAGAAATTATGTAAGTGTTTATCAAAAGTTTCTCATTTTTTTTTTATTTTTTTCCTAATTTTTCAAATTTAACAAGAGTTATTTTAATTTTTGTCTATGAAAACCTACATTTTTTTGCACTGTATTTTAAAGACAATTTTATATAGAAAAAAACGAAATATTATTTGCTAAAATCGGTTTATATTTGCAAAAGTAACTAAACTTTTTCTAAAGTAAAACTTTTGGGATTGCAGACGTAAATTAAAAACTGTACAAATAGCTTCACCTAAGTTAAGAAGTATAGTTAGAAATGATTATGAATGGTGTTAATGAAAAGTTGAATAACTTTTAAAATTTTCATCCGATTTGAAAAATGAAAACCATGTTTTGTTAAGTACTAAATTTGCTTTATAAGTTGGTATAAATTTGTATAAGCTTTCATATTAAAATAAACAATGAAAAGCTACTAAAATCAAAAAAGTTTATAATTTTCGTTTTTTGTTGTAGATATTCTTAACAAAAACAATACTTATAACTTACAAATGTAGCAAAAAATGCACGTCATTTTAAAGCGAAATCAGGTTTCTTTCCAAACCCGTTAAACAAATTTAAATCGGACAAAAACTGACTGAGTTACAGGTCGATAAGTTGAAGAACATCACTGAATACGGTTTTTTTAGAATAACTTCTGAATTTGAGGGTGTTTCTGAAATTTTTTGACACAATTTGTAATGTACTCAACAAGACCTATAACCCACGCTAGGACGTTTTCCAAGTTGTTTTTCACTGTAGCACCGTGTTATTTATCGAATACGAAATGATATAAACAAAAGACTAGAGAATGGAATACAAATAAACAATAAGTGGAAATTTTTCTATGAAAAATTAGAAAAATACAATTCAATTGTCAAAGTAAATTTTGAATAAAAAATTTCGCTATTAAGGCTCTTAAAGTTTAAGATATTATGCAGTACCCAGATATCCCGAGAGAATTATCTGCATGATATTAATGAATTTATGCCTTGAAGTAATGAAGTTGCATTGGAAATCGTCCTAAAAAAAAAAAGTTTTTAGTAATTTTTTTTTTTGCTAAAATTAGCAAAAAAAAATATACTACTGACATAATTTTTTAAAGCGAAAAATTATTTGATCTATTATAATAAAATACATGTTAGATGCGATTACCCGAGTTCTTTTTTTTGTTGCTTGTGTCGTATTTAAATATAAAGATTTTTGAATTTTAATTATTCTTTTTTAAATTTAAATTTAAGGTTTCTTTTTTTTTATTAATTAATAATCATATAATTACAAATTATACACTATTACATTAACCGAGCGCTAGCTGCTATGGCCTTCGGCGCGTTGTAGCGAAAACAGACCAGTGCCTCTGGTGGGAATCGAACCCACAACCCCCGCACTGATAATAAGGTTTTTTAATTTCAAATAAAAATATTAACTTCAATTTATGTATTCTAAATTTTAAATGAAAAATCCTAGCTTTAGTTATTTTTTTCAGAACTCTGAAAGGAAACTCTGAACATCAAAAGGGTTTAATTTCACAGAGCGAATTTTTTATTATACACATAAATATCAAAAAAAATTTAATGCAAAAAATCCAAAACAAAATGTAAAATATTGTTATATTTTGTCTGTTTTTCACGCTACAGAATATTTAAAATAGTTTTTTATGTGAAATGATATATTTTCAATAGAAGAAAACACAAAGTCCAGCTTTTAAAAACTAATGTATGTAAAATTTATATTCGTTGTGTTACTGTCAATATTGCCAACTTTACGACTCAAAAAATATCTAGATCTCAAAATAAAAATCGCTAGAAATGGAAAAACTTCAAAAAAAAAAAAAATTTAAAAACTTTTGTATCAAAAACTAATTATTAAATTTTTTTAATTTATAATTTCTGTCAAAACTATGTTATTGATTTTGTTTTCGTTTAGGAATACTTTATTTTATTTTTAAACATTGAACATTTTGTTTAAAATTTGGCAAACAAGAAAAAAAATGCAAAATCTATGATGAAAACGCAATCTTAACATTTTGTTACGGCTTAAATAAACACAGTGAAACACTATAAAAATAAAATAAAACACTACAAATCTTAAAAAACGCAAGCTCTAAAAAATAGTATAAAAAGCTGGGAAAAAAAAATTACTAAAAATCGCTAGGTCCGATAAGACCAAAATATATATTTTCTAGCATTTACAAAAAATTTTGATAACGTGTATTAATTTAAGAAAATCGATTTTATTTAATGTATGTAAACGAAATCTACACCATTGGAAAGGGCTCTAAATGTCAATTGAAGTTCCGAATAGTCATTTAAATTAAGAAACCATTGATTGAAATTTTGATTTTTCATTTGAAATTAAAAATACATCATTTGTAATTCGGTTTCTTAAGGAAACTCAAAAATAATTTGAAATATTTAGTAAACTTTTTTCTTGCTCATTTTAGCAGTTTTATGTATTTTTTTTATTTTGCAAAAATTTAACTAAAACTTAGTAAATTTTACAAATTTTTTTTACCAAATTTATTAAATTGTGATAATATTTAGCACAAAATATGTTTGATTTTATAAAATCGATTTGCATTAAGAGCTTACTAAAATTTTACTAAAGTTTACTTATTTTTACTAATAAAATTACAGTCTTGTTTTGCTAAAATTATCAAAACAATCTGCTGGCCTAATATTAGCAAAATGTTCTGTAACAAATACCGATTTTTCTGTAATTTTTACGGACTTTTTTCATTTGAGTGTACCAATGATTCGATTTTAATGAATTAATATTAAAAATATTTTTCTATTATAATAAATACATTGAATTCATAAAGCCAAAATATCGAAAAAGTTTTGCAATTTATTTAAACTCATAGAAAACTAAACTATATTTAGTAAAATTTTCATATAAACTAGTTTACTCACTACATGAGAACTAATATATGAGCTTGAAGTTAAAGATTATAACTATTATTAAAAAAAATGAATTGAAAACTTGTTTATTATGTACAAGGTACACCTCTGGTGGATATTCAATACACGTTTTTTTTGTTTTTTTTCCCCTTTTTATTTCTTGTTTCGTTTATAAACAAAACAAGGGGAGTAAACTAGACTGTACTTTGTCTTTTATACAAGTTTGATATAATTTTTATTAAAAAATAAAAATTATGTTTTTTACGATCTTTAATTGTGCAGTAAAAAAGAAAACTATTCAAGTTCAAGGCCATACTCTATATTTCTTTATTAGGATATTGTCCTAACAAATAATCTATAGGAGTTTTTTGTTTTCAAATTTATTATTTGACCCTTTCAGGAATGTGTTTATAGATCTATTTCGGGAATTTTCTAGGTTCCCATCATCAGAACGCGTTTTGAAAGAGGTAACAATCCCACGCCAAACATCAAACAATCATATAACCTAGTTTTCTCTCTACATGGGAACTAATAAAGGGTCCGCCAATAACTTTTTTTTTTTTTTAAAATGCTATAAAAAAAAAAGTACTGAATATTTTCTCAAATTTCTTTTTTTATTTGAAAGTACAATCCTTCCGGTTAATAATGAAAAATAATTTCATTCAAATTGCTGCCTCGGCTGGCCATGCAGTAGCATACACGATCGGTCCAATTTTTAAGCACATTATCGATTGTGTGCAGCTTTGATAATGCGATCTTCAAAAACAGGGCGCAAAACATCGAGTGTAGCTTCGGCTGTGTGGCACGTAGCGCCGTCCTGTTGAAACCAAATGTTGAAAATATCCACCTCTTCAAAAATTCGTTCAACATGGCCCGATAACGATCGCCATTGACTGTAACGGCCACTACTTGCTCACACATTCTGCAACATTACCATGATTTTCAAAGTAATGTCGCAATATATCCCAGCGTTGTTCAAGCATATACACAACCATACTCGTTCAGCGGAAGGATAAAACTAATTATCTGTCAAATCAGCCAAGAGCTAAGTGTTACCATTCACGAAATAAGCACTAGTTGATAACCATTGATCAAAAAATAAATTGAAAACTTGTTTCTTAACATTTCCAGTTTCTTCTGTAACTTTTAACGACTTTTTTATTTGAGAGTACATTCAATTAATTCAGGCTTGCATTAAATTAATTCAAGCTTTAATGAAATTTTTTGAAAAATGTGAATTAATTTATTAAAAATTTCATTCACTCAATGAAGAAGTTTCATTAAAAAACAAGTTTTAAATATGAAGCTTTTGATTAATTTTAGGAATTTTGTCGTCCAGTTCATGAAAATTTGTTTCGTTTAGTGAAAATATTTATTATTTCTCGTCCTGTCTGCCTCAAAATATGTCTAAGTTAATTTAAAAAATGTTCTACCACAAAAGTGGTTCCCCTAATATTACTGTCTTTTGAACCTACAACATACATATTATATTCATTCATTCATATATTTATTTATTCATCTCACTTTTTATATATTTTTCGTTATAATTTTGATGAAATTGATAGAATCTATTAAATAAATATTGATCTATTGGTTAAAGTTGGCATGTATTTTGTTATTGTTGACATTTTTTTCAATATTGCTTTTCTTAATCAATCATAATATTTATGAGTTTCTGATGGATAAAATAAAATTTGTGAACATAATTGGCTAAAAGTCAATCATAATTGGGGCAAAATAAAAATAGCATGAAAACGTGTTTTTTTCACAAAATCAGCCGTTCATAGAAAAAAACTTCAGTTTTTTTTTTATGAGTTATACATGGCTTGTTTTATTTATAACCAATTGAAAAATATTGATTTTTGGAAAACACCTCTTCCAAATTTGTTAAAATTTGGCACAAGTATTGTTTTTTATGCAAACGAAGATTGACACCAAATTTTGGCTCACTAAACCCCTTGATTCGCGAAATAAAACAACTTGAAAATTAACGAAATCGTCAAAAAGCTACTAAAATGACTTCACAAAATTAAGCATATAATGAAAAATGTCTATGCTACTTGAATGACTTACGTCGCAAATTAAAGATGAAAAAATTACCTTTAAAACAACATATGGCATAACTATCCCATATGGTTTGTGACAACTGTTATTAACTGTTATTCAATTATACTTGTTATCATTTCCAACCAACAGGTGTAGAAATCGAACAGCTGTTTAAAATGTAATAAGCAGGGCAACCAAAAATATGCTGTATCATATATATATTCTTATGAAAATTGAAAAAAAACAGTTTTTTGAAATACATCGTTTTAAAACGCGGATTTTGAAAAAATACATTTTAACTTAAACAAAAATATTTTATTTTATTTAAAGCACGACAACAGTACCCAGCAAAACTTTCTATTTATTGCCCAGTAATAAGTTTGAGAATAATAAATTAAGGTCGGTAACTAGTTACCTTTCTATTGCAAACTCTATTATTTTAACAAGGGCATATGCATTCTGGTCACACCTTACAAAACACATATTACAGCCAGTATAAACGTAATAAGTTTTTTTTTATATGGAGCATTATATTAAAATTTAAAAATGTTTAATTAAAAATTTTGTAAATGAAATTTTTTACAAGTTTTAGGTGGAAAGAAAAGCTTTTTGTAATAAGAAGGTAATTTGTTACTTTTCTATTACAAAACCTTTTATTTTAAGAAGGGCATGTCCATCGAGGTAACTACCCAGTCAGAAAAATACAATCGGCACGGCGACTGTGCTTTGCAAACAAAAGGCATGCAAACAAAATAGTGTTTTCCTAGTACAATATTATTTATACCTTTGGTCATTTTCAACAAGGTGGGTCTTACAAAAACTGCAGGGGTTTGCCAGTACTATTTTTTTGTTTTTTTTTGTAAGATTGGCAATTTACAGACAACCGATTGAAAACTATTTATTCAGTTTCTTTTTGCTATTATTGTGCTTTTAAAATTTTTAGTTTCAAGAAAAATTTTTTAGCAGAAACAGTCTAAAATTTTTGAGCATATTTTTGAGATTCCAAGACTTTTTTTTAATAGCAAAAGTTTAAATTTCCAGTTTATTTACCTTTACTAGTTTCAAAATAACGTGATATATTATCGTAATTGCTTGGCCAACACTTTTTTGTGAAACGCCCTGTATTTATTAAAACTTTATTTGAATTTTTAAAAATTTTACATAATATTGTTGAAAATTGTTACTAAACTTTTGATTTTAACCTTGTTGTAACTATTTGTTAAAATCAGCTTGTTTTTGTTTCCATTCAGCATGTTTACGTCTCAAAGCTTCTTGTTTCCTTTTTAACAGATTTTGGATTTTTGACAACAGGTTTTGGATTTGAGCAGGAGCGTCATTAGTAGAGTTAGCCAGTGGGTTCTTTTCCTTCTTTATGAGCTGGTGCTGAAGCAGAAGGTCCTGCGAAAATGGATTCTTGTACTCTTTCAATAGAGAAATCAGAGCCAGCTGATGTTTGAACCACTAAGGCAAACATAATGGACAATAAGGCAAATATTAAGAATCTCATTTTCAAAGTTATATTTTCTCTTGTATATTTCACTTCGAATTGGCTTGAAATAATGATAATTTTGTTAAAATTCGCTTTTGTATTTATACTTTAACATGAATATTCTAAATTGTAGGACTTATTGTTATTTCTAACAGATCTTTGACGTAAGCAGAAAATATTTTCAAACAAAAGAGATAATACATATTATTAATTTATATTTTATTTGGTTTAATTTTGTTTTAAACATTTTTTTAAATATTGACTTAAATGTTTCGGTTTTATTAAAACGCACAAAGAAACCATCAAGTGAGTGTTTGATATACGAATAAGCTAAACTTGGTACAGTTAGTCCCAAAACAAACTTGGCCAGCCATCAAGAGCAGTAGGTACTGTAATTTCAAACACCATTAAACTACTGAGAGAATTATCTTCAGTGGAATTCGTCCACTGAAAGTTTTCATTAAGTTAATGTAAGTTTTCATAAAATTGTATAAAAAAAATATATTTTTAAATATTAATTAAAATTTTCATGCACTCAAAACTGGTTTTCTACAAAGGGTGAGGCTTTTCACGAATTTTTAGAAAATGTTTGTTAATTTGGTAAAGAAAACTTTTATTGATTGACTGAAAAAGTTCATTATTTTTCGTCCAACAAATTTCTCTCTGTGTACGTTAAGAGATAATCAACAATCATAAAACCTTAAAATAGTAAACGTACAGTTTAAAGAATTTAAAATAAACTGATCTAAACTATTAATAAAAACGAATGCCCATATTTCAGATAGTATGCTTAAATAGGCCCAATTTAATGTTTTTAATGAAAATACGAAATTTAAAAAAATGTCGACAACTGACAGACTTTAAAATGCATTCTAGATTTGTTGTATTCCTGTCAAAATTAAAGAAAAAGGATTATATCGTTATTTCGGGATATGGTCATTAAAAACGGCAAAACACCGAGCACGTTACGAAAAATTGTTTTAGTCCACTTATGCAACTTTAATGGTACAAAGATAAAAAATCCATTTTAGAAATTGCACTTTGCAAAAACAAAGTTGTAACCCTAATGGGCATACTCACTTACAAGGCATATTTTGGAAAACTTTCCAGAAACGTGATGAAAAATAGAATACCGTACCCTCTAAACTGCCTGACTAATCCCTTTTGGCTATAAATCTGAAATTTGATGTATGCGTTTCTCAGGGGAAAAAGGGGAAGGTCTCTTTGATGACAGTCTGTTGGAAGCATGAAATGTGAAACAGAAAAACGGCTGTTTTTAAACAGCCTGCTCAAACCGCTATACATAGGAGCTTAAAATTTGGCATCTAGACACTTAATTCGGCTTAGGCATTCTCTGAGACCGGATCTTTGGGAAATTTTCATATGTAATGGAAAATTCCAGCCTAATTCCTGCCTAAAAATCTTCGGCTAGGTATCTGACATTCAAAATATTCAAAATTCAGTTGAAATACTTACAAATAAAGTATCCCAACTGATACACTCCGCTTTCAATAAAATTTCGATATGTTATAAAGATATAAAATTTTAAATCGAAAGGTTTATCGATAGCTTAGGGGTTCAAAAGTAGGGTAAAAATTACCACGTTTTTAGCTTTTAGCACCGTTTCGGTATTTCTACAATACGAACAATAAGCAAATATGGTATCCTCGGAAATGGATTTCAGAGGTACGTCTGGTGATGTTTCGTTTTTGTAAAATTTCGCGTTTCTGTAGTTGTTATTACAAAAAATTTACTACTTCTTAGATTCCTTATATGAAGATGTATACTAGTATCACGGCCAAATTTATATATGTAAATTCTTATAAAATTTAAGTGGATTTTAGTGATTTTCTGATAGCTGCGTGAACAAAATATATGCAATGTGCATATCAAACTTCATATTTTTGTGAGTACTTTAAAATTATATAAACATTTATTTTTTGTTCTGTAAATTTGAGATATGCTTACAAAAAGTGCCAAAAAAAAAATCGGGTTTTTCCATAAAACTTACGCTGCTTACATGCAAGTAGCTTTGTAAGAGAGTAAGCCAAAAAGAATCCCTTACAAACCTGCTTACATATGCTATGATGTTATATGGCGAATTACCACTTGGAAGCATTAATTTTGGGCAAAATAAGCGCTGATTTTAGCGCTTATAAACAGCTGCGATTTCATGGATTGCAGTAGAATCATATTTCATGTCTATATTATTACAATTAAAAGTAATAACATGAATATGCCATACATAATTTATTTTACATAAAATTTTACAGACATTAATTTTTTGGTGTTAAAATTGTTGACATATAATATAATCATTTTATTTGTTTTACCGCTCCACGTGCTAGCTCTTCAGAAACAGTTAAATGACTAATTATTTTTTATTTCATACTCGAAAACACCAAACACAATCGGAAATCACTCGGGAAATTTTTTGCAGATCGTTTATAATCCACGATATGGAGCTTTTGCATTACCACCTGCATCCTTCATAGGGAAAACAGTAAGCTCAAAATTTGCGTTTGTTTATTTTTATACTAAAATTATTTGTTTCTTTTGCTGCTTCTCAATATTATGTAATATTAAGCACTTACATCAGCCCATTTGTTTTATCCTGCTTCTAAAAACACGAAAATTTTTTACTGGGATATTTTTATAATTTCAAAAATATTAAATTATTTGGTAAGCAATAACTGTAGTTAATGTAAGATTTTGCTAGAATAACTTTCGCAAATATGTACTTTTTCCGCTGAAGTTTGGTACGCCTAATTTTCTAAGTTATACAGATATTATACTAAAAGATGAACTCTTAAATCATCTTTTCTCGCTAATCTGTCATATACATTTTTAGTACATTTCGCATTTTTTCCATGAAACGGATTTTTTGCATTTTTCCTTTTGACCTTAAATAATTGTTCAAAATTTTTCGACCAATTTCGAAATGGAATGAAAAATTGTGAAAAAATAACACAATATAGTATAAACTGAGAAAAACCGCGAATTTACTAGTGAAAGCTCTACATTATAAACCAAGTTTTATACCCGAATGTTGCTGAAGATCCTTTTGTATTTACCATAAAAAACTAAGATAAAATCTTTTAATTTTAAAATTGTATGTATAAAAACCCCTTGTTAAATCCGGCTAAACTTTAATCCAATTTTTTACAAAGCAAAGAAACGGAGTACATCTTTAAAAAATAAATGCCCGAAATATATAGGATCAATGATCGCTACTCCTCTTTTATTTCTCAAGCCACACAGCGTAACTTAAAAAAAAAAATTATATTTATTTTTTTTTTTAGCTGGTGTGACATTTTTCTGAATAAATCAGCAAACAACATGTTCTTCAGAGTGCCACTTTTTTATATTCTTAAAATTACAATTTTTTAAAAAATATTCGCCCGTGTACTTTATGCCATGAAAAGTTGACCGTTGAACTTTTGTAAAATTAATAGTGTCCGACCGAGTAGTTCGGCCAAAAAACTATATTTTGTCGGTTGTTTGATATCTAGAGGCAATGATGACAAATTTTGGTATTGGAAACATGTTTGTTTAGCCGATTTAATTCGATTTTGTGTATAAAATTTAAGAGAAAAGCCGAAGTTTAGGTATTAAGTTGAAAGTTCGGCCGCCGAACTATTTTTGATTTGGCCAAACTTTCTGAGGCCGAACAGTGAGTTCATTGCTTAACTACAGACTTTTCTTCAAATTTGACACTCAAAATAGCATCTAATCAGTCCAATAAACATTTTTCCATCCACCAAATTTGTCCATAATGCTTTAAAATACCGAATACAGACCAAATGCATTCTCTGGCCGAACTGTTCAGTTGGACACTAAAAATTAATCATGTGACATAGCATTTTAAAATTAGTCATCTTTAATTTAAGACCTCTGTGATTTACGTAACATCAGGCGCGGATCCAGGGGAAGGGCAAATTGGGGATTTCTTCCCCCAAAATGAATTTTTTCAATACAAAAATATAAGAAATAATAGAAAATTTTGTAACAAATGCTCTAACTTCCCCTAAAACCTTTTCCAGGATCCGTGCCTGCATAGACACATTAACACTCTTTAGTATATGCTTAATTTTGTAAAGTCATTTTAGTATAATTATAGTCTAGTGAGCCCAAAATTGATGGCAACCTTAAAAAAAACAATATTTGTGCGGAATTACAACAAATTTTTAAGGGGGTGATAGAAATCACTTTTTGATATCTGCAAAACCCATTAAGATATCGCAAAACCGCTTGGTAGATATATGTATGACCAATAGAGGTTTTTAATGGTATTTAAAAAAAAAAAAAAACAATCATAATAACACATGGCACTACCTACTTGCAGGCCAGGCGACGAAATTTTAATTTAACTTAAAATCGACCAAATCTTTTTGTCATTTTTATTGAAAAAAAGAGTTCAGACGTTTTTCTATACTCGGCTTAAATTTGGAGAAAATATTCGTTAAATATTGTCATTAGAACCACAATGCGTTGATTTCAAATGACAAAAAAAAAATTTCCTTAAGTCGACATAAGCGCTTTAGTAAAAAGTCAGCAGATTGTTATAATTTTTTTTTTTTTTTTTTATTTACAGAAAAAATGATTTTGGCTAATGTCTCAACCTCTTTAAAGTGCTTTGTAATTAAAGTATTGAAAATATTTCAAAAAACTATGAATTGTATTCATTAAATACGTGAAACTTCTTAACATTTATGCTAGAATTAATGAAAAAAAAAACACATGCGTCATAGACACAGAACGACAAAAATTCTAGTTATCGGTCAGCACTTTTGACTATTCCACCACTTGGGGAATTTCTCCTTTAAAAATTTGTAGTTGTTTGGATTGTAATACAGTTTCTTCACATTTATTGTAATTGTCAGTCATTTGTAGAACAAACTTTAATTTTTACTAAGCTTGTAGTTTATTTAAAAAAACAAACCACATCAAATGACTGTTTTGAGAATCATGGTTCTACGTATCGCACACTACGTCCATTTTACGGTCAACATAATCGTACATCAGAGCAATTAATTCGATATGTGTCCATCGACTTTATGGAAGATTTTGCGGAAAGATCTTGGTTTACGTGCTTACAAAATTCAACTCGTGCAACAATTGAAGCCACAATTGATTGACACAATTGATTTATTAAAGGAAACGTTGGTAACCGCATAGTTTCATGTTTCGGACCCGTAAATTGGACGCCAAGATCTTGCGATTTAACGCCGCTGGACTGTTTTCTGTATGGATATGGGAAGTCGCTAGTCTATGCCGATAAGCCAGAAACGATTGACCACTTGGAGTACAACATTCGCCACGTTATTGCCAATATACGGCCACAAATGTTGGAAAAAGTCATCGAAAATTGGACCTCCAGATTAGAATATGTCCGAGCCAGCCTTGGCGGTCATATGAAAGAGGTCATATTTAAATTATAATGCCAGAAGATTATCTTTCGAATTAAGTAAATTTCATGCCAATTTAAAAAAATTCATCATTGTTTTATTCCATTTCAAAATTCTATACCTCTATAAAAAACACCTTTGGAATATAGCAAACAATAACAATTTTTAAAAAAATAAGCAGAAGATACAAACGATGTGCAAAATCATTTAAACAAAGATAGTGTCTAGAACTAATAAAGAAATAAATATTAGGCCTTCAAAAAAAGTTAGAACGCCTGTTTTAAAATGGATATCTTAAAAAGTTTAATTACACAGTGCTACAAAAAAAAAAAAAAAAAAACTTCAATCACTTTTCACGTAACCTAGTATAGGTTGCAAGTCTAGCTGTGTGTAGGTTGCAAGTCTAGCTGTGTGTTTCGATTTTTTATTTTGATTATATATATATTTTTTTTTTTTTTTTTTGCACACTAGAGTAACAGCTTTTTTTTTTTTTTTTTAAATTTTTACACGTAATAATGGGCAAGCATGTATTAATAGTAGAAATCGCTTTCTCAGGTCATTTTGCAACAAAAACCTCCCGCATAATGGATACGCATCGTTATTGTCTAATTACGTTAAATTTTTAGCTAAATATTAATTTTTAGTTTAATTAAATAAAAAAAGGATTATGCGGAAAACTTTTTGAAAACCGCAAAAAATAAAATTACTTTATATTTTTATGTGCTAATATACGTCTAGGGTCGCTAAAACTTGATAAATGTAAAAAAAAAGTAAAAAAGTTTCAACTTCTAATAACCCGATTAAAATTAATATGATGCTTTATATAATCATACGAAATTTAATATGAGTCTTAATACAGTTTTATCCGAGAAATGGGCATCATAATTAAATAACATCCGAATAATGACGCGATACAATTTAATACGATTTTATATAGTGGTATGAATTTATAACTGAACTGATATTGATATATACAAAATAAACTATATTTGTATCCGGTTTTTGATTTTAAAACGTCATGAAAATCTGAAATATCTATTAATCCTTTTAGACTTTAGCCGCTTGCAAAAGGTTTACAACATTATAATTTGTAACAAATTCCATAGCATTTGGATATTTTATTATATTCAAAAATAAAAAAATAATATAATGAAAATGAAGATTTTGTGGAATTTATTAACTTACACCATTGAATAACAAACACGGAAAAAACGTTGAAACTTAATTTAGAGTTTTAGATTGAAAAAAATCTTACACTAAATTACGAACTCATAATGGTACAAATGAAACAAATTCTTTTTTTAGGGTTAAGAACCAGAAAGAAATCAATTCAAAAGACAAAAATTGGGGTAAATTTTGTGTATAAAATTATACACAAAATTATGCAATTAATTGTACTATTGTATTAATGTAATACATATTTACATCCAAAATATAATTGACAAATTTTCTAGTGTGACTCTGCATGGGGTAATACACAATTTTATCTAAAATAAAATTGTGTTTTTTAAAATATGATATAATATCAAAATATATATTATTTTGCAATGTCTAGGTATATAAATATAACGTAATTATTAATTGGATTAGTTTTAGCGTATTCTAAATGCAATATACAATTATACGCAACTGTATATGACATCATATTAAATTTTTTCTACGAAATTAATTTTATATATGAATTTATATAATTATGTCCGGTTAAATGCACTGGCAGACAAAACCTTATAAGTGTATATAAAATAATGTATTATTTTACGCAAACGTTTTAACTCGGTAAATTAAAGATTTATAACCGTCCAAAAAACAAATTAAAAGCAAATATCCTATATAATTTGCCTGACACTTATAAGGAAGCTTTTCCGATGGGTTCCCTTTGAAATTAATGAAATTCGGATAGGTGATAAAGCAGCAAAAATATATGAAAAACGTATCTATTTTTAAAATTGGTGGTGAAATTTAACACATCTTTGTATGAAAATATGTTTAAAGTTTAGGAAATTTAGACTTATTTAAAAACAGCGTTAAAATGCTCGAGAAAACATACATTTTGAAAACCATTTTGACACTATGTCGTGGACCCCCGGCTGCCACTTATTTGAATTATTTTAACAAATTATTCACTATTTTTTCCCCTTTTTCATATATCCGACTTCATGTCTTGTATTAAAAAAATCGCAAATTTTACAAGCAAGCGTGATTATAGTCTGAAAGAAATAATAATAAAGAAAAAATATAAAATTGGAAAATTTAAAAATTTAAAAATATACCTGACATCGCCTAGGTCTTATTTAAACTAAATTATGTATTTCCAATTCACTTTGATTTATATTTTGGACAATTTCAAACGCTTTTAAAATTGTTTTTAATCAATTTTTTAAATAAAAACCCTTTAAAATGTCAAAAAAAACCACATCTTTATAACACAAAGACTGGTTTAGCTGCTCGATTTTAAAATGTCGCATTTCAAGGAGCGCCGATAGAAATTTGTTTACATTTAGTCTACAAAAAAAAACTTAATTTTGAGTCTTAAAGAGATTATGTCAAAATACACAGAAAAAATCATTGTCAAAAAAAATTCAATTAAACTTTTGTTCGATTTCAAACTTACTTTCAATTAACTGTTTAATTGAAAATGAATTTGGTATAAAAAAAATGTTCAGTTTTTATAACGTATAATAACAACATTGAAACAAATGCAAAAATTTTAAAAAGTTGATAAATTAAAAATATCGTTTAAAGTTAAAAATTCGCGTTTCTTTAATTTTGGTGATTTTTTTTTAAATTTTTTTCGAATTTTGGTGTTTATTTTGGAAGTTTTTTAAATTTCTGCAATTTTGAGGATTGTTTTTTAAATTTTGGCGATTTTTTTACAATTTTGGTGATTTTTTTTAAAATTTTGTAATTTTTCCCAATAGTAAACAATATTCAAATAAATTCTTAATAGATGTGAATAAAACTATATGTAATTGAAAATAATATTAATTAAATAGATACAAATTATTTTAGTTGCTACTACAATTGCATCAACACGACCGAATTCAGTTAAACTTTTGCTTTTGAATCAACAAATATTTTAATTAAAACTCAATTTTAGTTTTTTCTGTGTAGACATTTAAGTCTTTGAGTTATATTTTAACTCAAAGACTTTGAAATCTCTTATGAAATGATTTTATTTATTGCTTTTTGTCGAAAATCAACTCTATCAATAATAGCCGCCCATTTGCAGGCGATGTTTTCTAACGAAATTTTAAGATTTGAATCATATAAGACTATTTCCTATTTGATCCAAGTCAAAAATAAATATTTTCATATTAAATTTATCAATAACATTGTTACTTTCTAACAAATTGTATTAAGTTTTCAAATTTGTGAAATCATTTCGGGGGGGGGGGGGCTCTAGCCCCCAAGCCCACCCCCCTAGCTACGTGCCTGCTGTATCATATATATATTCTTATCAAAATTGAAAAAAAAACAGTTTTTTAAAATACATCGTTTTAAAACACGGATTTTGAAAAAATGCAATTTAACATAAAAAAAAATATTTTCTTTTTATTTTATTTAAAGCACGACAACAGTGCCCAGCAAAACTTTCTATTTATTGCCCAGTAATAAGTTTGAGAATAATAAATTAAGGCCGGTAACTAGTTACCTTTCTATTGCAAACCCTATTATTTTAACAAGGGCATATGCATTCTGGTCACACCTTACAAAACACATATTGCAGCCAGTATAAACGTAATAAGTTTTTTTTTTATATGGGGCATTATATTAAAATTTAAAAATGTTTAATTAAAAATTTTGTAAATGAAATTTTGTACAAGTTTTAGGTGGAAAGAAAAGCTTTTTGTAATAAGAAGGTAATTTGTTACTTTTCTATTACAAAACCTATTATTTTAAGAAGGGCATGTCCATCGAGGTAACTACCCAGTCAGAAAAATACAATCGGCACGGCGACTGTGCTTTGCAAACAAAAGGCATGCAAACAAAATAGTGTTTTCCTAGTACAATATTATTTATACCTTTGGTCATTTTCAACAAGGTGGGTTTTACAAAAACTGCAGGGGTTTGCCAGTACTATTTTTTTGTTTTTTTTTGTAAGATTGGCAATTTACAGACAACCGATTGAAAATTATTTATTCAGTTTCTGTTTGCTATTATTGTGCTTTTGAAATTTTTAGTTTCAAAAAAAAAATTTTTAGCAGAAACATTCTAAAATTTTTTGAGCATATTTTTGAGATTCCAAGACTTTTTTTAAAAGCAAAAGTTTAAATTTCCAGTTTATTTACCTTTACTAGTTTTTAAATAACGTGATATATTATCGTAATTGCTTGGCCAACACTTTTTGTGAAACGCCCTGTATTTATTAAAACTTTATTTGAATTTTTAAAAATTTTACATAATATTGTTAAAAATTGTTATTAAACTTCTGATTTTAACCTTGTTGTAACCATTTCTTAAAATCAGCTTGTTTTTGTTTCCATTCAGCATGTTTACGTCTCAAAGCTTCTTGTTTCCTTTTTAGCAGATTTTGGATTTTTGACAACAGGTTTTGGTTTTGAGCAGGATCGTCATTAGTAGAGTTACCCAGTGGGTTCTTTTCCTTCTTGATGAGCTGGTGGTGAAGCAGAAGGTCCTGCGATAATAGAGTTTTGTACTCTTTCAATAGAGATATCAGAGCCAGCTGATGTTTGAACCACTAAGGCAAACATAATGGACAATAAGGCAAATATTAAGAATCTCATTTTCAAAGTTATATTTTCTCTTGTATATTTCACTTCGAATTGGCTTGAAATAATGATAATTTTTTTAAAATGCGCTTTTGTATTTATACTTTCACATGAATATTAAAAAGTTAATAACTTATTGATATTCCTAACAGATCTCTGACGTAAGTAGACACCATTTTCAAACAAAAGAAATGTTAAATATTATTAATTTATAATTTATTTGGTTTAATTTAATTTTAAACATTTTTTCAAATATTGACTTAAATGTTTAAATTTCCGTTTTATTAGAATGCATAAAGAAAACCTCATGTGAGTTTTTGATATACGAATAAGCTAAACTTGGTACAGTTAGTCCCAAAACAAAGATGGCCAGCCATCAAGAGCAGTAGGTACTGTAATTTCAAACTACATTAAACTACTGAGAGAATTATCTTCAGTGGAATTCGTCCACTGAAAGTTTTCATTAAGTTAATGTAAGTTTTCATAAAATTGTATAAAAAAAAATATATTTTTAAATGTTAATTGAAATTTTTATGCACTCAAAATTGGTTTTCTAAAAAGGGTGAGGCTTTTCACGAATTTTTAGAAAATGTTTGTTTATTTTGTGAAGAAAACTTTTATTGATTGACTGAAAAAGTTCATTATTTTTCGTCCAACAAATTTCTCTCTGTGTACGTTTAAAGATAATCAACAATCATAAAACCTTAAAATAGTAAACGTACAGTTTAAAGAATTTAAAATAAACTGATCTAAACTATTAATAAAAACGAATGCCCAAATTTCAGATAGTATCCTTAAATAGGCCCAATTTAATGTTTTTAATGAAAATACGAAATTTAAAAAAATGTCGACAACTGACAGACTTTAAAATACATTCTAGATTTGTTGTATTCCTGTCAAAATTAAAGAAAAAGGATTATATCGTTATTTCGGGATATGGTCATTAAAAACGGCAAAACACCGAGCACGTTATGAAAAATTGTTTTAGTCCACTTATGCAACTTTAATGGTACAAAGATAAAAAATCCATTTTAGAAATTGCACTTTGCAAAAACAAAGTTGTAACCCTAATGGGCATACTCACTTACAAGGCATATTTTGGAAAACTTTCCAGAAACGTGATGGAAAATAGAAAACCGTACCCTCTAAACTGCCTGACTAATCCCTTTTGGCTATAAATCTGAAATTTGATGTATGCGTTTCTCAGGGCAAAAAGGGGAAGGTCTCTTCGATGACAGTCTGTTGGAAGCATGAAATGTGAAACAGAAAAACGGCTGTTTTTAATCAGCCTGCTAAAACCGCTATAGATAGGAGCTTAAAAATTGGCATGTAGACACTTAATTCGGCTTAGGCATTCTCTGAGACCGGATCTTTGGGAAATTTTCATATGTAATGAAAAATTCCTGCCTAATTCCTGCCTAAAAATCTTCGGCTAGGTCTGATATTCAAAATATTCAAAATTCAGTTGAGATACTTACAAATAAAGTATCCCAACTGATACACTCCGTTTTCAATGAAATTTCGATATGTTATAAAGATATAAAATTTAAGATCAAACGGTTTATCGATAGCTTAGGGGTTCAAAAGTGGGGTAAAAATTACCCCGTTTTTAGCTTTTAGCACCGTTTCGGTATTTCTACAATACGAACAATAAGCAAATATGGTATTCAGAGGTACGTCTGGTGATGTTTCGTTTTTGTAAAATTTCGCGTTTCTGTAGTTGTAGTTGTTATAGTAGTATAGGCCAAATTTATATATGTAAATTCTCATAAAATTTAAGTGGATTTTAGTGATTTTCTGATAGCTGCGTGAACAAATATATGCAATGTGCATATCAAACTTCATATTTTTGTGAGTACTTTAAAATTATATAAACATTTATTTTTATTTTATACCAAAAAAAAATTGTGTAGCAAACATAGGCAATATGCGTATCAATCTTCAAACTGCCTAAATAATATTAAAATCATATTGTTCATTACATCAGAGAACGTTCGAAAACGGTAATGTTTTGGCCATACGTATACTCTAGGATATCTCCCAGTAAAAAACGTTGTTAAAATTGTTGACATATAATATAATCATTTTATTTGTTTTACCGCCCCACGTGCTAGCTCTTCAGAAACAGTTAAATGACTAATTATTTTTTATTTCATACTCGAAAACACCAAACACAATCGGAAATCACTCGGGAAATTTTTTGCAGATCGTTTATAATCCACGATATGGAGCTTTTGCATTACCACCTGCATCCTTCATAGGGAAAACAGTAAGCTCAAAATTTGCGTTTGTTTATTTTTATACTAAAATTATTTGTTTCTTTTGCTGCTTCTCAATATTATGTAATATTAAGCACTTACATCAGCCCATTTGTTTTATCCTGCTTCTAAAAACACGAAAATTTTTTACTGGGATATTTTTATAATTTCAAAAATATTAAATTATTTGGTAAGCAATAACTGTAGTTAATGAAAGATTTTGCTAGAATAACTTTCGCAAATATGTACTTTTTCCGCTGAAGTTTGGTACGCCTAATTTTCTAAGTTATACAGATATTATACTAAAAGATGAACTCTTAAATCATCTTTTCTCGCTAATCTGTCATATACATTTTTAGTACATTTCGCATTTTTTCCATGAAACGGATTTTTTGCATTTTTCCTTTTGACCTTAAATAATTGTTCAAAATTTTTCGACCAATTTCGAAATGGAATGAAAAATTGTGAAAAAATAACACAATATAGTATAAACTGAGAAAAACCGCGAATTTACTAGTGAAAGCTCTACATTATAAACCAAGTTTTATACCCGAATGTTGCTGAAGATCCTTTTGTATTTACCATAAAAAACTAAGATAAAATCTTTTAATTTTAAAATTGTATGTATAAAAACCCCTTGTTAAATCCGGCTAAACTTTAATCCAATTTTTTACAAAGCAAAGAAACGGAGTACATCTTTAAAAAATAAATGCCCGAAATATATAGGATCAATGATCGCTACTCCTCTTTTATTTCTCAAGCCACACAGCGTAACTTAAAAAAAAAATATATTTATTTTTTTTTTTTAGCTGGTGTGACTTTATGATATTCTTAAATATACAATTTTTTCAAAAATATTCGCCTGTGTACTTTATGCCATGAAAAGATGCCCTTTGAACTTTTGTAAAATTAATGATGTGATGTCGCATTTTAAAAGTAATTGAGTCATCTTTAATTTAAGACCTCTGTGATTTACTTAACATCAGGCGCGGATCCAGGGGGAGGGCAAATTGGGAATTTCTTCCCCAAAATGAATTTTTTCAATACAAAAATATAAGAAATAATAGAAAATTTGGTAAAAAACACTGTAACTTCCCCCAAAACCTTTTCCAGGATCCGCGCGTGCTTAGACACATTAACACTTTGCTTTATATGCTTAATTTTGTAAAGTCATTTTAGTGTAATTTTAGTCTAGTGAGGCCAAAGACAATATTTGTGCCGAATTACAACAAATTTTTGAGGGGAGATAGAAATCACTTTTTGATATCTGCAAAACCCATTAAGATATCGCAAAACCGCTTGGTAGATATGTGTATGACCAAGAGAGATTTTTAATGGTACTTCAAAAAAAAAATATCATCATAACACATGGCCCTAATTGCAGTCCAAGCGACAAAATTTTAATTTTACTCAAAATCGGCCAAAACTTTTTGTTATTTTTATACTCGGCTTAAATTTGGAGAAAATATTCGTTAAATATTGTCATTATAAAATATTTAAAAATTTTTTTAGTTAGAACCACAATGAGTAATTTGTTGATTTAAAACGACTACCAAATTCTTAAAAAATTGTCTTAAGTCGACATAAGCGCTTTTGTAAAAAGTCAACAGATTATTTTTATTTTTATTTTAATTTAAAGAACAAATGTTGTTGGCTAATATCTCAACCTCTTTAAAGTGCTTTGTAATTAAAGTAATGAAAATATATCAAAAAACTATGAATTGTATTTGTTAAGGTTTTGTAATTGATACTTAAATTTCCTATTGCGAATTAGTTGTTTGTCAAATCGCATTCTTTTTGCCACCAACAATTACATTATCAACGCAATGTATATTGGTTGCCGTAAGGCAAAGCAATTGTTTTTTGTTCTATTCATCACCGTTGTTCATTGTAGTTTTTGACAAACAGTTAATTCTCTCATTAAACAAAGTATTGTACATTTCTAAAATTTTCCATAAAATTACTTGGCTTGCATCATTCGAACTAATAAGAATAAAATACAGTCCGTGAAATTTGTGTGAAAAAAAAGAAAAGATAAAATTTAAATAATATTGAATGTTTGTATTAATTTAAAGTAAATTTTATTACAATTAAAATTTTAACTATAATTGAATTGGTATAAAATTACTTGTATAAAAATAACATTTGAAATTATCATTGAAAAAATTAAATAAAAGTGCTTTTTTTTGTATAAAATCATAAATACCAGAAAAGAGTGTTTTTACTATAACACAAATTATTGTGAACAATTTTGACATTTGCTATTAGAATATTGCTAAATTTTTGCTTTGTGGACAGGAAAAGGCTCTTGTCTTCTCCAGTATTCATTAAATATGTGAAACTTCTTAACATTTATGCTAGAATTAATGAAAAAAAATAAATCATAAACACATAAGTCATAAACACAAAACGACAAAAATTCTAGTTATCGGTCAGCACTTTTGACTATTCCACCCCTCGTGGAATTTCTCCTTTAAATATTTGTAGTTGTTTGGATTGTAATACAGTTTCTTTACATTTATTGTAATTGTCAGTCATTTGTAGAACAAATTTTAATTTTTACTAAGCTTGTAGTTCATATAAAAAACAAACCACATCAAATTACTGTTTTGAGAATCATGGTTCTACGTATCGCACACTACGTATATTTTACGGTCAACAAAATCGTACATCAGAGCAATTACTTCGATATGTGTCCATCGACTTTATTTAAATTTTGCGGAAAGATCTTAGTTTACCTGCTTACAAAATCCAACTCGTGCAACAATTAAAGCCACAATTGATTGACACAATTGATTTATTAAATTAAACGTTTGGTAACCGCATAGTTTCACGTTTCGGACCCGTAAATTGGCCTAGTCGCTAGTCTATGCCGATAAGCCCGAAACGATTGACCACTTGGAGGACAACATTCTCCTCGTTATTGCCAATATACGGTCACGAATATTGGAAAAAGTCATCGAAAATCCAGATTAGACTATGTCCGAGCCAGCCGTGGCGGTCATATGAAAGAGGTCATATTTAAATTATAATGCCAGAAGATTATCTTTCGAATAAAGTAAATTTCATATCAATTTAAAAAAATTCATCTTTGTTTAATTCCATTTCAAAGTTCTATACCTCTGTAAAAAAAACAATACAAACAGAAAAATAAATATAAGTTGAATTTAATGAAATGTTAGTTGTCCTTTCTTCAAGTGAAATTTCATTTGTTTTTGACTACAATTACTGTCGTCTTTACCTACATAATATCCTTAATAAAGTCAAGTAATTTTAAAAAATCAAAACCACGTTTGTTGTTGTGTAATTGAACATACTCAAGTTACGATACCGCTTTTGCTTTTTACTTTTACGTTTTTTTGATATCGAATGCTAATTTTTGTTTGTGCCTTCCACTTATACGCGACGTTATACAAAAGAACACGATTTTCGGTTGCCTTTTGTCATATGTTTAAACTTAAAAAGAAAACCGTGATTGTTTTGGAAAAATTTTGCAAATTTAAAAATTTTATATAAAGATGCTTTTTGAGGTTTTTTAAATTTTGTTTGATTCCTAAAATTTAAAGTCCTTAAAATACCTTTTCGACTTTAGTATTAAGCTCATAAAAATAGTTTATTTGATGTAAGATTAAGCGGAATTAATACAGCACTTTAGTTGTCAGAAAGCGAAATGTGTTTGGGAAAAACCAGCTCGGAATAAAAAAGGTTACCTTTTCTGCATTTTATCAATTTTTGTTGTTGTTTTCTGTGTTTATTTTCTATAATGTTAACAATTTACCACTTGCAATATTTTTTAATAAAACAAAAAAACTGCTTTTTAATTATCACAATTTAAAAAAAATATGTTGATTTTAAATAAAACAAATGAAAAAAAGCTATAAACACAAATTTGAATTTGGTTTTAAATTTTGATCAGCTGTGTTTACATTTGTATTCACAATCACAGCTGATGGAGTTACCAGATCATAAAAAAGCTGGTTTTCTCAACTTTTTGTTTTTTTAGTTCAGTACTGTCCTGCGTGTAGGAAACCATAATAACGCAATGGTTTGACAATTGAAGTGATAACGTATTAGTTCAGTGTTGAGACAACGCGGTGACGTAGTGATTTATAAAATAAGATGATTTTTACTTAGCGTTTGTGTTGGCTTAGGTGAAGCGTTGAATGCAGGGGAAATACAAAATATGGGCATATGTTTATTATCGCATTACAACGAAATATATATTATGCTCTATTGTACTTCAAACTATAGATTACGCATCGATAATATATTCATCTGCCATCAATGCCGACTTAAAAATATTGGAACCAATCTTAACCTCAGGAATACGGCTCTCTATTGGAGCCTTTAGAACTAGTCCAGCTAAAAGCTTACAAATTTTAGCCTCATGCCCACCCCTTTACCTAAGAAGATTGAAGTTTTTGTATTTTCTTTACAAAATCACCCATTGTACGATAAAATCTCCGACATAACAAAAATTAATGAACTCAAACTTCAATCAAAAAATAAAAAATATATTCCCTTTTACGTAACGGCTATTGAGGAGTTCAACAAAGTAATTTCAAAATATAGAATCAATATAAATACTGTAGAAAACATAATGCCCTCTCATATAGCACCCTGGTGCTTCTCAACTATTAATATAGATTTTTCACCTCGAAATACAAATAAACGAGACTTGACTTCTTCTGAAGTACAACAGAAATTTTTAGAATTAATTAATACCAAATTAAAACCAAAATTATGTTCAGTCTTATACACTCAAAAAAATAAGTTAGTAGAAAAGTTAGTAAAACGTCTTGTAAATCAGGTATACTATTTTTTAGCAAAATTTTTTGCTAAAATCGTGTTTTCAGCTAAAATTTTTGTTATACTTATTCAGCACTTAACTGTTTTATACTAATGCTTTACTAATATACTAATGTTTTACTAATTAATTTTGCTAAAAAAAAATTGTGCTGATAAGCACATTAATAGTGTGTACGACAACCAGATTGAAAGATATACGCCGAATGAAGTAGATGTCGCGGCATGTCAAGATGTAGTAGAGAAGAGGAAAATGAAATGTAGACAGAGTAAATTGAAAGACAAAGACACACAGAAAGAGTAAATTGAAAGACAAAGACACACATCTTAGGTAGATTTTTTTATGGTTCCTTTTTTTTATTGCAAAAAGGGTTGTTTTTTTCGTTTCGTTTGTTTTTGTTTATTTTTTCATTTCGTTTCTATAATTATCTTCGGCAGTTGCGATAGCATCATTTAAACGATAGCATCATTTAGACAACCATTGATGTAAGTAATTGAAAGACAATTTTTGTTATGTTATATATATTTATTTCTATATATTTTCAGATATTAAATAAATTCATGTCGTCAATGTGGAAAATGAAAATTTTTATATTTCGTTATTATAGTTAATTATTTTTAAAAGAATCACAAAAATATGTTTTATGATTTTCAGCAAATAAATTAACTAAATTACAATTTTTCTACAAATTTTTTGCGTTTTTTTCAGTCTACTAAAATTCAGCAAAAAATTTATTAATTTTTAGCAAGGCTTTTGTATTTCTAATCTACTAAGTGTTAGCAAAACTTTTGCTGAATCTACAAATTTTGTTGCTAAAAATCAGCTCGCTGATTTTCAGCAAAAGATTTTGCTGACATTAGCAACTTTTTTGCAAGCATCCTCCTGACTAAAATTTTGCTGACTCAGCAAAATTTTTTGCTAACTTTACAAACTTTTTTTTGAGTGTACCGATGGTTCTGTTATGAAAGAAAAAGCTGGGTTTGCAGTTTTAGGTGAGAATTTTGCGATATCTATACGTATTCACGATTTCTCCTCTGTATATACTAGTGAACTATTAGCAATAAAAACATGACTGGAAAAGCTTGAAAACGAATTTAAAAAAACACTTATAATATCTGACAGTAAAAGTGCCTTAGAAGGACTATCCATATAATAACAACGTAATTATACAACAAATTAGAACATTAATAACTTCTCTACCTAACCACAAAATTACCTTCCTATGGATCCCTAGCCACCTAAATATAGGTGGAAAGGAAAAAGTTGACCAGCTCGCCAAAAACTCTTTAAAAAATAATATATCTACAGAATATAAATTTCAATACTCAGACTATAGGCAATATATTGGAAAATAATAACGATTGTATTATTATTTATTTAAAATTCAAAAAAATTTATCGCACAAATTTAAAGTTCCCAATATACCCAAAACTGATTTTATGAAGCTAAATAGACTAAAAATAGGTCATTGTTCATTCTCACATAAATATATTATTGAAAAGACTCAACCTCCAAGATGTGATTGCGGGCAAACGTTAACTATATGGCATATATTTAACGAATGTAGAGTTCTTCATGACAAACGTTTAAAATATAAAATAAATAGCATTAATATCCTTCCAAAAGAAAATGAATTTGATAACATTAAAAAATTCTTAACTGAAATAAATATTTGTAATTCGATTTAAATCCATATAATACTATAAATGTATATTAAATGTAATATAAGTTCCTACACACAGAGAAATAAAGTGCCAACCGAATTGAAAAGTGTATTTTAATGGTAACAGCTTATAAATTCAGTTAGTACAAACGATATTTACATTAGATTGTTGAATATTTTAGATGTTCCAACTAAAAGTCAGTTTAAGTAACCGAATTTCAGTTGGCAAATAGCAACATTTTTTCTGTGTGTATGTAATATTAAATGGCCTATATAACCTAATTGTGTTGGGGCCTTTATAATACCAAATAAATAAATAAATTACAACGAAATATTTGCCGATAAAACGACATTTTAAACAACTTTAAAATAAAGTATAATACGACCACATTTAATTAAAACATTGTGACCAATACTATTAATATCCCAGGAAAAAATTACACATTCCAAAAAGAAGGTGATGCCCACACTTGCTTACATATCTCATTGCCAAATTTAGTAACTGCAATACCAAACTCATTCCAACGATAGAGTCAAAAAAGCAAGTAGTATTGTAATCAATTCTTTAAATTTAAACCAGAAAGCATGAACTCAATAACAAAGTAATTATTTACTTAAAAGAAAATAACAATGTTATTAACTTATATGTATAACTTTTTGTACTCAAGAAGTAATCATATACTTTTTCTTAATAAAAGGACGTTATTGGAAGTAGTTCCTAATTTTGAAAAAAGAAGTTATACAATTTTAAAGAATTTATCTCATATATTTTTTTAAACAAGTTTTTATTTGAAAGAAAATAATACTAAAAACAGAAATTGCATGTTGCCTAAATTTTGTTAAACTGTGGTTAGGTATAAATTAGGGGAAGCGCACGTGAGCAGAAAATTGTGAGTGGAAGTTGAAATTACTGACGTTATCGTGAGTGAGTGTAAAAAAAATTTTGAGGGTAATTGTGCGTGAGTCATATTTTTGTTTTTCAATTTTGAATTGCTCTTTTTTTTGAAAAATTTATATTTTCGTGGTTTATAGCTCCAAAACTATGACAAACCCATGTTATCATAACAATTCGATGTTTCACTTTTTAGGATTTTATTTCCGTATGAGTTTTGATCGTTATATTTGAGTGATATTGTTAAAACAGGCAATAAAAATATAATTTATCCAAGTATTTAGTAGGGTATTCAATCGGTTAGCCCTCACTCGATTAATCGCTGAATTTGAATCAAACAATTGTTCCAATAAACTAAAATAGCCAATTTCGACTAACAAATAACTTGAACAATTTTGGTCGATTAATGGAAATAATCGAGTAAACTTAAATATGCTCTATTTCAGTTTATATTTCATAAAAAAAAACTTTAACTGTTTCGTATTTTTTAAAAATACCCTGCAGTTTCAAACGTAGCTAGTGACTCTATGTAGTCAGTTATTTCGTTAGCGAAAAGCCTGACTAGCTACTTGAGAGGCTACAGGTAATGCTAGAATTCGCCTTTTGATTATTTTAAGTATGAAAACAAGCAAAAAAAAAAAATAAAAACAACGGAATGAACCGTTATCCCAATACAAAAGAATATTATGACTTTTTGTTATTTTTTGTGTTGGCGTCAGTTTCTATTGAAAGTTCGTGGAAGTCAGATCGGTAGCGTGGTTGTGTTATTAAAAGAGGTAAAATGGCCAGCAATTTTTACTCAACACTTATAGGTACAAATATGCAATCTTTAGCAATTTTAACTTTTACTCATAGCTTTATTTTTCTTTTTTTTCAGAATCAATACCAATAACGGAAAAAAATTCGGGGCCTGCGGAAGAGCAATTGCGGAAAGCCATTCAACTGCAAAAAAAAATGGAAATAAAATCAAAATGTTTAAAAAATAAAAATGAATATTTTTAATTTACTTTAATTTAATTTTTAAACTGAGTTTTTAATTTTGAATTAATTTTTTAATTTTAATTGTTAATGTGAAAGAATGGAAAATTTTTAATTTTTTTTTAATAAATAAGAAGCAAAATTAAAAAACATTAAACTTGTGCTTTCTTTGTTCAGATAGAATAATTGAAATATGAAATATATGCTTCAATTAAATTATTGAATGCAATATTTATGATCTGGCGAATTCGTCAATCGGATTGTACTAGTCAAGTAGTTAGTACAATGTTGTTAAATATTTCGTCAGTGCTTTGTAACTAGCGATCTGCATGGTACATGGTAGTGCAGAGGGTAGTCACTGACTACCGTCAATGACATCCCCATGTTAAATTCGTCAGTGAAAAGCATTGCTGGTAATCTGGCGGGTAGTTAATGGTAACTATTAGTAGTTAGGGAAATAGCTAAAGATTCGTTAGCTACGTCGACTGCAGGGTAATGTCCGGATTCATATACAGTGTTAGCATCGTATTTTTATAACATTATTGTCATAAATGTTTTGCCATCCCTGGAAAGTTTATTCCACAATTTATTTTGTATTTTTGTTTCAGTGTGTCAAACATTTGAAAAAATTAAATATATAATTGTTTTGAGTGTTATTAATAAAATATTCTATTGTATAGATAAAGGCACAATTGTCTATAGAAAAAACTGTGGAATTTGAGAAGAAACGAATGAATAACTTTTAAAATGCGGCAACAGCTGTTAATTTCCATACCTGTAAACACACTTTGTGTAGTAATACACCAAATACAGAGTATATTATGAATACCCCCAATTAAAAAAAAAAATATATATATATATATATATATATAAAGCAATGTTTCAGTTGCCGTTTTAATTTACATGTTATATTTGTTTAGTAGGGGTATAACTTTTCTAAATGATATCATGAATGGGCAATACTGTACTGGAAACAAATCTTATTCTTTAGCAATTTTGAAGACAAATCGTTCTGTATTGCGCCCAATATCTAACATATCACATTTTTAGGAATTTCTAAAGATATTTTTAGAATATCCATGAACAATTAGAGACATGATTATACTCAAAGGAAGGGTTAAATTATGTAGACATGGAAAATATAAATAAATTTAAAACCAATAGGTCCGATTTCCAAAAGTCAAGCGAAAAATTTAAATATATAATATGAAATCTAATATAATTATATCTTATTTTATAAGTTCCCATATATAAGCCCATACCAATTGGTTATAAAATAATAAAATAAATATGTTTATATGTGAAGCCATATGTAATAAAGTCTTAACTTGCAGATAACATAATTTGATATTGAACTTTACCAAAATATATATGCGATTATATATAAAGCTACATAAAATTATAAGGAAAATATTTTCAGTATGACGTAGAATATAACATAAAAAGAATTAGCAAGGTACCACATATAATCATCTACATATATTTTGATTAGTATTATATGGTGTTATATGAGTTATGTAGTTATATATGGATAAATTTCATTTAGACATATATTAATATCAAGTGCCATAAAAATAATTCTCTCCATACAAATGATCAGATGTATTTGCATATATTTATATAAGGCGTAATTTGACTCCATTCAAAGTCAGATACTTAATCATACACAAGTTAATAATGTCGATTTGGACAACATATGACATAACTATCACATATGGTTTGTGTCAATAATAACAAACATGGTATTTTTGGGGGTAAACATCTGTCATTATAATTCAGTATTCGGTAGACGACAAAGTGCAAACACACAATCGCTATAATAATGTCGAATTGTGTGCCCAAAAAAGATATTTTGCGGGGAAGTCTGATAACCTTCTTTAATTTTTTTTTTAAAGAGAAGCAACACTCAGGAAATTCTTCCTATTTATTGATGTGTGGTTTTCTTTCGAAAGAGGATAAATGAAAGGTCGGAAAGATAAAGGGCTTCAAACGTGGCAACACTGTAATTGCGCGAGATGATAAGTCGTAGAACAGTTGTTGCTTGCCACCGACGACTTTTGGAAGCATTTTTGGTTCATAGCCCTGATTCATTATTTTAACTCGGTTTGGTTAACTGCTATGGGAACACCGAAGGTGGGCCTGTGATACATATGAGCGATAGAAAACCGGGAATCGAACCCGGGACCATCTGTGTAACAGTAAAACGTGCTAACCATTACACCACAGTGCTGAAATTTATAGATTGGCGGTAGAAGCTTACGGTCAACATGCACCAACTCAAAAAAATTGTGAACGATGATCCATGAAGTTTGTTGTCAAACGCAAGAAGAACTTGTATTATTATTAGGAGTCACACAACGAGCCATTTCCCAACGTTTAAAAGCATTGGGATTCATTCAAAAGCAAGGAAATTGGGTCCCATATGAATTGAAGCCGAGAGATGTTGAAAGGCGATTTTGCATATCGGAAATGCTGCTTGAAGGCTACAAAAAGAAGTAATTTTTGCATCGTATTGTTACTGGTGATGAAAAATGTATACATTACGATAACCCCAAGCGCAAAAGGTCATATTTAAAGCCCGGCCAACCAGCCAAATCAACGCCGAAGCAGAATATCACTGGCACCAAGGTAATGCTCTGTATTTGGTGGTATTAGAATGGTGTTTTGTATTGAGCTATTGAAATCGGGACAGATGATCATAGGGGACATGCACCGAACACAATTGATTCGTTTGAAGAGAGCAATCAACGAAAAACGATCAGAATATTCGACCATACACAAGGCCATAATCTTTCATCATGACAACGTTAGGTCACATGTTGCAAGACCGCTCAAAAACTATTTGGAAAACAGTTGATGGGACGTTTTGGCTCACGCGTTTTATAGCCCAGACCTTGCCACTTCTGACTATAATTTGTTTTGATCGATGCAGAACGCTCTTACTGGAATACGCTTCACTTCAGAACAGGGTATCAGAAATTGGCTTGATTCATTCTTTACCCCAAAACCGGAGCAGTTATTTCGGCGCGAAATACATATGCTACCAGAAAGATGGGAAAAATTAGTGGCTAACGATAATAATATATCAATTCATTTTGTTATTATAATAAATGCATTTTTCAAGCAAAAAAAACCGACATTATTAACTTTTATACCCAATATATATGACATGATATAACTTTTTTTACCCGGGTATAAATATTCAAAAAAAGAAAATAATAATCTTAACAATCGCAAAACTACTATCAAAACCACATTAATTTTTTTTGCAAAATTCGAATTGAATTTAAATCATAATCACTTTTTAGTATTCAGTTCAGTTTTTTTTTTCATTCCAATCTATATTCAACTTATTCAAAGGGGAGCACTCGTGAGTACATGTGAGTACTTTTTACACCTAAAGATTCAGGCCGAACTAAAGTATACTTCTCTAGAACTAAATTATGCTTTTCTAAAGGTATTAGGTACGGTTAATACAATCACTCTCCGACATGAGGCGTTCGAGCTATATTAACGGGAAAAGTGTAGTTTTCCTAAAAATTTATTTTGCATAATACTTGTAACGACACCTGAACAAACTATTATTACCCATTTTTTTAAGATAACTTATTTCCTAACGAAAATATTGTTAATTGAAATTGAGGTTGTAACTGCAATTTGTAAGTCCCTCAATGTAATATTTCAAAAAACTCAAATTTATTATCAAGTTCAACCGGTGATAATTTTAAGAAAAAATTAAGATTTTTTAAAAATTAAATAAACTGAAAAAAAGAGTAAGAGTATGTTGTTCAGTTACCGTTAAAAGTAACTGCAATATCCCTAATGTTTCCTTAAAGTTGAACTTTATAAAAACGAACGAAAAAAAAAGTAAAACACCTCAATTGTAAATTGTTTTAAGAGATTTTGCTAATCACAAGTTTATTATAATTTTTATTAAAAATAAAAATTATGTTTTTTCGACCTTTAATCTTTATAATCTTTAATTTCAAACTCATATGTATATTAGTTCTCATGTAGTGAGTAAACTAGTTCATATGAATGCTTGAGGTTTGGCATGGGATTGTTACCGCTTTCAAAACGTGTTCTGATGATGGGAACCTAGAAAATTCCCGAAATAGATCTATCAACACATTCCTGAAAGGGTCAAATAATAAATTTGAAAACAAAAACTCTATAGATTATTTGTTAGGACAATATCCTAATGAAGAAATATAGAGTATATGGCCTCGAACTTGAATAATTTTCATTTTCATTTCAGATTTTGCTAATTTTTAAATAATTAGATTAGTTTGATTTAAAATTTTGCTAAAAAAAAAATCGGAACTCCTGGTTTTTTATTTGCTTTGTGTGTTATTATTTATTTTTAATTAAAATTAATTAAATAAAACTATAGAAATTTTTCGAGTTACTCGAGTAATTTTAAAACCTTACTCGATTAAAAGAGTAACTAAAAAACCTCAAAATCGAGTAACTCGTTTAGTCGAACAAATCCAAATTCTAGTAATTTGAATACCCTAGTCTTTAGAAATAGATTTTTTACATCAAAATGTGTAATCAAGAACTCTCTAGGCGGTTCCTAGAGTCGTTATTGTTTTAACTAACAATTAGTTTCAAATATAAACTTGTTTTAAGTTTTAACATAAAAAAGTCATTAAATTCAAAAGCCATAATATGTAATTTTATAGCATGTATAAATTTTCTAATGGTCGTTTAACTACAGGAATTTTGTATGTCCATTTGGAATAAGAGGGTGTTAAGTACACTTTTTTTCTATTACTAAACATTAACTCATTTTTGACACATTGTTCCTTTTTCGACCCAGTACGTTTAAAGGGCTATATTTTTTTTTAGTGCAAAAAGGGAATTTAGTGATTTAAAAACCTTAAAAATATATAACATCTTAACTTCAATCGGGTATAAAAAAATTGTGAAAACCTGTTATCAAAAGTTGACAAATGATAATTTAAAAAATAAACTTTTTTCGAAAATTATTTAAAAAAATAAAAAAAGCCTATTTTTTTATATTTATTATTGTTATGTTGATGAAAAAATATTAATAAGTATGAAATTAGAAATTAGTTCATCGATTGTATAAAATTTTTCAAAATCTGACCGATCCAATATGTATTCCGTTTTTACTCAAAACATAACTAAAAAAATGTTTTTTTATTAAAGTACTACTAAATTTAATAGGATTTTAATAAAAACCATGACAACTCTGACTATATAATTTGTATAAGTTAACTTTAAAAATTATATAGTCAGAGTTGTCATATGAAAATTTTAAAAAACGTTCAAAAACTACGATCTTTTTCCAAAAAATTTTAAAAATCCGTTTGCTTAAATAATAATATATTTCATACATTAAGGATATTATGTATGTAAAGATGACAGCAATTGTAGTCAAAAACAAATGAAATTTCACTTGAAGAAAGGACGACTAACATTGCATTAAATTCAACTAACATTTGTTTTTACTGGTCAAAAAATTGCTAACAATTGTAGTAAAATCTAACCACATATGGAGTGAGATCGAGTAAATCCTAGCACAGATTATCACTTATAACTCCTTTACTCACTTTTTGTTCAGCTTTCATTTGTAAACAAAGTAATGATCCGATTTCGCTAATAATTTATACACATCATCTGACGACTTTTTAAAAGATAACTTGATTCAAAAAAAGTTTACTTTTAAACATAAAAAAGTTATAAGTGATAATCTGTGTTAGGATTTATTCGATCTTACTCCTTATGTTAGTAAAAATAACTAATTTTTTTTTTAAATAACAAAAAACGACTGCAAAAAACTGAATGTAAAATCATAAAACAGTCATTTGATGTGGTTTGTTTTTTAAAATAAACTTCAACGTTAGTAAAAAATTAAATTTGTTCTACAAATGACTGACATTTACATTAAAAATAAAAAAAAAAAAACTGTATTACAACCCAAACAACTACATATTTTTAAAGCAGAAGTGTATATTTTTGAATAAAGATTTCTTTACAAAATTGTACAAAATTTTTAAAAATAGCTTCAACCGTCTAGGATTTATATGCTGTCAAATTTTCAACTTTGATTGCCAATATTTCCACTAAACGGCGGTTTAGGGTGAAAAAATGACTAAAAGTTTGGTTGAAAAATGTCCGGCGAATCTATGACGTGCCATTAATGAGTTAAAATGGTCTAGAGATGGCATAATATGGGTGTTAATGTTTGAACACGTAAAGTAAGTTTGATTTTATGAACTGTTACACTAGTATACAGTCATTTTTAATGTTTGATCAACTTGGAGATTTCAAGTTTTTTTAACTTGGACATTGAAAAAACCATCATATGTTAAGTATCATTTAATTAATATTTATTTTAAAATTTGTCTATGGATGTATTTGAAACAATTTACTCAAAACAAGTTAAAATTTTCCGCTCAGCAACCTACATCTCTGATCGACACTTGGTATCTAACTACACTGTGCAACAAGAAAAAATGTCTCCAATGAGTCCAACGGAAAATGAAAATAGACCATTAGTATATCAAACCACTCAAAAGGTTTTGCGAAGTAGAGGTGTGTAATTCGTGAACGGCCTAGTTCAATTGAACCAGTCTTTACTATTAACTAGTGAGCTAGTTCGCAATCTTTAGCTTTTAGGTCTTTCGCTCTTTTCGTTCTTTTTTGTCATTTGAGTAATATTTCTCTTCTTTATGTTGCTTTTGATTTTAATTTTGTTTTTATTCTTCAATGTTGCCAACACAATTTTTTTAATGTTAAAATTAAGTGTCTAATATGAATAATTCGCTTAAAAATTATCAATCAAACAGTCTAACGAACGATTGAACGAAATCGTCAAAGATCGATTGAACTAGAAGAACGACCTAGTTCATTCAGATAAATTGAATTAGAAAGAGCGCTCACTCAAACGATCTAGATTGGCCAATTCTATTGCGAAGTTATTGATTTTTTTATATTTAGCATCTTGAAGTTGGCTTATTTTTGAATTTTTTTTTTTCATTTAGGTAAAAATTTGTTAAAAGTCCACTTAATTTGTCAGTACAAAAGTTATTTAGTAGTATTTTCCTACTAAATTTGATATTAAAACAAAAAAATATCTATTTTTTTTTTTTTGTTAAAGTGGTCCTCACAGAAGGTGAATTAAGTACAATTTTATCTGAATTATAACCCGATAGAATTGTATTAGATTGTATCTAATTCTATCAGTTTATATTCAAATTGATGCAAATATATATAATTATATTCAAACCAGATATGTTTTTCCATAAAACTTAATTTTCATAAATTCAAAAGAAGAGAAAAAAGCTGCTTAAAAAAAATCAAAATATAACTTATATATTTGCCAAAAAAAAATAAAAATAATCAGGCCAATTCTCAATAACAATTCCGTGAGAGTTTATCTAATTGTATTAGTTTATATTCAAATTGATGCAAATATATATAATTATATACAAACCAGATATGTTATTCCATAAAACTTAATTTCCATAAATTCAAAAGAAAAGAAGAGAAAAAAGCTGCTTAAAAAAAATCAAAATATAACTTAAATATTTGCCAAAAAAAAAATAAAAATAATCAGGCCAATTCTCAATAACAATTCCGTGAGAGTTTTTTCCCTATTCCTTGTTCCCCTATTCTTAAGAAAAATCTGCCCGGGGATTTTTTCACTTTTCTCTTATTCTAAACGAATTTCGCAAATAGGAAACTCTTTCCCCGGAAAAAGGAGGTATTATGAATGTCAATAATAGGTAGAATTGTGATAGCATTTGTATGAATTATTCAATTATTCAATTAATATTATTCAATTCTCTATACCTTATTATTCTTTTCCCGCCTGTTTAGAATAGGAGGATTTTTTCTCGAGAAAATAAAATCCGCAGAGGAAAAATCCGAGGGAATATTCATAATCGGGCTGAATAACTTTTGCTCGAAAATAGAAGTCAGGAAAAAACTTTTATTTCTGCTCAAAAAAATAAAAGTCAAAAAACAACCTTTATTTTTGCTCTAAAAAATAAAAATCTAAAAAATTACTTTTTTCATCTGACTTATCATAACAGGAATAAGGTGTTTATTTATAAAAGTTCGTTTTTTTAAAAGAAAATTTAATTTTTTTTTTTTTTTTTTTGATAAAGGCATTAAGCTATATATAATACCATTAAAATTAAACTAAAGCGTATTTTATTTCACTTAACAAATTCCTTAATAAACTCAAATTTAATTTTTTTTTTTGCATAACATTTTTTATTTAAACTCAATTTCATTTCCATCTGTTCAAATTATTCATTTTTTTTTTTTATATATTCCAATATGGCAAAATCATGTCCATATTTATTAATTTTTGTTTACTTTCTTTATCGAATCCTTATTTATTTCCTTGAAAAGTATTTATTGATTCTGCATAAATTCAATAAAAAACAACACTTTATTCCATCAATTTTAAAATGTTGGCAATAATTTAAAAAAAAAAAGCTATTGTTGATTTTAGTATTTTTTTTTTTTTTTGTTGACATTCCATTATTGTTATTGTTGTAAATTATTTTGTTAATAAAATATATCATTAATTCTTTGTAAGATCATGTTTTCCGATTTTCGTTATATTTGTTATATCAACTCACTCTAAGAACGAGCAAAAACTCCCTTTTGAATAATTATATTAAGTATTCTGACAAACTGTCCTAGGTATGTATTTTTAAGTCTTATCGCATAAGGAAAAAACCCACGATTAATAATAATAACCAGATATATTTTTAAGTGTTATCACATAAGAGAAAAACCCATGATTAGTATTGTAATCTTTTAGTACCTTTCTTATGAAACATAATAAAGATCTAATTATGTGTTAGGGAAAAACAACAGCACCGATAAACAATTATCTACCTGTGTTTGTTTATCAGGATAACACATTTATTATGTAGAGCATAAATAGTATAAATAGAGAAACAATTCATTTTAATAAACAGTTCTGATAATACTACGGAGAAAGAAACAATCGTTTTTTTTTATTTAATTTTATATCAGGATCTAAAATTGGCGCAGTCGGTAGGATAACAAACTAGTTTTGTTATCCCTGCAAATAAGAACCTACGGCATACTAACATCCTTAAACGAATATTAAGGATATCAAGTGCTAACGGTATAAAATTCGTAAAAAAGATTTATTGAAAATAAAATCTATAACGAATTATGGCAGTCAACGCAGGAAATCCTAACTTAGCAGCAGCAGCAGCAGCTGGAGGACAATTACGAGCGCTTGACATCAATCCACTAAACTATTTGGAAAAACTACAAGGATTTGATGGTAGAAAAGAAGATTTGTCAACCTTTTGTACCAACGTCGATGATATTTTACCCACACTATTGGCCTATAACGCACAAGCTCAAAGAATGTGCATAAACATCATCAAGTCAAAACTAACTGGAAAAGCTAGAAGAGCAATGGAAATAAATACACATTTAAACAGCTGGACAGAAATAAAAGCAATGCTAGAAACTAATTTCGGAGGATTTCAAACTTCCGATCAATTGTACGAAGAACTGAGAGCAGCACAATATCGAGGTAATGCCCTCGAATATTACAACTTCATATTACATAAGTTAGCAATACTGAATCAAAAGTCCAGACAAGAAGGAAACCTTCAAGATGTTCCAAGAAATATCCAAACAGCTTTAAAAATCTTTATGACAAGATTGCCAGTACACATGAGGACGGTATTATGTGCTTTAAAACCGAAAACAATGGAAGAAGTCATCCATGAATTATCCCAATCAGGATTTCTAATCAGAGGAAAAAAGAAAACCTATAACAATGAACAATCATCAAAATAATCAACAACAAAAAGGACAACCCAAGAGCAACTCAAACCAACAGCTCAACAGAAATTGGGCACCAAAGATATATAACCCTCAGCATAACCAACAACATAGAGGTAATAACCCTAATTGGCAACAAAGGTTTCACCAACAACAACAACAACATTATGTTCAACAACCACTACCAGAACCAATGGACACAACCACAGCCCAAACTAGAAGACAAAATCATCATCAAACCCCAAGAATGGAATGTAATTGTAAGTGTACAAATTATAAAAATAATGTTGACCAATACAAAAACGAAATTGTAGAAACCTATGAACCAGGAAATTTTCATGTACCAGCCTCTCTGGGGGACAACCCAAACGACGTGGACTTCCCTATATCTTACTTAGAGGACAGACAAGAACTCTTAGAGTACTAATTGACACAGGATCTACTGAAAATTTTCTCAATTTAGACCAATGTCCGCCTAAGTTCATTAAAAAATTAAATAACCCCAGTCACATTAAAACCGCTTCAGGAAATTTTCATATTACCCATGAAGGCACAATTCCCAAAAATACTATTCAAATCCCTTTAAATTCGGACACTACTTTTGGACTCTATAAATTCCATGAATTTTTTAACGGTCTTTTAGGACATCTAACGTTAGAACAAAATAACTCCATAATTAATTACGAGACAAAACAGATTAAAATCAACGGAAAAACTTTCCCATTGTATTATGAAGGAGATTCAGAGGAAATACTCCCAAAAATTTTAAATCAACTACCAGAACTATTCAATATCGAATATTTAGGTACTAATGACCTATTACGCTTGGACCATCTTAATTCAGAGGAATCAAAGGCGATAAGAATTTTGGTTCAGAATCACGGAGACGTTTTTTATCACAAAGGTGACGATTTGACCTTTACTAATGAGATTAAACACAAAATTGATACTGGACTTTCCGGACCAATCTATAGCAAAACCTATAGATATCCTGTTATCCACACTGAAGAAGTGGAAAAACAAATGAATGAAATGCTAGAACAAGGCATCATTAAACATAGTAATTCCCCATATAATGCTCCTATATGGATTGTTCCTAAAAAAGAGGACAAAGAAGGTAACAAAGAGTGGCGCATTGTCATTGATTACCGCAAATTAAACCAAGTCACTAGAGAAGATAAATATCCTATCCCTAGAATTGATGACGTCTTAGATAAACTAGGACGGGCAAATTATTTCTCAACTTTAGATCTAACTAAAGGATTTTATCAAATAGAAGTAGAACCGAAGGATAGAGAGAAAACTGCTTTTACAACTCACAACGGACATTTTGAATTTGTAAGAATGCCTTTTGGACTGAAAAATGCTCCGGCGACATTCCAGAGAATGATGAACAACGTTTTAAGGGAACATATAAATAGGATCTGCGTCGTGTACATGGATGACATTCTGGTCTTCTCAACTTCACTACAGGAACACATTAATAATTTGGAAAAAATATTTGAAACCTTGAGGAAAGCAAACCTCAAAGTATCTTTAAACAAATCAGATTTCTTAAAAAAAGAAACCGAATTTTTAGGACACATTGTCACAAAGGATGGCATAAGCCCTAATCCACATAAAATAGACGGCATAAAACGTCAAACTATTCCGAAAACCATTAAGGAGATACAAAGTTTCCTCGGACTCAGTGGTTATTACCGTAAGTTTATACCTGATTATGCGAAGATAGCTAAGCCTTTAACAATCCGCCTCAAAAAGGATTCAATTATCAATGTAAATGATAAGGACTATAAAGAAGCTTTCGAAAAATTGAAAAACATATTAATGTCAAACATGGTTCTGAAATACCCCGACTTTAATGAAAATTTTATTTTAACTACAGATGCAAGTAATTATGCATTAGGCGCGGTTTTATCTCAAAAAAACGGACCCTTAGCATTTGCATCTAGGACATTAAATAAACATGAATGCAACTATTCAACTATAGAAAAAGAATTACTAGCCATAGTATGGGCCGTAAAACAATTTAGACATAACCTATATGGAAGAAAGTTCGATCTCCAAACAGATCACAAACCACTCATATGGTTAGCCAGTCTTAAAGAACCTAATTCTAAACTTATCCGATGGAAAATCAAACTCAATGAATATGAATTTAATATATCCCATGTACAAGGAAAGGAGAATAAGGTGGCTGACGCACTTTCAAGGATTAGAGAAACTAACGTCAATAGGAGGGTGAAAGAAAAGACAATCAGATTAGGTGAGAATATATGCTCTCTTTGTAATAGAAAATATGCCACAATTAGCTCACTGAATAAACATTTAAGAGATATACACAATAGAGAAGATTTAACAGAGGAATCTAGGCCAAGAAGAAAATTGGAAGAACCCCACAGAATAACGATGTTAGACAATATTCCTATTATCCCTGATGATGATAACCAAACCATACATTCTGCCGAAGAGGATAGTATGGACTTATTCAAAACGACCGAGAAATCTTTCCAAAGTTTTTCTAACCAAATTGTCCTTAAAAAGGGGACAGAAAATAATATTGAAAAGGAAATAGTATTCTCAAACAAAAGAACTACATACAATTATGAAAACTTAAATCCTGAACTAATAGAGCAAATATTAAACCAGATTACAGTCTACAAATTAGTAGTTCTTCGTTGTAACAATACCGAAGACTTAATAACACTTCAAGATAAATATAAAGAAAGAAAATCTAATCCAAATAACATTATGGAGACTGATGTGTTTGTATCTTACGAAAATGTAACGGAAAAAAGTTACGAGGAGATAATAGAAATAATAGCAAAACATCATAGACTTGATAATAATCACCCAGGTATAACTAAAACTCATGAGGAATTAAAGAAAATTTATTACTATCCGAATCTGAAAAAGGAAATTACTAAATTCATTAATAACTGTCATATTTGTAACTTTAAGCACGAACGAAACCCTATTAAACTACCCTTTGAAAACACGGAAACCCCAACAGAACCTTTTCAAATTTATCATTCGGATATATATTTCATAAACAACCAACAAATGTATGTCACTATGATAGACAAATTCACAAAATACGCAATGATCGAAGAGATACCCGACAGATCAACTCTTACACTTATCAAAGCCTACCTGAAATTATTTATTTTAATGAAGAAACCCAAAAAACTTATCCTAGATAACGAAAAGGGATTTAGATCACCACTATTTACTGATTTTTTGGAAAAACAAAATATTCAATATCACTTCACAACACCTAATCGACACACAGGTAATTCTGATATAGAAAGGTTTCATGGATCAATGAATGAACAAATACGAATATTAAAAATTAGAGAAATAGAAAATGATATTAATCTAAATATAGATTTACCAGTACAAGCCCTAAGCAATTATAATAATTTACTTCACCTCACTACAGGTAAAAAACCTATAGATTTACATTTTTCTAATAAAATAAACCTTCAGGAGATATTTAAAAGAATGGAGGATAAGAAAAGGAAAATATGCGAATATAGAAACAGAGATAGAGTGGATAAAAAGATAAACTCTAACTATGTGAAGACATACAAGAACAAACTAGATCAGAAAGTAAAGAAAGTTAACGTAAAGAAAACAGACAATAAAAAATACACCAATAATAATCAAGAATTTCATAAGGATCAATTCATTAAACAAAAGAAATATATTTCCAGATCTTTGGAAGTCCTTATCGATCCTATTGATGATCAACCTAGCTGTAGCACAAAAGCTGTTAACAACCGATCTTAATCAATACTCTTAATAATCATAACATAATTGAACAATCAAATAGGCAAATCAAAATCAATACTCATTTTGACGAACAATTGAAAACATTAACAAATTTACAAAACCAACAGACTAAACTACTTAGACAGAATATGGAATTAATCAATCAAACTAAAGCAGCTTCACGTAAAGGTTACCTCAGATACGAAATTGAACATATCGGGAAATTAATTGAACAAGCCAGAGAATTGCTATTGGCTTCAAAATTGCGAACACTAAACAGGGACATACTAACAGATCAGGAAATTAATGAGTTTAGCATTACATTGGAAAAAATGGAAAACATCGAATTAGATGTTGCGACCCAAAATAAAAACATTATTTTTATAATTAAGGTACCTAACATGAATCAAGACAACTATAAGGAGATTGTTATACAACCAATACCTAATTTTAACAAAAAACAATTAACCTTAGTCAATAGAAACTACTTAATGAAAGATAATATAATCTATGAGAAAACTAACAAAATATCTAACCTAAAAGAAGAAAAAGATAATTGTATTCAACACTTATTTAATAAGAACCATATGCATTGTAATTATGAAACCAATACTCTAACAGATGTTAAGGAAATTGGGTTTAATGCTATTATAGTAATTAATGGAAATTTTAAAGTAAATCACACATGTAATGAATTCCCATTCACCTTGAATGGAAACTATTTAATATATATTGAAGACTGTCGAATCTATCTAGATAAATGGTATAACAAGAAAGGCTATTCTAATACAATAATTATACCCAATCCAATTAGAAACATAACAACTAGTGACTCACCATTAACCTTAGAACAACTTCATTATAAAAATATAGAAAATATAAAAATGATCAGAGAGTTAAAACAACACGAAAAAATCCAAAATATATCTATCTCTACTATTGTAATAATCACAATTATCATAATTTGTATCTACATTTATATCAAAATCCGAAATAGGAATATTAGGCAAAATGGAGTTACTATTAACTTACCCTCAATCCCTTTGGGAACCGGGCAAGCATCTTCGTCTGGGGGTGTTATATCAACTCACTCTAAGAACGAGCAAAAACTCCCTTTTGAATAATTATATTAAGTATTCTGACAAACTGTCCTAGGTATGTATTTTTAAGTCTTATCGCATAAGGAAAAAACCCACGATTAATAATAATAACCAGATATATTTTTAAGTGTTATCACATAAGAGAAAAACCCATGATTAGTATTGTAATCTTTTAGTACCTTTCTTATGAAACATAATAAAGATCTAATTATGTGTTAGGGAAAAACAACAGCACCGATAAACAATTATCTACCTGTGTTTGTTTATCAGGATAACACATTTATTATGTAGAGCATAAATAGTATAAATAGAGAAACAATTCATTTTAATAAACAGTTCTGATAATACTACGGAGAAAGAAACAAACGTTTTTTTTTATTTAATTTTATATCAGGATCTAAAATTTATTAAAACCATATCGCTCATTTACTTCAAGATCGTCACAACTCAAAAAACATGATTTTGAGTAATTACGCAGAATTATTCGTTATATCAAGTATCATATAGTGTAAAAAATTCGTATTTATATTTTGTATACTCACCTATTGAGAGAAATTATGTCGTTATTTTTTCTTCAAGGTGGGGGAGTAAATTGAAAACTTAAAACTCGTTTTCTACAAAATCATAACTTTTAATTTTATGTAATCGTATATGGTGTCATATAAGCAATAATATTTAAGATATAATAATATTTACTGCATTATGAAAAAATACTTTTGAGTGTTATATAAGATATGCTTATATATGCTGATATACAAATAATGCTATTCAAGATATAATTATGTATGGCATTAAGATTAACCACTTAGCTTGATATATTTTATATATGGCCCAACATACTTAATATTTTCAATGCATATAAGACATTATTACATATTGCTATATATAACCCCATAAAAATGCGCAGATGTTCTTGTGAGAAATTATGTCGTTATTTTTTTTTCAAGGTGGGGGGGGGGGGGGGAGTAAATTAAAAACTTTAAACTCGTTTTCTACAAAATCATAATTTTTAAGTTATGACGTTATTGAAGTAAATGAGCGATATATATTCTATTTAGCCTATAACACATCTTCATATTCAGTTTTTTTTAAATTTTAAAAAATCTCGATATTTTCACGGTTTGAATTTTTAAGAAAATTAAAAAAATCCCAAAAGTATATAACGGCGATATTTCAAAAACTGCATATGAGGAATTTTTTATCCATATTTGAACTCAGCGTACCTATCCAGAAAAACCTCGGTAAGTGGTTGGTATTACCGAACTTCATACCTGGTAATAAGTTAAACTCCCTACCCTTGCATTACTTTGCAACGGCTGGTGCCTATTAGTAAGAACAAATTCACATATTTAAATGTTTTTATGGTCAAAAAAAAAGTTGGTTGAAAATTTTGTTCAACGTGCATTTAAAATATATTATGAAATTGCGTTTTCAGCAGACACTGATTTTAAACTAATTTCAAATTAATTTTTGTTGCTACCAATATGTATAGCAATGAGAATAAAAAAAGGCGAGAAGTAGATTCTATCTAGACGAAGTAGATAGAAAAGAAAAGATTCCAATACATACAGCCATTATAAGACTTACAAAAAAATATAACCTCTGTAGATTTCATTCATTTAATTTTTTCTAACAAACGCACTCCAAAAAAAATGTGTGAAAGAAAATTGTGAATATTTAAAAATGTAATTAAAACAATCAAAAAATTACATGAAGCAATTTAAAACAACTTACTAAATGATAAAATAAACAATACTTGGAAAATTAAAGAATTTTTGTGAAGACAAAAGACAAAAAGAAAATACGCTTTGGTGCGGCTCTACAAAACAATAAATGTATCCCTGGTAGGCAATATTTGCATATTAGTTTTTGCTTTCTAATGGCAAAAGGTATTTGTGATATTTAGGTATAGTTTGTGTATTTATTTCTTCTATTTTAGAATTATCTTCATTTGAAAAATGTAGAATTATGTCTCACATGTATATACATTTGGGTTCTTCACGGCAGGATCGTGGTGCATGGACAACGCTAACATACGAGTATGTTCCAAATTTCAGCTAAATCGAATAACGTTTAAAGGTCGCTAAAAATTTAAATGTTTTCCAATCAGTCAGTCAAAGTTGGCCCACCTTGTATAAAGAAAGTCGAAAGACATGAGGTCAAAAAATATGGCAATTTTTTCGTAATCTTTCAAAGAATAAATGATATATAAAGAACAAGTAAATTTATTTACTTGACTATGATTGGTTTTGGCATTAAATATGTAAGTATATGTTTGTATGCTCTGCTGTTAATGTCTACACAATAAGCACATACAATAATACACATATTTATATGCGTGTAATAAGCTGTACGCAAACACTTTTTCACACATACACTTTTGTTTCTGTGTTGGTTAAGTTTACTTTTTATACTTTTTTTATTAACGTGTCATAATGACTGACAACCGTAAGTGGGTTGTATGGAAAATTTATGTGTGAGCCATGTTTAAATAATAAAACAAACCAAACTGGGCGTTTTATGTTGATATTTCAGTATATGCTGTAGGTGGGTGGTACACACACAATTAAAGTAAATGAACAGGATTATGTGGTAAACAACATATATGGGGATTTTTTTTACCCACAAGTCAGTTGCAAAAAAATAAATGAGCCCGAGTAGAAAAAATATATATGGTCTTATATTAAATATATTATAATTAAAAAAAATAATTAATAGAATAATTTTAATAATGAAATATTAAATATTAAAATATCTTATAATATGTGATTATAAACGGTGCCATTCACGGCGATATTAGATTATATTTTGCTTATGTGGTAACATATATAACGATATATTATTATATATTGACATTTACAAAATTAGATATTAAGCATATGTGCTATACATAATAAGATGTGACAGAGTATAATAATAATAATAATACATTCTCATATATAACACAATATGTAATCGTATATGGTGACATATAAGCAATAATATTTAAGATATAAAAATATTTACTGTTTTACAAAAACATATTTTAGAGTGTTATGATTAGATATGCTTGTATATGCTGATATACAAATAATCCAATTCAAGATATAATTATGTATGGCATTAAGATTAACAATTTAGTTTGATATATGATTATATATGGCAAAACATACTTAATATTTTCTATGCGTATAAGATTATATACTATTATATATAACCCCATACATAATTATAAATGCGCAGCTGTGCAAGTTATTTTGTTTCAAGTTTTTTTTTTAATATAATTTATTAAAAATAATATATGTCATGGGATATAAGTAAATCCCATTTAATTTTAAAACATCTCATTTTATCCACCAAAAATTACTTATCATTTTCGATCTATATTGCCATCTATCAGTATCTGAAATTAGATATTTTTAGATACACCAATTTTGAGATCAATTTTGATCTAACTTAATCCAGTAATATATTTGGAGGATCTAATCGGATATTACTTTATACCCTAATATTGCGATAAACTTGTATATACTTTCAACTGACTATCGTTATCCCTACAATACCGTTACAGAAATAATTTAAATACCTTTACCCGTAAAATACCATTTCCGATATAACTTAAATACCAACACTTTCAAAATACCGTTACCGAAATAACTGAAATGCCATTAACGCTAAAATACCGTTATTGATATAATTTAAATATCGTTATCCCTTAAATACGGTTAATGAAATAATCGCTGTAAATAAATATATATTTTCCCCAAGCTTGATCATAAACTAGCTAGTCATTGGGATTGGGACATGATGGGGCTAAAATTATCGATATGCATTGACATTACCTGAATAACTTAAATAACGTTATCCTTAAAATACTGTTACCGAAATAACTGAAAAATTATTATCTTTAAAATAACTTTAGGGAAATAAACTGAAAATAACGTTACCGCTAAAATACCGTTACCTAAATAAACTAAACTAGCATTACCGATACCCGCATCGAATCAGTTACCGCATATGATATCAACAAATATCGATCAAATTAGATCTGATTTTGTATTTGAGATGTAACTTTTTTTTGATCGGGAAGTAAAAAAATTCAACAAAAAAATATATATTAAAGGTGGTAATACAATTATAACAGGATACCAGAGATATTTATAAAAATTGTTAAAATTCAGTAAAGAAAAACAAACTTCATTAAAATATTTATAATGAAAATTATTGAAAATTTTATTATACAAACAAATGCGATTAAATTTATAAAATTTGCAAATTAAAGATTACACTAATCAACACCACAACATGTTAGTAAAAAATAAACAAACACTTACAAGAATCGAAATAGAAATATATCCACAAACAAGAAGTCAGTACAATTAGAATACTATGTAGGTAAAGACCACTGCAAATGTAGTTAAAAACAAATGAAATTTCACTTAAAGAAAGGACGACTTACATATCAGTAAATTCAACCAACATTGTCATTTGTTTTTGAATGTTCAAAAAATGAACCACTATTGTAGCAAAAATTAACCATATATGTTAGTAAAAAATAAACAAACATTTATTTTTTTTTTTTAATAAAGAAAAAAACAACTGTAAAAAATGAATGTGAAATCATATAACAGTCATTTTATGTAGTTTGTTTTTTTAAAGAACAACAAGTTTAGTAAAAAATTCTATTTGTTCTACAAATGACTGACATTTACATTAAAAATAAAGAAACTCTATTACAACCCAAACAACTACATATTTTTAAGGCAGATGTTCCCAGAGTATAGTGAAAGGTTAAACGGAATTCTTGTGTCGTAAGTTATTTTGAATAACACGGTAGTACACCCCACAAAGGTGTTGTTCGGTCTTATGAACGTTGATCACCAGACTGCAAATCAAATTTTTCCAATATGTATAATATTCGCTAAACTTGCAATTTCATTATTTTTTTTTTTTTTTGTAAAGCATTTTTTTCAAGGAGTTTGATCATTTATAGATTATGTTCTATGCGTATGAACTAATAATGTGAAAAAACTCTTTAATTTTCCAATTCCTTAGCAAATCTATATATATATAAAACAGGATGTGAGTATGTATGTAACGTATGGACTCCAAAACGACTGGGACGACATGATGAAATTTTCAGCGAATCTTCAGAATATTCAGGCGGGTGACACTCTGTAGTCTGATTTTTGATTTTCGGTCTGTGGGCGAGGGGCGTGGCAATATCCAATTTTCATATTGTACCCCCAATGACATATCGAGGGCTTATATTCAATACCGTCTATCTACAAAAACACAATTTTTCAGGAGAGCCAAAAAACTGTTTTATTCGCTAATAAGCAACAATTTCGATGAACTCATCTTTTACAATATTAACAGAATGTGTCTAACAAACGCTCTAACTAAAAAGTTTTTTGAAATTCGCCTTATTTTAGCTTCTATGATAGAAAGACGGTATTGCCTCAAAAATGAAATCATTGTATAGGAAAATAATATGTAGATAGACGGTATTGCCTTATTTTAAAATTAAGTTTGTATTACGGTTTTTGTATGGGGACCCCGAAAAAGGTGGGAGATGGGGGGTAGATATGTTTACAAGAAATGTTGGGGATAGAAAAATAGTAGGACCTGTTCTAACATTTGAACCCTTCAGGGAGCTAGGGGTTGTTTTTGATTAGTTTTTGTTTGTTTTTGGCATGGGTGTCTCAAAAAGGGTGTCAGATAGAGAGTAGGTGTGTTCAGAAGAATTGTTTAACCGGTTTAAATTTAAAGACAATGTTTTTTATAATTTTTTTATTATAATTTATATTAATTTTTACTGCGCGTGGCTAAGATTATCATATAGAAGTAGTGGTACTCCTCTGGAATTACCGCCTTTAACACCTGTAAATGTTTCCATTTGTTTTGCTGAATTGGTAGTCGACCGGTATACAATTGTTTTGGTTCTATGTGACCTTCATATTGCTTTAGGTAGTTCAGTGTAATTATGATCAAAATTCACTTTAAACTTAATGGTACCACTTGGGGAATATAAGAGAGATCTTAGTTGGGATACTGTAGGATCATTTTTTGCTCGACCAGGTCTAATACTGGAAAATCGAATAAGGTTCGTATCCTTATAGTTCTTAAAAAAATCATACTTTAAATGTAATGCATCAAATGATATCAAACAGAGAAATAGCCTGAAATTAAATAAAACGACAAAATTCTATGATGTAGATAGACGGTATTGCGGTCATAAAATTCATAAATAAGTATCTTTGTAGATAGACAAATGATAAAATACAGGATATATAGTACTAAAAATAGTTTTTTTCCACTGAAATTTTTACAGTACATGAAGATGGGGTCAGAGATGAGTTTGGCATAGAAAAAAATTTTCGTGAAAATGTAGATAGACGGTATTGAATATAAGCCCTCGATATACATATATTTATTTTTTTTGCTTTTTTTTATTTTATTTCATTTTTTTTTTTTTTGAAAGCCGTTGTCATGTTTTTCGAAACGAGATATCAAACTCTTAAATCGGTTATGTAGTTCCGACGATATTTACAAAAAACCTATGTTAATATTTACAAAAAAAACCTATGGTAATCTTGTTACACGAACACAACAGCCTCATCCTCATATTCAAAACAGCCCTAGACCAGATGCCGACAGATGATTATACGGTTGTGATAAGAGCTGACGAGACACCAGTGGGTGAGCATGAGCGGCGCTTCAATGCACCGGTGATAGGTGATGTCGCAGTTGTTATGTCAGTTGTTTTCAGCTATTCATTTTATTTACTTCAGCAAATAAAGATGATAGAAGGACAAAGAGGCGTTGTGCTTCCCATGAAATTACAAATTTTAAAATGATTTACTAATGTAAAATTATTTTTTAAATTATTTATTTGCGTAAAAAAAATTTCTTGATTTAAAGAATTAATTACAATTAAAATTTGAAGGCAAAACAACGTTTGCCGGGTCAGCTTGTATACAACAAAACTGAAAAAAATTTATGTTTATGTACACCAGTTTTGAAAAGTTTTTATTTGGACATTTTCGCAATAAATATGTATTTTTTTTAAGTGTTAATAATTCGTATGTCCCCCAATGATATTTGAGATTGTATAAACGATAAAAGTTTCAAAAACTTTGCAAACCCCTTTAAACAAGTGGTTCCATACCATTTTTAATATAATTAGTTCGAATGTTAAGTTTAATGTTTTATAAGGTAAACAAACAATCGATTAAACATTAAAAATATACATTAGTAGGGGATAAAATGGTAACTTAGTGTGGGGATCATGGGATAAATTGCCTCCAGAGGCTCTGGTCTTTTTTAAGACAAGCAAGATTCTTCTATTAATGGGTTCATGTCTTTGAGAAGGGGATAGTGGAAAGATGAAAGCTGAGGAAATATGAAGGGCTTCAAATATTGCGACAATGTAATTGCGCGGAATACTTCTTAGAACAGCTGTTGCGCGACATCTGATAGAGATTTGACGAACTCGTTGATGTTATTTAGTTCATAAGCAAGTAATGTTGTTTTACTTGAGTTTAACTTTTGTGTACAGCTACTTTTTTTTTTGTATACAGCAACTATATTAGCATTGTTGATTTTTTTTTTAAAGTTTTCCTACTCTAAAGACTTGAGCTGAAGCCACCACTGATTAACAAGTCAAAATTCATGTCTAAAAATTGCAGTTATTATGATTATCGGTTATAGTACTATTTTTAAGAATGTGTGAGATTTTATTCGTTCGGTTTGCGATCATGACAATTTTTTCTCTAAATTAACAGAAAAATTATAATTTTTATATGATAATTTACTTTGACTATTAGTAAAAAAAAAACAGAAAAAGTTATTAGACACTAGCATGAATGGAATGCATTTTCTGACCCACTACGGTGTTCATCAACATTCTTCGTGCCATTTAGTGTTAATCGTATATATCTTCTATTTAACTCATACGTTAAAGGAATTGGGTAACGTTAAATCCCACATTACTATGTTTGTTGAGTTAGAATGAAATTTACCACAAACGATTTCTATTTATAGTGTGTTTGTTTTTTCTCTAGTCATTATTATAATTGCCAGTTTGACTTTCAGTTAAAACTTTAAATGGCAATTCTTTTCTCTAATGTCATCATATACTATCCCTTTCAAATCCATTTATGGCAACCGTGGAATTAGAAATTTTAAAAATGTTTAAACCAAGTTTGTAGCCAAGACTTAAAATTTTCGCATGCTTTTTATTGCATTATTATGTGGCTTTCCTACACACAGAGAAAAATTAAGCTATTTGCCAACTGAAATTGGGTTACTACGACTCAAATTCCAGTATTATGAAGTCGGTTGGCATAACTTACCATTCGTTTTCACAACAAAGTTCGGTTAATTCCACTGAATTTAGTTGCACCACCAAAAATATTCAGAAATCTAATGTAAATATCATTGTACTAACTGAATATAAAAGTTGTTACCATTAAAATACACTTTTCCATTCGGTTGGCACTTTAATTCTCTGTGTGTATCAAAAGTTATGGGCTCTTAAAAACTGCAGTGCCTTTAAAGACACGTTGGGGAAAACGGGTTAATTTAACTTCAGTTATTTATAATTATTCTAAACTAATTTAAAATCTCTTATTGTTAAATATGTTTTTGTTTATCACATAAATTTTCATATGCGATTACATTGAAGGGTTCAACATTAAAATTCATTTGCAATTTAAATGACAAGTAAGTCATTCCCGGCTGAAAGTATGAGTATTGCCAAAGTTTAACGTATACAAACAATATTAATCATACGCCATGATGTGCACTAATGAAATTTCATTATTAAACTTATCTGAGAGAATACAAATTTTATTTAAAATTAAATTTTCAACAACAAAACTGAATTCACTAAAAATAACCAGATTATAAAACTAAATGCAACAAGCTGCATATAAGTACTTTAGGGTGGCATTTAAATATAAATACTGTATTTCCTTTGGCCATAGCAAAAAAAATATATTGTAACTCGTGGTCTAAAATAGGCGCGGCTCCAAGAAAAGGTTTTGGGGTGGGTAGTTTGTGTATTTTTACTTACTTTGTTTTCGTTCTCATTTTTGTATTGAAAAATGTTATTTTGGTTGGGGGGGGGGGGGGGGGTAAAATTTCCCGTTTTCCATGCCCCTAGATCCGATCCTCAGAGAAGGGTATTGAAAATAAATGTGGAACTGGTAATAAATGTGGAACTTTTAAGCTACTGATGCTATCGGTATGAATCAAATATAAATTTGTAAAAAAGATGATTGAGTCAGCCTGTTTTAGTAAAGGATGTACTTACAGGTTGTCAAAGTTGACTAAAAACGGACATGGGCGTTAATCATTACATTTTGTAATTAATTATGCATTCAATTACAAATTACAAGTAATTGTAATTGAAAAAACTCAATTAGAATTATATGCCTTTGTAATTATAATACAGCTGAAGCAAACTTTCAATTACAAAAAATGTAATTGTAATGGAAAAAATATTAATTACATGTAATTGCAATTCAAAGTTTTCAATTACAATTACATGTAATTAGTAATTGCATTTCTTCCAATTACAATTACATGTAATTAATTTTTTATATGATAATTACAAGTAATAGTATTTTTTTAGTCGTTTTTCAATTACAATTACTTGTAATTGAAAAAAAAGCAATTACTAATTACATGTAATTTCATTGTAATTAAAATGTAATTGAAATTGCCCAAGTCTGACTAAAAATGTCATGAATTTTTTTTTATAAAAATGGCCCATTTCTCGAAAAACGAATTAGAAAGTGCAAAACGGAAATTTTTTTTATTCTAGTTGAGTACCAAGGCACTTCGAAGACAAAATAGAGCAATGTCCGGGTGAAATTCTGAAATGCATTATCTTAACAATATTTGTATAAAACAGTTTCATAAATATTTATGGACGCAAAATAATGAAAGTTTGTATACTGCTGATGATACTTTTTCTTATTAATCAAAAAACGGAAATTCTGGTCGATCAAAATTTGCGGTCTTCACAGCAAAATGTTGGGCAAAAGCACTCACAGTGGTAAATTTGACTTAATTTTGATGGAAACTTCGGTTTTTTTTTTGGTAAGAAAGCAACGGCCAAAGAAAGAAACTGATGGCAGGTGACATGCAGGATATGTTCCAAACTGGAAAATTACTATAGCATAACGTTTTCATAGAAGAGGATTAATTAACAAACTTTCAACACCTTGTGATATTTTAGAAGGTGTGCCTAACTAAACATAGATTTTCAAATAAATTTAATGTAATTAAGAATTTAAAAAAAACTTCTAAGCTTCATGACGGAAATATTAAGCAATTGCCAAAATATTTATTAACATCAGAAAAATATATTGAAAACAAAATATAATAAAAATAATTTAAAAATATAAAAAAAACAAATATTTCTACTGTAAAATAATGTGATGTATACTTTTTTTTATCTGTCAGCGGACCAGTTATTTCACACCGCTCTAACCATATAATTTTGTAATTGACACCACTTTACCCATAGCAATAGCAAATTGTTCTGCGTAATTCTTGCTTTAACTCGTCACGGGTTATGTTCTTAGAGAGCAATTGTCTTGAAACGGAGAGAATATTTTTCGTTAAGAAATTCTATTTTAAATAAAATTTTTTGACCATTTTTTACATCTATCCCCATTTTTGAACACGCTAACCTATGCTAATTTCATTCAAACGCCAAATTTAATCCACCCTAATAAGGATGTCTCAGAGTTGTCCGATTTTGCCCAAATTTTCAATATAATAGTTTTGTACTATGTGCCTTAATATTATGGCCAAGTTTCATTAAAATTAAGCAATAAAATTTTCCATATAATGTAATGCCACTCTAACAAAAAATAGCAAATTTTTTGGTGTTGGCATGACACGGCACGAAGGCAGACACTTGAATAGACGTGAAGGAATGCAAGTGTATTATCACACTTTGTCATTTAGAAAAAGATGTGAATTAAAATTTATTAAGGAAGCATTTTGCGTTTCTAAATTATATATGTACAAATGTAATAATTTAAAATTTTCAAAAAATAAGTGCAGTCTTAATATATATGACATACATCAGAAATTTTCGACACCTGCTAAAACTGACTTTCGTTGCTTTTTTTTTATCAATAATCATATAATTACAAATTATATGCTATTACCCAAACCGAGCACTAGCTAATGTGGCTTTCGGCGCGTTGTAGCGAAAACAGACCAGTGCCTCTGGTGGGAATCGACTCCACGACCCCCGCACTGATAAGCCAGCACGCTACCAACAAGCCTACCGGGGCGCACATATTTGCCTCTTATTTCTCAAAGTTTAATGAGGGTGAGGGTGAATATTCTTAAAAGCTATGACGTACATGATATGCAAAGCTGTGACGTTTCACGTTGTAAAGTATTCATTATAAAAACTAACGGCTTTTAAATAGCCGAAAAATTAAATAGTCGAAAAATTAAAAAAATTATTTGAAACTTATAAGTTTATTTTTTTGCTCAAAGTATTTAACCTTCAGATCCAAACCAATACAAAGTGGACTCACTAAATTTGGAAAATAAACGCAGGGAACTTCTGCTTTAAAAATATGTAGTCGTTTTGGTTGTACGACAATTTCTTTATTTTAATGTAAATGTCAGTCATTTGTAGAACAAATTTAATTTTTTACTAACGTTGAAGTTTACTTAAAAAAACCAACCACATCAAATTGCTGTTTTATGATTTTACATTCATTTTGCACAATAGTTTTTTGTTATTTGAAAAAATAAAAAAAATAAATGTTTGTTTATTTTTACTAACATATGTGTTTCATTTTTACTAGAATTGTTAGTAATGTTTTGAATGAAATGATATGTAAGTCTTCCTTTCTTCAAGTGAAAATTCATTTGTTTTTGACTACATTTGCTATTGTCTTTACGTACTCGTACCTAATATCCATATACACATATTCACTAAAAATAAAATTTCCATATCGCTGATTGGTGAACAGTATATAAGTGGTTTATAGTGGGTTATAGGTGGTTTTTAAGTGAAACCAAAATTTTCCGATTTTAAACTTTCTCAGTTTTTTCCATAGGGATTTTGCGTCGTTTAATAGAATTGAGTTTTGAGAACAGTATTGAAAATATGGTGTATTTTTATACAGTTTGAGGAATACCAAGTTGATGTCAGCGCAAATTTTATTGGAAATTGGCTAGCGTATTGCGTAAACTTAATTTCTTTGTAAACAGCAACACATATTATGAAAATTTTAGATAATTTAAAATATCAAAACATAACAATTTCTTCATATTTGAAACTAGTTTATTGCTCGATTCCTCCACATTTCGTTTAAATTCAGAAATAAGAGTAAGGACACAAAAGTAATAAAAAAAAAAAATTGGTTATAAACTACCCAGGTAGAAAAATACAATCTTTAAAACGTTTTAAAAGCATTTTTCATGATGGTACAAGCGTTTTTCAGAACATACCAAATTACAAATTTAAAGCGTTTTGAGAATGTGCAAAATGATAACCCAAATTTACGGTCTGAGGATGGTATTTTATAACGTTCTCAAAACATTGCAAAACAAAATTTTTGAAATGCTTTTTCAATCGTTAAATAAGTATTTGCAGAACATTTTGGGTTATAGTTATTAAGCGTTATGAAAACGACCCAAATGATAACCGCTTTGAGGGTTGTAATTTTGAACATTGTCAAAACGCTCGAAAGACAAATTTTAAAGATCTTTATGAATTGTTCATAAATACCAATTTACAGTTTTAACGTTCTCTAAGCGTTAAAAAAGCTACAATTAAAGTACTTTGTCATTGTTTTCAACACAAATATCGGAATAATAATTTTAAACAATTTTATATATTTACATTTTGAAAAATAATATTTTTATTGAATTTAATTAAAATATATTTTAAAGTAACAAAATATAAATTAATAAGCTTGAAACATAAAAGTATTACTTCAGGGTTTTAAATTAAGGGAAATGTGATTTAGTATAAAAAATTAAACATAAAACATAATTTTGACGAAACGATATTGTGACAACCACAAAAGAAAAAATTTTTGAACATTTCTAATGACGTAACATCAGAGTTCCAAAGGAAAACATTTGATATAATAGATATAAGAAATTGGAAAGCTACCCAATTCAGATTTTTTGTATTATATGGTGGAGCTCTTGTTTTAAAAAATGTTTTAAGTTCTGATCAGTACAGACATTTCTTACTTTTATATACATCTTGCAGAATTTTGTCGTCTACCACATTAGCGACGTTAAAAACTGATTTTGTAAACGTATTTTAAGGAAATTTGTTGAACTTATGCCACATTTTATGGACCAAATTCGCAAACAATGAACATCCATAATCTTATTCATATTACGGATGACGTAGCTAATATTGGGGCTCCTATATCTCACTTTTCGGCTTTCGACTTTGAAAACAGTTTAGGCTTTATAAAATCAATTGTAAAATCACCGAAAAATCCTATTGCACAAATTCAAAGAAAATTGCACATTTTTCACAACAAAAACGTACAAAACAATATCCCGTTGGTTTATCCAATTTTTAAAAACACAAAATATGCTCTTGGAACCATTTTAGAATCCTCAAAATCAAAAGTATTGTTTTTCCTTTGTAAATATTGAAGGTTTTAAATTCACTACATCTCACCCTGATAATGTATGCTTACTTAGTAATGGAAATATTCTAGTAATTAATGAAATTTTTAGCATTAACAATAATGAAAAACACAAATATGATGATATATTTTTAAAAGGCGAAACTTATAATGAAATAAATGATGTATATCAGTATCCACTCTCATCAAAAGAAATAGGTTTGTATAATGTTAAAAATTTAAATGAAAATTATACTGAAGTTAGTATGCATTTAGTAGAAGTGAAGTGTATACTTAAAAAGTTCTACAATGAAACAATTGCTATAACGCTATTACATAAATAATAATGAAACATGTAAAATATGATTAAAATAATATAAATAAAGTAACAAACATTGTAATTTTAAATAGTTTAACTAGCGTTTTATTAAGTTTTGAAAAAGTCCTCTAAAATATTGCTTTATCTGTCCTCAAAATATAGTGCTTTATGAAAGATATACAAGGACTATACACTTTATAGAGTCGCTACATTATGGGCTGGCCATATTGAGTGATTTATTGAACTCGGTTCATGAAGAGAAAAGCATATAAAAAAATTGCATAAGAAACCGAGTTCGCATATAGATAGACCCCCTTATGACAGTGTTGTTTTTTAATCAGTAAAATATTTTGTAAAAAAAAAGTATTTCTAAAGTACTATTGGCAAATGTTAGAAAAACGCTTTAACGCAATGGTTTTACATTGGTTTTATTTTATAAACCGTTGTAAATTTTGTACGATAAGAACTTCTAAAGTACTTTTTACAAACGTTGGAAAAACGCTTTGAACCAATGTTTTTACAGTGTTTTTATTTCACAAATATTTGTAAGTTTTGTATAAAAAGTATTCCTAAAATACTTTGTCCGAACGTTCGAATAGCAATCCAAAATAATGTTTTTTAAATGCTTTTTTTTCGTATTATTTGCAATTATCGCTTTGGAAACGCTTTTATTTTAGTACCATCAAAAACAAACGTTTTGAAAACTCTTCGTTTTTTGTACCATCCCAAATTTCTACCTGGGTAGTAACTCCCCAATCAAATATTTAGTGGTAAAAATGGATTTCAAGGTTGTTCGAAAATTTTTTGTTTTAAAACTTTTTAATATTTTTAGTGCTCCAATGGAAAGGTTGATATTTATTTAATTTATTTATTAGTAGTTTATTTGATACCAAATTTCTTCTTTGTAAAAAGCATGAAAAAGCGCAAATTTTAGATCTAAAACGTGAAATTGGCCGCTTAAATGGTAATCATTTCGAAAAACCGGTTTTCCAAATTCGTCGATTTTTAGTCACTCTAAATGTGTTTTTTTTTCACTTTAATTAATATTTTTGTACATAAATAAGTTTCTAAGACAAAATTCATGGTGTAAACATTCTTCGACAAATAATTTGATTTTCTCTTATATTTTAGAAATGCTTCTAATGGGCTTTTAAGGCCATTGAAAAGGCAAACTAATAGACTATTTACTTCATTAATTTCATACAACGTTTCGTTGGGATTTTCCAACTTCCTCAGCGATTTCATTTATTATCAAATCTGATTTTATTTATTATCAAGTCTGGCAAAAAATACAGAGGAATAATACTTAGTAAAAACAACAACAATACAATTTACTTTAATTCAAAAAACAGCCAATTTTAATTTGTATATTTTATGCTAAAACTTGAAAAGAAGCTTTAAATATTTAATGCAAATTCATTGAATTTTACAATTTTTTAAGTACTTATTTTAGTACTTGCACTAACAGCAAGAAGCCACTAAAAATGTTCATTAGAACTACTAAAAATTAGTTCAAAATAATATTGCAGAAAAATTTGCTAAAATAAAATGCTTTATTTACTAAATATTAATAAGATAAGAAATTGGGTCCCAGTATTTATGTGTAGTTTTCTTTTTAATAAATGGAAAAATATTTTTAAAAAATATTTCTCTGTAGTTTAAATGTATATTCCTTAAAAAAAAAACAAAGTTTACTGATAGAACTACAATTAGTTACTGTTAAAATGTTGTGAGTGTATCTTTTCAGCTCTTTTTCTAGGTTTATTTCTATGACTGTAACACTATATACATTTTTTTATGCTGATTAAAAATTTTTTAACTCAAAGGAAGTTATAAATTCAATTCATTAAGCAAAAAAAAAATAAATCGAAATCAATTCGGTGGAGGGGTGGTGCCCACTGGTCACGACACTGATCAGAGCAGGTTCAGAGCTGTTTCATAAAATAGGTACACTGATAGTATTTTACAATAACCAAAAACATTTTGTAAACTTAAAACTGCCCGAATTTTTGAGTCTTTAAAGATATACAATCAAGAAATAAACTTTTAAAAATAACAGAAAAAGCTACAAAAGCTAGTTAAAAATTATTTTGCAAAAAAAATTCTAAATTTAACAGATTTTGTTTTTACTAAATAGTAATAAAATAAGAACAGCAGAAATGAATCTGGTGACTTTACAAAATTTCATTTATATTCGATATGAATTTTATTTAATTGAAAATAACATTCCTATGGGGAATGAGGAGTCAATTGTTTTAAAAGTGAAGGACTTATCACAGGACTGGTATAGTTTAATACTGAAGTGGGTTAAGCAGTGTCAATTGTCCTAAAATTACCAATCCTGTGACTGTTTAAGGGAGGACATACCACTTAACCAGAATGCTTATTAACAAGAAAAAGCCAGTTGGCCAGAATTTTACCCATTGGAAGCTGATTAGTTTTCGTTTATTTTATACGAAATGGTGCTTTTGCTACAGTCTTGTGGTATTCCCATCTTTGGTTAGTCCTATGGCATGCCACTATGTAGTTTAAAGGTGGACAAATGATCCCCTATGACAAGCCAATGTTAAAGTTGCCAGTTGTTTACATAGGGTAGGGTTTTGCAGAGGACCGGTCTCTGGCAGGAAGGGGCCGATCCTGTGGCACACGCAGAACCGGTCCCAATCCCCATAGGGATTTTACTCTGTAAAATTAGCAAAAACGTTTACTAAATATTTGTAGACTCAATAGCAAACAATAACTGTAATAATTATAAAATGTTTGCTATATTTACCCACAAATTTAGTGGAATGCAAATAACAGTTTATTTTGCTAAAATCAACAGAAATTTTTACAAGTTTGACATAATTTTTATTAAAAATAAAAATTAAGTTTTTTTTTCGACCTTTAATATGGAGGCTCTGTATTTCTTTATTAGGATATTGTCCTAACAAATAATCTATAGAGTTTTGTTTTCAATTTATTTATTGACCACTTTCAGGAATGTGTTGATAGATCTATTTCGGGAATTTTCTGGGTTCCCATCATCAGAACACGTTTTGAAAGAGGTAACAATCCCATGCAAACATCAAACATTCATATAAACCAGTTTTCTCACTAATTAAGGACTAATATATGAGCTCGAAGTTAAGGATTATCAACCTTGATCAAAATTTTTGCTAAAAAATTTTGGAGGTGCTGATTTCCTAAGAGCAGACTTTTATTCGCATTAAAAAAAACTTGAAAAATTTCTCATTTTTTAATGATTTTTTTGTCTACTAATATTTTGTAAATATGTTTGTTGATTTTAGCAGATTATTTTGTTACTTTAAATTAACTAAAATTTAGTTCAAGTATAACTAAATATTTGTTAATTTAACAGATTTACTTTTGCGATTCCTTATTACCAATATTTAGTAAAAAAAGGTGCTAATTTTAGCAGTTTTTTTTTCTGCAGCTCTTTTTAACTAATTTTGAATAGCTTTTTTTCGATATTTTTACAGGTTTATTTCTACGAGTGTATGATTTACGAGATTTAGCATACTTAAACATCTAGTAACATGTCACACAAAAACAAATTTGAAAATATTTTACATCAAATGTCAAAAATTTTTAAAGTTCGGCATATTTATTTTAAAATACTCAACTTCATAGTGGTATGTGAAAATAATGTTTTATTTTTGTTATTTTGCCAACGGATATAATCATACACAGCAGGTAACACAGCAAAAAATTAGTATTTTACAAAATACTTATGCTAACACACACACACACACATATACAAACATTTAGTTTAGGGTGCATTTGTTGGTATGGTGGTTTAAAGGTAAAAAACAAATAAAAGCTTTTAGATGTAAAATACACACACACATTCTTTAGGGTTTGTCTATACTTAGACTATACACATAGAGTATTCCTTGGACGAGTTTTAATAAAATTTGTCACTAAACTAATGACGTTTTTTTCACAATTTGAATGACAAATTTCTTAAACTTTATAAAAAAAAAGCTTTATTGATTGAATGCAACTATTTTGAATGAATTTGAATGAATTTGAATGAATTGAATGAAATATCATAAATAAACTGAAATATTTCCTTATATTTCATGAAAAACTGCATTCTTTAATGAAAATGGTTCCAGTGATATTTTGTTGATCTACTGCAAAAATTCATTGATATCATGCAGATAATTCTCTTAGTGTATACAATATGATAGCAGTTTTAAGAAAACTTTTCTCGTTCGTAGTAAAGAAACCAAAATAATTATGTACGTACTATACAGTTCACACATGAACATTTAATTTTTTTATACGTTTTACATATTTCTTAGACTTTTTTGTTTTTTTGACAAAACATTGTGCATGTAATGCAGATTTACAAGGAATCTGTGTAAATAAGGAGTAAAAACACGTACAAGTACGAGGTATATGCATTAATATATGACAACATTAACCTTTAAACAACAACACTGATGTAGAGAACAGTACACCGAAGTAATTATGCATATTCAACACTTAAGGGGGAAAAATTAATAATTTTTCACTTGTACAAGTACACAGAAAAAATATTTCCCTACTTTTTTCAATTAAGTGGCGTTGTGGTGTAATGGTTAGCGCGTTTGGACTTTTACACAGAAGGTCCCGGGTTCGATCCCCGGTGCCGGCAACATCAAAATAATATGTATGAGTTTTTTCTATCCCTCATACGTATCGCAATGTCCACCTTCGGTGTTCCCATAGCAATTAACCCCACCAAAGTAAAATAATGAATCAGGGATATGAACCAAAAAGCTTCAATAAGTTCGCCAACTCTCCATCAGGTGGCGAGCAACAACTGTTATAAGACTTATCATCTCGCGCAATTACAGTGTTGCCATGTCTGAAGCCCTTCATCTTTCCCCACCTATCATCTCTATACTATCACTTTCCAAAGAAAGCAACACACTAAATATAGGAAGTATTTCCTGAGTGTTGCCTCTCTTTTAAAAAAAAACAAAATCTTATTAGGTTTGTCATTTTATTAACTTAAATAATTTAGTTTCATATTTATTTATTGAATATTTATTTATTCTAATGCATATCATAAAATTGATAATGTAATTTTTAAAGTATAATTTCGTTTAATAAAAATATAAAATTTTTTATACAGAAAAAAAAAATGCAAAAATATATTAAAAATTATTTTAAAGAAAAAAATTACTATGATTTCAACAAAAGGGCTTATTCTGCAGAGAAAAAAAATCCAAAAATATTTTTGCCATTGTTCCTACGCTTCAATAGAAAGAGAAAACTAATTTATGTTTAAATTTGTTCACATAAGTATATATAAATCTGCTAACTAAATGAGAATTTCATGCCGGTTTTGAATATGCTAGAAAATTCAAGCTATTAAAAAACATTAGGTATGGCAACAACACTTATATAAAAAAAAAACATTTGAGATGGCAACAACAATTTTTTTTTTTTTTGTTTTTAAATCAAATGAGTTATTACCCTATTACTTTTAAATCAAATGAGTTATTACCCTATGGGGAATGAGGAGTCAATTGACCCAAAGTGACTGGTTAACGAAGAACTTATCACAGGACTGGTATAATTTAATACTGAAGTGGGTTAAGCAGTGTCAATTGTCCTAAAATTACCAATCCTGTGACTGGTAAAGGGAGGATATACCACTTAACCAGAATGCTTATTAACACGAAAAAAGCCAGTTGGCCAGAATTTTACCCATTTGAAGCTGTTTTGTTTTCGTTTATTTTTATACGACGTGGCACTTTTACGACAGTCTTGTGGTATTTCCCATCTTTGGGTAGTCCTGTGGCATGCCACTAGGCGGCTTAAAGTAGGACAAATGACCCCATCCTATTACAAGCTAATGTTAAGTTGCCAGTTGTTACATAGGGTAGGGTTTAGCAGAGGACCGGTCTCTGACACGAAGGGACCGATCCTGTGGAAACACTCACAACCGGTCCCATTCCCCATATTGTATTTAATTGAAAAATAATTCAATTAAAGAGCTATCAATTTCTAATTGAATTAACAATTTCTCGTTGTTGGCGGAATTTAAACAATTAAAGGTTTTCGTGATTGAAATTGGTTTTTATTTTTTTCTGTGTATGAAATGTGAAAAAATGTACCGCACAAACATCGAAATCTTAAAGAAAAAAAAAATGATCTGTTTAACCCATACTTAACCTGACCAGCCATGCCGCTTAGTGTCATTATCTGATTTTTAAAGGATGGTACCATACACTGAAATAAAAAAAGTTTGTACAGTTACTGAAAAATATGCAATAGCAATACATGAATGCAACTGCTGCAAAAAAGAAAATACACTTAAAATATGTTTTTTGCTTAAATAATTGTGTTGAAATATAATATAAACACTTGTAACAAGATAAAAATTAAATATAAAAAATATATTATAAACAATTGCAAATCAATCATGAATTTTCTTGACTCCTCCGATTTTGATGAAATTTGATTTAGTTGTTATATTAAGTGAAAAACAGACAAATACAAATTATTAGACACCTAAGCCTGCAGAGGCCGATAATAAGGAGGCTCACAATTTCCCCCCAAAATCCCTCTCTGGCACCGTTAAAATTAAATCTCTTCAAAACGAAAAACCAAAAAAAAAATTCGAAAAAATAAGGGGTTTCGAGTTTGATCCCTGGCTCAGGCATACACTTTTTTGTAATTTTTTATATATTTTTTAAATTTTATTATACATAACAAAGTTTTTTTTGTGTCTGGGAAAGCTTTTTAAGACACGTTGTCAAGTTGTTTCCAGCAAATCTTATGCCAGTGCTAACATATGTGTGCAATCGTTTAACTAGCAGTTATCATTCACTTACGTTTTTTAAGCCGTCAATTATGTCTTGTTAGCTCAATGGGTAGAGTCGGCCATGTTTCGAATCTCGGCAGGACCAACAAATTATAAATAAACATTTTTGTAATTTGATTAAGGAAAATCTTTTTGAAGATTACCTATTTCATAGTTTTTCCAACTTTTTCTCAACGTTGTTTACCCAGTGCTTTTCCGACACTTTTTGAACAGAGGTCCCTTTTTTACCACCTGTTAAAGCGCCTTGTAAGCGGTGGTCCGTTTGTTTATTTCTGAGTGTGTGGTTAGATTTTTGTACCCTTGGTAATTTTCTGGGGAAAACACTTTTGCAAACGTTAGAATAGTGATCCAGCCAATTCTTTGACAGTATTTTTTTTTTTTTTTTTTTTGAAACACTAAATTATTTGAAAAAAAATACATCAAAATCGGAGGGATCAAGCAAATGTTTAACTATTTTGATTAATTTAACATGAAACAAACCTGTCCCAAGATAAAATTTCAGGATATGTTCTTTGGAGCTTACTCTTTCTTAGAGAATCACAGTTTAAAAAAAATCGGAGGATACATTCTCCCCCATTTCCCCATCCTTATGACACGACCTTTAAATTAGGGAGGCACCCTTATTCTATTCGAAAATTTTGTTGGTAATAACAGTCTTGTAGAGCGTATAAGAGCTTTAAATGAAAAAAAACCTAGAAGGTGCAAGAGTTTCGCGATTTGGAGATTATGGGTGAAATTATGACCATCCGTATTTTCGGCCCCTGGCGGCTTAAAAGTCGTATTTGTCAGTTTTTCACTTAGTATAATAACTAAGCCAATTTTCATCAAAATCGGAGGGGCTAAGAAAATTCATGATTGATTTGGCAGGTAATGACCCATAAAGGTT